>JAQFVV010000483.1:144124-494540 GCA_028023455.1 Epiperipatus broadwayi | reverse complement strand
ATATATATATATATTGTGCCATTACAATTTAGTCACTAGCTAAATTTATAGTAATGTGCATGTAGAAAAGGTAAACCAAAAATCATCATCACAATTTTATATAACCATAAAAGAAGCTGTAGGGCATCCAAGTTCAAACCCTACAAGGTCCAGTTCTAAAAGCTTTAAACAGAGAAAGAATGGGTCAACAATTATATGCTTTACTTGTTTGTGTGTTGATAGAAAGGTAATACACACATTTAAACTATTTAATATTTAAATTTTCTGTTAAAAAGCAAAGTTATAATGCATACATATAGGCAATGTATGTGTAAATTATTTATTTGTTTTATATTTCAAATATTCAACATTTTAACTTTCTTTAAAACTAAGCTATGCTTGATCAATTCTAACATTTTATTCTATACTTTTATTTTGCTTTTCTTTAATTATAAGTGGGATTTAAAAGTTACAGATTTAATTAAATAATTGGGTTATAATTACTAAGCTAGCAATTATATTATTTAAGGTTAGTTTATGAATGATTTGAAAGAATGAAGGATGTGTGTACATTACATACAAAATTTTACATTTCCTAAATATTGAAAGAAAAGGAAGTATTAAATCTGTTAAATTATTTTTTTTTGTACAATTTGTTTGTTAAAAGAGGAAATCTGTTTAATCAGATATCAATCTTTGTAGCAATTTTTTTTTTGTAAATAATTGTTTTTCACTTTGGAAGCTTATAATGGGTCAGAACTATAATTTTTGAAATTGTCTTATCAAGATCTAAAGAAGGAAGCTCAAAGATTTGAAGTGTTACCTGGATGTTAAAAAGAAAAAAAAAAAACAAAAGAAAGGAAATAAGAATTGAGTCTATTTTTTTTTTTAAAACAAAAGTGTCTGGAAAAAGGATTAAACTTTTCAGTTGAAAAATACTTTGGTTGAAAATAAATTAGAGATCTAATTAAAACAAATTTGTCCAAAAATAGCAAGTGATGCTATCTCTGATTGGTTAAGTTAGCTAAAAATTGGATATAAAAAGCTGTCTTGAATTATTATGAAGATTATTGTGATTGATTCAGATTATTAAACTATCAAATTTGAATGTTGAAAATATAAGAAATGGCGGGCTAGAAAAATTATATGTATATCCCATTTGCCGGACCATCTGGAGGAAGCTGCACATCACATAGGAAAGAAAAGATGTGTCTAAAATAATATTCTACACCTTTCAACTGACCAGATAAATAAGATGTTTTTAATAGAAGGAAGAAAGCATTCACCTGCATTCAAAGAAGATGAATTAATCTACTGATAAATATTAATCATCAAGTCCAATTAATTGTTCCAACAACTGATTTTAAACTCAAGAAAATTTATAAATGTGAAAACAACTGCTGTATTTCATCCACATGCTTGACAGGAAGAGAAGAAAAATTAATATAATGATTTCCAAATTGTCCACTAAAGCAAATAACCTCAATAGAGTCATCATCATTAAATAGTTATACACCTCAAGAAAGAGATTGTTCCCACATAGTAGCTGCAGAAATATAGACAAGTTTGAACCCTTGGAAATTCGCCACAAACAAAAGATCGGTAATATGACTTTTTATATCTATTTTCTTTATGATATCAGTCTTAATAAACATTTTAGCAATAAAGTGGTATATTTTATTTAAAGAACTTTTAAAGACTATTCAGATCGATTAAAAACAAGAATGTCTTACTAATAATAACTTTGAGCTTCATAAATGATCTTGAATGTATGAAAATTATTTGTTTATTAATTTTACAGAGATCGGAAGATTAACGTGTAAAACAATTTTTTTTTATGGTATTATGATTTTAGTTTTAACTAATATATTATTATTTTGGTTTTAAATAATATTTTGTTATTATGGGATAAAACACGCACATACATAATGATATTTTTATATGTGTATAATTGGGAGTGAATGTGGAATAATGAGTAGTATTAGAATATTAGATTATTTTGTTTCAAGTTCAGTATAGCATTTCAGCGCTTGGAAGGGAGGGGGGAGAAAATAATTTAAAACTTTTTTCTAAAACTTGCTCTTTCAATTTTACTAACATTTTTTTTTATTCTATTTACATGTTGGATTTTTAAAGTATGTGTGCCAATGAGCAGATAATATTTTTTTTTAAATACTTTTCTCATGGAGTGAAAATCATGGTCAATGTGACGTCCAACTTAATACAAAATACATTTGAAGGGAAAGGGGGAAGAACTTAAAATTAATCTGAGGATTGTTATATAATCAATTATTATTATTATTATTCATGTCAATTTTCATATTTATCTAGAAATTTTTATGTATATGTTAGAAATGTAGTAATAAATATTAGTTTGTTTTATTAAACGAGGCGTATATATTTCATTAAGTGTAGTCTTTGTTAAGTGTGATTATTCATCATCATCAATGGTTGAATATTAGTTATTTAAGATATAAGTAAATATGCTAAAATTAAGCAATAATTATGAATTTCTTTATAAAAATTAGTTTTATGTTTAGGCTTAGTCCTAGAGCTGTAGTTGAAACCCTTGTCATTATCGTTATTATTATCATCATCATCATCATCATCATCAACGTTTTAATTAATGAGCTGTTTAACTGTTTAAAGGCCATAAATAAATATTGATTTTATAATATTTAGTGATCTCTTAGTATTATTATAACCACATCCCATCATCTATTTCATGCAAGGATGAGTGAATTGCCATCCTAAATTAGTTATATATAATCTGAGCTAGTAAACTTACAAAACTATTGAAACACATTTGTTATGCTAAGATCTGAGAAATGATTTATGTCTAATATACTCCACTTTGGTTTAAAGATGTTTTACTTTTACCTAAATATTAGTGCTTATAGTGATATGGCTCAAAAAGCAAAATCTTCCATTTTATTAGAAATAAAGTACCAAGAAGGGATTCAAACCCGGTACATGTGAAAGGTTATCAGATATAACCGTGTCTAGATTCAGATAATCTAGTGGCGCCCTGCTAGACCATATTCACTTAGTATTTGTTTAAACATGCACTTAACATCAAACCAAGAAATGAAAGTGGATAAGATCTACTGCCTGTATACCTGAGTTATATTTTATTGAATTACTAGTGTACTCACTTCACGTGATTTCATATAATACTTGTTATTAATAATTTGCTCATAATTTGCTTATAGTTTTTGATCCTTTACTTATGATCATTCTATGGACTACTCAGGTATGGTAATATCTTTTTTTTTGATCATTTAATTATGTTACAATGGACACCCAACTGGGGCCTGATATTTTACCATATACCTGAAAAAGAGAGTCTATAGAATGATGGGAGATGTGTGGTTAAAAATAGAGAAATTTTTTTAGTAAAATTTTTTTTTTTCAGTAAAAATTTTTTTTTTGTCTTACAAAATTTTCTTGGCCAAACAGTCTTATTTTAGATGATGATGTTTAATATGATTTAATTTTTCATTGATGATGATAAAATGGGTACAGCCATAAAACAGCTTAGTTTTTTTTTATCAATTTTGAAAATAGAGATGAATATCACAACTTAAGACAAAGGTGAAATAAATAATAGATTTTTTTTTTGTGGAACATTAAAATGATTTATTGCCAGATAGGATAGGCATAGTAATAGTGATGAATTATGGAATAGTAGTCTCATGTGTGTTTGGGGAGTTCATTTTGTAAAAAGTCTATGATTTTAGAGGTTTGATTGGATGGTTGATCGTTGGAGTTTGGTTGGTTAGATTGCAGTTTTGATGATGAGTGGAGAGTTTTGTCATTGCCTTGAGAATGCTATGTATTTCGTGTAACTTATGAATGATCAAACCCATTCACTGCTCCAACCCAATTTATATGTTATCTTTATTTTATCATGAAGCAGTTAACAGCAGACCTGCCATGATATCAGCCTATAAGTCTCCAAGAGAGAGAGCACGGCATAGTTTTCCAATCAAGTTTATATGTTATTCTTATTTTATCATGAAGCAGTTAACAGTAGTCCTGCCATGATATCAGCCTATAAGTCTCCAAGAGAGAGAGCAAGGTTTCGTTTTTGTAGTCTATAATAAGCAGGGCATTCCTTGATACTTGCCACATAAGACTCCAAGAGAGAGAGCAAGGCATAGTTTATCTATTTTAGCCCCTAAGACTTAAAATACATCTTTTATTGCAACAGAGTTTGCTTCATTCAATCAAGGGTTGTGGTAGTTAATAGTGATCGAATTGGGATGATCTTCTGAGTGCTCGTGATGCATTGTGTGATTATAGTGCTGTGACTGAATTCTTTTATTTATCTCAAGATTGTGAACTGCTAGTCATTCTGTGGACTGTCAATATCTGTCGGATTTCTGGGAGAATGGATGAATGTATAATTTGGGCTATTACAGACAGACATGCACTATATAGATTATTGTTGTGTAGTTCATTAAATAAGGATATTAAAAATTTTTTTTTTGTTGTATTTGTAAATGCATAATAAGGTGAAAATCAAATCAGTCAGTTGGTCAGAATAGGTGTCAGACAGGGAGAAGATGTGTGGATTTTTGATGGTCAGGGAAGTACAGATGGGATATATATAGTTTTATAACATGAGTGAACTAAATTATAGTATGGAAGAGGTTATGGAAGAGGAAGGTGCCCCAACACAAGAGGAAAAAGAGGAAATAGAGGAAAATGCCTCTAAAGTCAGTAGCAATAATAAGGCCTCAAGTATAGAAATGGTAGATGAGGAGCCAGAAGTGGGCCAGGCTCAGATAGAAAAGATAGCACCATCAGACATGGACATGATAATGCAGATGCTCAGAAGTATGAGAGAGGAGAGTAAGCAAAGTATGATAAATCTAGAACAAAAGATAGAGAAAAATAATAAAAGTATGGTAAATCTAGAACAAAAGATGGAGAAAAATATAGAAAGTCTAAAAGAGGATAGAAAGGAGTAGAAAGTTTAAAAGAAGAGGATAAGAGGAGTGAAGATGAATTAAAAGAAAATATCAATAGCTCTGTTGAAAACAACAGTAAAATTCCTATAGCTTTGGGAAATAAAATAGAGAAACATGGGAAAAGTGCCTCAATTCCTGGAGTTAATAATCTTTATAAAGAAGAGGATGGAGAGGTTGTAATGGGATTAGAAGTTACTGTAAAAGTAAAGGGGATAGTAACAAGTACTGAAGAGTTTCAGATTCGAATAAAGAAGGAAGCACTATCAGGTATAAAATTGACCAGACTGATGAAAGATTGTATGTATCAAAACATACAAGAAGATTATAACAAATCCAAAAGAAATAAGGAAAGTCTGGAACAAAAGGTTTGTCGTTCTGTGAAAAGATGGATAGAAATTCTAAGAGAGGATAGCAAAAAGAGTGCAGAAAGTATAATAGAAGGTAGTCAAAGATTAGAAGATAATGCTGAAACCTCTTTAGAAGATAGAGCAGGAGAGATGGGTGAATATGTTAGACTTGTAAAACGGAAAGGTAGTCAGAGCTTACCAGTTTTAAAAGATAATCTGGATAGTCCGACCACTGATAATAAAGAAAATAATGTAAAGTTAGATACACTGATAGAGAATAGGCTCCAAGAAGTAGAAAGGCCAATAGTAGCCATAATACCAAATCTCCCAGTAAAGAAAGTAAATGAGATGATGACCAAAGAGCAGATTGGGATAGATCATGAAGTGAAAAGAAGGAAAAGAGAGTTGGAGGAAAAACTTCATGCATCCGATAAGATGATTGATTTAAGAGAGGCAATAAGGGAGATGAAACCAGTTATTTTAGAAAGAGAGCAAAAGTTTCAACAGTCTGTAGTTCTCAATCTAGTAACAAACCAGCATGTGTGGTTTCAAAAATCTGTCTTCTTAAATAGATTGGAGATACCTTATATATGGTATAGAGAGGCAATCTCTCTGAAAAATGTAAATGTCCAGTGTGTATCAGACAGAGAATCAATCTCTCTGAAAAATTTAAATGCTCTGGAAAATTTAAATGTGCCTTATATATGGTACAAAGAGTCAACCTTTCTAGAAAATTTAAAAATAAATTATACATGGCCCAGAGAATCAATCTCTCTGGAAGATTTAAGGATGAATTATATATGGTACAGAGAGTCAATCTTTCTGGAAAGTTTAAAAATAAAGTATGTATGGTATAGAGAGTCAATCTCTCTGAAAAACTTCAAGGCATATTATGTATGGTACCAAGAGTCCATATTTCTAAATGGAGTTTGTAATAGGAGGTTATATAAAATAAATCCTCCAGATATGTTTTATAAATATCCAGTCAAGATGAAAAATGGAAATATTAAAAAGGGACTGGATGTACAGGTGCATTTTTATGCAGACCACAATATGGTTTGAAAAGAAAAAGCCATTCCAAATTACCAAGAAAATAGGAGAGAATGCCTTTATGCTTGCTGCTCTTGATGGGAATAAGGGGACCTATAATGCTAGGAGTTTGATCCCTTATACTTCAGCAGAATAGCCTGGCAAAGATCTCCAAATAAATTACTTTTAGGTTTTCTAATGAAAAATATATTTACCAGTAGTTAATTTTTTTTTATATATATATTATAAGTGTTTATTATTATTAGTGTATTTATTAGTTAGGATTTTTTTTTTAAAATATAGTTAAAACAAAAGTGCTGATGATTTTATCCGAAGGGGGAGAAAGTTGTGCCATTACAATTTAGTCACTAGCTAAATTTATAGTAATGTGCATGTAGAAAAGGTAAACCAAAAATCATCATCACAATTTTATATAACCATAAAAGAAGCTGTAGGGCATCCAAGTTCAAACCCTACAAGGTCCAGTTCTAAAAGCTTTAAACAGAGAAAGAATGGGTCAACAATTACATGCTTTACTTGTTTGTGTGTTGATAGAAAGGTAATACACACATTTAAACTATTTAATATTTAAATTTTCTGTTAAAAAGCAAAGTTATAATGCATACATATAGGCAATGTATGTGTAAATTATTTATTTGTTTTATATTTCAAATATTCAACATTTTAACTTTCTTTAAAACTAACCTATGCTTGATCAATTCTAATATTTTATTCTATACTTTTATTTTGCTTTTCTTTAATTATAAGTGGGATTTAAAAGTTACAGATTTAATTAAATAATTGGGTTATAATTACTAAGCTAGCAATTATATTATTTAAGGTTAGTTTATGAATGATTTGAAAGAATGAAGGATGTGTGTACATTACATACAAAATTTTACATTTCCTAAATATTGAAAGAAAAGGAAGTATTAAATCTGTTAAATTATTTTTTTTTGTACAATTGTTTGTTAAAAGAGGAAATCTGTTTAATCAGATATCAATCTTTGTAGCAATTTTTTTTTGTAAATAATTGTTTTTCACTTTGGAAGCTTATAATGGGTCAGAACTATAATTTTTGAAATTGTCTTATCAAGATCTAAAGAAGGAAGCTCAAAGATTTGAAGTGTTACCTGGATGTTAAAAAGAAAAAAAAAACAAAAGAAAGGAAATAAGGATTGAGTCTATTTTTTTTTTAAACAAAAGTGTCTGGAAAAAGGATTAAACTTTTCAGTTGAAAAATAATTTAGTTGAAAATAAATTAGAGATCTAATTAAAACAAATTTGTCCAAAAATAGCAAGTGATGCTATCTCTGATTGGTTAAGGTAGCTAAAAATTGGATATAAAAAGCTGTCTTGAATTATTATTAAGATTATTGTGATTGATTCAGATTATTAAACTATCAAATTTGAATGTTGAAAATATAAGAAATGGCGGGCTAGAAAAATTATATGTATATCCCATTTGCCGGACCATCTGGAGGAAGCTGCACATCACATAGGAAAGAAAAGATGTGTCTAAAATAATATTCTACACCTTTCAACTGACCAGATAAATAAGATGTTTTTAATAGAAGGAAGAAAGCATTCACCTGCATTCAAAGAAGATGAATTAATCTACTGATAAATATTAATCATCAAGTCCAATTAATTGTTCCAACAACTGATTTTAAACTCAAGAAAATTTACAAATGTGAAAACAACTGCTGTATTTCATCCACATGCTTGACAGGAAGAGAAGAAAAATTAATATAATGATTTCCAAATTGTCCACTAAAGCAAATAACCTCAATAGAGTCATCATCATTAAATAGTTATACACCTCAAGAAAGAGATTGTTCCCACATAGTAGCTGCAGAAATATAGACAAGTTTGAACCCTTGGAAATTCGCCACAAACAAAAGATCGGTAATATGACTTTTTATATCTATTTTCTTTATGATATCAGTCTTAATAAACATTTTAGCAATAAAGTGGTATATTTTATTTAAAGAACTTTTAAAGACTATTCAGATCGATTAAAACAAGAATGTCTTACTAATAATAACTTTGAGCTTCATAAATGATCTTGAATGTATGAAAATTATTTGTTTATTAATTTTACAGTTATGAAATATTAATGTGTAAAACAATTTTTTTTTATGGTATTATGATTTTAGTTTTAACTAATATATTATTATTTTGGTTTTAAATAATATTTTGTTATTATGGGATAAAACACGCACATACATAATGATATTTTTATATGTGTATAATTGGGAGTGAATGTGGAATAATGAGTAGTATTAGAATATTAGATTATTTTGTTTCAAGTTCAGTATAGCATTTCAGAGCTTGGAAGAGAGGGGGGAGAAAATAATTTAAAACTTTTTTCTAAAACTTGCTCTTTCAATTTTACTAACATTTTTTTTTTACATTCTATTTACATGTTGGATTTTTAAAGTATGTGTGCTAATGAGCAGATAATATTTTTTTTTTGAAATACTTTTCTCATGGAGTGAAAATCATGGTCAATGTGACGTCCAACTTAATACAAAATACATTTGAAGGGAAAGGGGGAAGAACTTAAAATTAATCTGAGGATTGTTATATAATCAATTATTATTATTATTATTCATGTCAATTTTCATATTTATCTAGAAATTTTTATGTATATGTTAGAAATGTAGTAATAAATATTAGTTTGTTTTATTAAACGAGGCGTATATATTTCATTAAGTGTAGTCTTTGTTAAGTGTGATTATTCATCATCATCAATGGTTGAATATTAGTTATTTAAGATATAAGTAAATATGCTAAAATTAAGCAATAATTATGAATTTCTTTATAAAAATTAGTTTTATGTTTAGGCTTAGTCCTAGAGCTGTAGTTGAAACCCTTGTCATTATCGTTATTATTATCATCATCATCATCATCATCATCAACGTTTTAATTAATGAGCTGTTTAACTGTTTAAAGGCCATAAATAAATATTGATTTTATAATATTTAGTGATCTCTTAGTATTATTATAACCACATCCCATCATCTATTTCATGCAAGGATGAGTGAATTGCCATCCTAAATTAGTTATATATAATCTGAGCTAGTGAACTTATAAAACTATTGAAACACATTTGTTATGTTAAGATCTGAGAAATGATTTATGTCTAATATACTCCACTTTGGTTTAAAGATGTTTTACTTTTACCTAAATATTAGTGCTTATAGTGATATGGCTCAAAAAGCAAAATCTTCCATTTTTATTAGAAATAAAGTACCAAGAAGGGATTCAAACCCGGTACATGTGAAAGGTTATCAGATATAACCGTGTCTAGATTCAGATAATCTAGTGGCGCCCTGCTAGACCATATTCACTTAGTATTTGTTTAAACATGTACTTAACATCAAATCAAGAAATGAAAGTGGATAAGATCTACTGCCTGTATACCTGAGTTATATTTTATTGAATTACGAGTGTACTCACTTCACGTGATTTCCATATACCTGAGTTATAATACATTGCTATAATAATTCTTGATAGTCTTATATTTTGAACCTTTACTTAGTTATTTCTATGTGAACTCATTTTATTAGGTTACAATATATATATATATATATATATATATATATATATATATATATATATATATTGTAATGGTCAGAATCATGTGTTTAGTCACTAAGATTCAGAGACCCAGCAAAAGTACATCAAAACAGCATGTTTGGGATATGGTAGTCATAGAACAGTACTAGGGTTAACCTATTTGCCAGTGCTCCAAAACCCCTCTACCTGATCAACGCTTCTGATGCTACTAATAGCAATCAATTTTTCTCGGTCTCAGTGATCAGGGTAGAACAAGGACTTTAAGGATTCAATCCCAAGCTCAGTCATGAATTAGAGTTACTAAATTAATTTGATCATAGACTAACTAGCTTTCATAAGACTAATACTTTGATAATGCCCGTAATGCTCATTTTAATAGACTTCAGGGATTATGAGCAGACTCATAGATCACACAATTAGGTGTGGATATACTTGGGGAGATGTGGTGAATCATGGAAAGACACTGATGAATATATAAACACAAAATATATATAATTTATTAATAACAAATTCAGTGAGGTATAAGTTAACAATGATAACAATATTTGGATATCAGTAAGACACTATAAGAGCATTGCAAATGAACTATATGTTAATCATAATATTTGGATACCAGTATGATATGTATATAACAATGACAATAATACTTGGATATCAATATGACACGTTATACTAAAGGTTAACAATAATATTTGGATATCAATAACAATATTTGGATATCAGTCTAACACATATAAAGGCATTATAAATGAATTATATGTTAACAATCTCATCGTAAAATATGCCACTATAAATGAATATGCCAATTACTAAGGATAGATTAGATACAGGTTATATAACAGACTAAGTTCTCAGCCAGAAATATATATAACACATTGATGTGCATGCTTACATACATAGAGAAAGTTAAGTATATTTTATTATATTCATTTTCAAAATTGTATGAAACAACTGGATACGCATTTACACATCTCAGGAAATCAAGTATCTTTATTATTACATTTATTTCCAAAATTATATAAAACAAATTGGTGTGCATTTGCACACACACACATCATGAAAGTTAAGTATCTGTATTTATTATATTTATTTTATTCCCAGCAGGAGTTATGGAACAAAGCACAATTCTAGCTCCCTTTATTATTAACCATTACATTGTAAACATGGTTTATCCATCCCACACAACATTACTAACAGGCATGATTAATAAACCTAATTACAGAAGACAGTGGTATCTGGAGTTGAATTCTGTCCTGGTTACATTATTATAGTCATTGGCTGGATAGGCCAATCTCCATTATCAGAATAATAAGAAATATATATATATATGTTCCTATGAAGACATGTTTGCCCTCAGCATGGTATGTGCAGAAAATTGGAGGCTTGGGTTGCGAATCACGATCATTATAGTGTACCCATTTATCTGCTCCAAAAATATGGCTCTCTCCAGTACCAGTCAAATATCCATCTGGCAACTCGCATAAACATTACTCGACATATATTCATTAATTGAAAATACCCACATTTTTACAGGCATTGGATAGATAGGCCAATCTCCATTATTGAGTTATAAGAAATATATATACATTGCTATGAAGACACGTACACCTTTGGTGTGGTACATGAAGGAAACTGGAGACTTGGGTTATGAATACCTATCATCATAGAGTACCCATTTATCTGCTTTAAAAATATGGTCAAATATCTGTCTGGCAGCTCATATATAAACATTACTCAACATATATTCATTTATTGAAAGTGCGTAGGCACAGATTATTCTACCAAGCAACACTGCTATACTTGCCAAAAGGCACTAACTCATACTTGGATAGATATTTAAGCCTGTATTTAAAATTAAATGAAACAAGCAATGATGTGAATATCAAGATAACCATATTTCACAGGCTATAAAATGCCCATGTGCTTAAATATATAGCTTAATTATAAATTATATTAAATTGCTAAGGAGGCAGTAAGATATGCCTGCTAAGACAGAGTTCTTTCCTCTAGCTGTATGTGTTTTGAGATATCTATATATAATGGGATAAACATGCTTTCATAATATGTAACATTGCCTGTTTACATTTTAAAAATATGGATATTTTTTTAATACAAGAATAAATGCACATATATAGTATTTCAGTAGATATAGACTTATTTAATTACTATATATATAAGAAGATTTCAGGTTCGATTAAATTATCTGTTTTCCCTGTTATTATTTTTATTAAACAAACAAATGACAAAAATTAGCTAGCAAGGATTTAGATGAATGATATCATGAAATCAAGCTTGCACTTTAAAATTTTAAAATTATCTTTTTCCTTAAGATTGGAGACAAAGCAAACACTATTTATGCCTAAATTGATTAAATATTAAAATATTCTTCCAATACTTGCTGAGTTTGGCATATCAATCGCAATATAGATATTAAAACCAATAATATATATATATATATAACTAAAGAAAAGTGACATGCCATACTTTAAAAGAAATTATAAAAAAAAATTGATACTATAAAGTTTACAGAATTTTGTATCTTTTACAATTAAGATTAAATTCAGATATAGATTTGTTAACAGACAGTTATGACAATTATATATGGATCAATGTTTCTAAATATTTTTCTTTCGAATGAAGGTTTTATTACAGAGTAGTTACAAGTTTGAGGGGTTTAAATTTATATATTATATTATAGAGCTCTATAAAGGCATTTTAAATATTTACCTAAGTTAAGAGTTCATGCTTGCATTGGCGGCCGCTTATGGATTATGACATTGATGAGGCAGGATGGTGCAACTATCTTCTTACAGGTTGAGACACTTCTCTGGGCAGGCTCTTGGTTTACAGGACACCAGGAAAGGATTGAGTTTGAAACTGGTACGTTTTTCCAATTTTTTTTTGCAGTAGCATCATGGAATTGACAGGTTTTCTTCACAATGAAGATGCATTCTCTTCCACTGGAGATCATCCAGCAGGGAAGCATAACTCTGCTACTATTCCTGGGCCATTGTAATACTGAAACTAGCATGAAGTCTTTTACACTCAGCAGTTCAGAAAAAAAAATACAAAATATTATCCAGTATTTATATGTCTATCAAAACCAAATTTTCACAGAAACCACCAAATATTATATTAATTTACAAGCTTTTACGTATTTTTAATTTCTTAGGGTTCTTTTTTTGTTTAGAATTTATCCTTGTCAGAAAAAAAAAATACACTTAGGTTGACTAATTCACACTCCTCTAACAAATCCTATTATCGTGATTATGTCAGAGGACTTTAACTGCTCCTACAGACAAGAAGTCATTTGCATCTTTATGAAAGTGTGTTTTTACAAAGTTCTGCCAAAGACTTATAGAATTCTGTCAAGGTTGCTATGACATATGGAAAAAAAAGGACAGAATTCTAGACTTTAGCTAAATGTTTAGCAACACTGTACGTAAATGTTTTAATTATCAAATGACTCACCTTAATTTTCTATTTCTTTAGAAAAATATATAAAAAAAATGTATTTCCTTTTCCAAATATATAAATGAAAGGCATTTCAATGTTAACAATACATATATGTACTACAATTTAACCATACGCACATCTGCATATATATATATTGTTTTTTTTTTAATAATGAGAGAGAAAAATTACTTATTAGATCTATCACCCTAGGTTGATTTTAGTATATTGAAAAAAATCACGAAGCTCTTTGTGCATACATACAGTCTGCTTCAATATATATTGTACCAATGAATGTCTACCCTGTAGATTCATACCATTGAGATCGCCTTTTTTTCCAATTAAAGAATAAAATGCAATAACAGAATGAAAGTCCTCCACCCATTTTACACTTGTCTGCCATTCACATATATATACACATCATCTCATCTCTCTCTCCAACCAATTCATTTATTTAATTTACCATAATACTCAATTATTTTTTTTTAAAACTTTTTAATCTTTTATGCTAGGCGGCCATATTTTTGCTACACCGGTCACATTGGTTTAGGCCCCTACACGTTTGGTACCAATTTCTACTGTACTGATCATACCTACCCTGTGAATTCATACCATGTGTATAAAATTGAACATGAGGTTACTGTCACACATCACAATATGGCATCCTAATAAACTCAATATTAAACTCTAAAATGAATGAATTAAAGCTATTTAACTGAAGTTTCAAATGAGAGAGATCAAACCAAAGCTGGTTATATTTCTTGATCTCTCCTTTACCAAAACTAGATTGCCATGCTAATTGATATTCTAATGTTGACTGTGACATATCTTTGAAAGGCAGCATCTTAACCTTGACTTATAAGACAAAAAATAAAGAAAATATATCAGCATGTCAACAAACTTTTAAAGTATCACATCATAGGCTTTGATCAGTCAATTCCTTACCTCGGGCAAATAGTGGATTATGATATTACTGGAACATTTGTATAATCTTGTTGGAGAGAAAGAGAAATAAGATGAAACACTTGTAAATAAATAATTTAAAAAGAAATATTTATTTTCCCCAAATAAACCCATCACCATTTACACACATGAATAAACTATATTTGTTTAACATTAAGCATTATAATACGGAAATATCAATAAGTAAATTGATTTAATTTCAATGTGGAACTCCCCTCCCTATTTTTTTCATCTAAATACCCTTGAATAATATGGTTGAGTTTTTACCCCCCCCCACACACAGAGATTAAGCATTACTTTTACCAAAAAAAAAAAAAAAAACACAACACAATATATTTATGTCTATATACACATCTTTCCCACTTCTGCGTTAAACATTTTATAAGTATGCGTTTTGTATACAAATCAAATGCACACAGAGACAAAAGCAAAATAATATAATTTCATGTAATTTAAATTTCTTTCTATTATGCGCATATATACGTGTTACAGGAAATAACAAAAATAAAAAGAAAATACTCATATATATGTATACGCATCTAAGCTTTCTAAAATTACTGTGACAGGATTGTTTAAAGTAGAAAAGTCCAACACTTTGTGGATAGACAAGAGAACATACATGTAATACAATATATATATATACAGGGCCGGCGCTGGGTACTAGGCGCCCGCATGCAAATTTGATTTTGGTGCCCCTGTCAATATGTATGTTTACTAAGGTGACCCGACCGTGTCCCGTGGCGTTTTAAAAAATAGCATAAAATTGATTGTTAAATTATATATTATTTCATACAAACGGTTTGTATGAAATAATATATAATTTAACACGGCAAATTTAGATATTTTTTTTTTTTAAATTTCATATTTATTATTTGCGTCACTGTCTGTTTTTAACAAACATGATCTAATATATATATACGCATATACATACATAAGTTCTAATTTATAATACTTTTAGTGTGTGTTTATTTATATATTTGCTAGCAGAAAGTTACTTATAGTTTACTATAAGCAGTACTATATATATATATAAACATTACAATATGAAATTTGTAATATAATAAACTTTATGTTTAGTTTATTGTTCATGATAAATAATAGATTTGATTGTTTTATATTTTTAATATTAAGCAGAGCTTGTGTGCAGGCCTGCTTGTGTGTGTCATTTAATAAGATATAATATGACTTCATATGATTTTCAATAATCTACTCTCAATAATTTTTGTAAATAAACATTTGAGAATAATATTCTTCAAATGTGAGTATTTTTGTTAGTAGAGTTTTAATTTCTCAGGGATGACGCCTTCTTTTTCAGATGCTAATCTCTCAGTGATGGCGCCTCCTTCTGCCAGTGCCCGCATGCCTAGCATGCGTTGCATGCCCGCTTCCGCCGGCCCTGTATATATATATATCAATAAAATCCATCTCATCAAGGCATACTGATAATACTAAAATAAAATAAAAAAATTATACCATCCAGCTTCTTTCTGGTTTCTTCCTCTGGACTTTGGAACTTCTGAGTGTGTTACAAAGCATGTCAACAAGGTGGCGAGGACTTCTTTTTTACAGCAAAATGTAGGCTTTGAGGTGTTCATCATCAGCTGGCGTTGGTGGCTAATTGGGCTGGTACACTGATGTAAGGGGTTTACTCCATCTGACTAATTTATGTATTTTCATTTCTATTCAGATTACTACCAATATTTTTATTCTTTATCACAACCGCAGCAAACTTCTAACTAATTGCATAACTTTTGAGGGACTTTCATTTGTAGCCAAGCTTGGCTCTGTTTTACCAATTTCTTTACTGTTTGATGACCAGTATTTTTTTTCCTTAAATCTCCAGATAGATTCTCAAATATGGCCTTTGTAAACAGCCTCAGCAGTCTACAATGAATAAATAACACCAGTCAGATGGTCTTCCTAGATCTGTGGTCAAATACTTATTCACCCAAGCACTTCATAGCATGGATCAGCACAGCAGAGCAAAAGAATGCAGCAAGGCAAACAAAATTTGGTGATTAGAGAAGAGACCCATGGAAAAGACCCCTCCAGCACATGTTGAACAGTCTTATAGCACACTCACCACAAATATAAATTGCATATCCCCCTGTCATTATTGTATCAGCTGCCTCCAATTTCTTGGCTAATTGATTGCAACAATTGGTATAGCTTTTTACAACTTTTTTTCTTTATCTTTTATTTCTATCTTTTAATTTTCCATTCAGACCATCTTAATTGATCAAGAAGTTCTATTATGTAATTTTTAATACAATGGAAAAGTGTAAAACCTTTTCCTTCTTACAAAAGAATTTAAACTAACAAACAACTCTAAAATAAAATCACTCTAGATTTTCTCTGCAGATATTGGCATTCAATTACTTTACACTTCTATTTATAAAATAAAATACAAAGGACCGGATGACCATTTCAATCTATAGTGAAAATTAAAATTTAGTCATACAATAACAATCTGCATTTGTTTTAATTAACTGAAAAAAATATATATATAATCAGCAAAAAATAGATATGTAGTACATTTACAATCAATTTGATCATTCCTTTTTCTATATATATTATATAATATGTAAACAATTTAAAAATGCAAGTTGAAAAATTCACGATAGTTAAAAATAAAAAAATAATCATATATGAAAATTAAAAATCACAACCTTTTTAATATTTTATTTACTCCTGTGTTCAGGTAAAAATATATGCACAGACCATCATCATTCGTTCAATAGTTCGCTTATATGATTTCGTACTTTATTTATTACTATAACTTCTATAAAATATAAATCTATATACATGTAAGTGGTTGAAGAGTGCCTGCCACAATATATATATATTGAGACTTACAGCCTCAGTCTAACAAATAGGTGTAAATGAATAATTATAAAAAGTAATAGTAAACAAAAACCATTAGTAAGACCGATTATTTTATTAATTCAGTAATCTCTTTGGTGAGATCAACTCATTAAAACCCAATAGCGACACAATAGTTTAAAAGGATTGCATCAACAGCAAATGTCAGAAAGATTGTGGAATGGAAGAAAATGTACAAGATAGGAATCTCGTGCAAGCATACGCACATATCAGAATTTTTGGTACATTTATTTGATATGAAAAATTTATATATTTATTTGTAATAATAAAAAATATGCCACTATAAACCATTGAAGTCGTTATAAAAAGTGATCATAATAATAAATTTGGCTAAATCAATTATTATTGTAAAGTTAATAATAGGTCAAAAAAGTTATGTATAAAATGTATTTCCTGTAGTTTTACAATAATGGATTTATAAGAAAAAGTGAATTTGACACTTGCAAGTGGAAGATACCAGAAGCAGATTGCTAAGGTATATGCTTAACCATTTATACCACTAAATGTATTTGATAACAGAGCAAAACTCTCCATACAGTATTGCCACCTGTGCTAAACAGAGTAATCAATGGATGCCAGAAGGCTTGTGCATAAAATCCCTATCTAATGCCTACTCATCCAATATCCCCAGACTAGTTTCTGGCTTGTGGCCATTGTCGGTGAGGAGCTTTGGATCTGAGAGCACTGCATCTAGATCTTAGGATCTAATGCAACCCTCTAGCAACCACGTTTTATCTCTACTTAACTACAAGCCAGAAACTAGTCTGGGGATATTGGATGAGTAGGCATTAGATAGGAATTTTATGCACAAGCCTTCTGGCATTTCATTGATTACTCTGGTTGGCACAGGGTGGCAATACTGTATGGAGAGTTTTGCTTTGTTTATAAACAATTATGTGCTAGTATAAGATAATGATCATGTGAATTTAGATCAAGGGTGATAATGATGTTTTTAAACATTGTCATAATTATATGTAGGTATATCCATATATTACTTCATCTGCATTACGAATAATGTATAATTTTAATCTTGTTCTTTACAGTATAAATAAAAATAATATTTCAGACAAAAATAGAATTACTAGATGTTATATTTTCAGTTTCCAATATCTGTTTTTACTTTGAATTTTCCTTCATTACATCATAGCAGAAAAAAATATTTATAAAAATATATAGAATATTCTTAATAAATCACTAAAAGATCATTATTTTTGATTATTATGACTCACACTGGGTGGTACTACTGTAAGGAGAGAGATGCTACTATCATCTTAAATAATCAGAGAAATTGTTTGAATGAATGTAAGAAAAAAATTGATAAGTGAAGCAAAAAAAAGAAAGGGAATGATAAAGAAATTAACAGTGTTTTCATTTAATAAATATGATAAATCTAGAATTGTATAGAAGGGAGTGATAGTCGCAGGGTTAACATATGGCAATGATGTATTATGTATTAGTAAAGGGGTGTTAGATTACTTAGAATAAGTACAAAGATATAGGAAGGCATGCAATAGATGCAGATGTATGATTGGAAAAAGATGCAATTGAAGGAGAAATGGGATAGTCAAGTTTTTATATGAGAGATCCCAAAAAGCGAAATGAAAATATTTGGTAGATTGCAGAATAAAGGGCAGGCAACAAGATGGGTGAGAAAGGTAGTATGGTTTGCAGAAGATTTAGATAAAGAATTTATGTCAGTATTCTTGTACAAAAGGTGGTATGATTGTGTTAGGAGAATTGTTGAACATTATAGTGGCAAAGAATGCGATAGAATAATAGATGCATTAATAAAGAATAGGGAGTTGGAGAGATGCACTAGTATGGAGAGTAAAAAGAGTTTAAATATACATAGAAGTAAATAGAATATTGGGTGCTAATTTATGATATAGCAAGGAAAGTAGTTTACTGTTCAATTAAGGCTCGAACAGGATCCTTAGTAACAAGGGAATATACACATAAATGGAAAAATGTGGGTGATTTAGTCTGCATGTTGTATAAGGAAGGCATAGAAAATGTAAGGCATCTGTTAATTGAATGTAAATGCCTGAAAGCAGAAAGGGAACAAATAATGAAATTGTGGGGAAATAAATATAAAGAAAGTGATTATATAGAAAAGTGGGTTCTTGGTTTTATGCTGAGTTTGGGAAAAGATAAGGGAGATTTAGATATAAAGGCCTTGGAGTTGACAAAGATTATGCTGTGGAAATGGAGCAGGATAGAGAAGAATATGGGAAAAATTTAGGGCAGGGAATGCAAAGGGAAGTAAAGTGGTTAACAGATTTCTCAGGGCATAGTGGCTGAGAGATTCCCGGCTGCAAAAAAGGAGAAATCACAGTGCATGCATCACTACTGTTTTTATAATGTTTTAATATATATGTATTAAAATAAACATGCTTAATATAAAACTGACTCTTATGCGTAATCAAATTTCTCACTCACCAAATTGTTTTAGTATCCAGACAAATCTTAATATTTATTATCAAAGTTATTCAAGTAGAAAGTGTAATACACTTTCAATTTACATCTGACATCTTTAAACAGACCCTAACTTAGGCGATTGATAAATAATGAGGCACATTTGCAAATCAGCCAAGAAGATTTTGAAACTCCATTCTAGTCGGTTTATTAAATTAGACTTTTTTCAAGGCAGTAATAATATTTATTTATTTAAATATATTGTAAACAAACTACTTAAACATAATCAAATATATACTAAAACAAATGTATTATCAGTAAATTAACTATTATACATAATCAAATCACTCTCCCAAACAATGTTTACATTATTAAACCAAATATTGCTATCCATTATCTAGGTTAATTATATTAGGATTAGAAAAAAAAGTTCCTTCTCTGTCTACGCTTAACGCCTTTTAATAAACAACTTAGCCAATGAGAAATAATGGAGCAAATTTACAAATCTAAGAAATTAATGAAATCCTTTTGTAGTCAGTAGAAATTAAACTTTTATAAGATAGAATTAATATTTATTCATTTTAATATCATACAAACAAATCATCCTATATATATTATACCAAATATGCTAATGATAAAGTATCTACTATATATAATCAAGCACTCATCAATAGTCAAACTTTAGCTATTGAAAATCCAACCTATTATTTATCATTATCTGTGGCCTATTTTAAAAATCTATATGTAGATAGGAAGGGAATTTTCATTTTTTATCTAAATGTAAATAAATTTATATATATGTGTGTGTGTGTGATTTTGTATTGTTTCTGTGTGGGCACTTTTCTGCTTTTATTAAAATGCTAAAATTTTATTGCTTTTTAAGTTATTTATTAATTTTCCATATTTTGATCTCTATATCCTGTATATGTACACCATTCTCAGGGTTTATTTGACATATAAGTATATTGAATATATACATCCTATAAATTAAATAAACAAAATAAAACGAGAGTATCAAAATTAAAATCTTCAGCATAAATATTATACACCCTTACATCTCTTACACACTATAAATATGCCATTTTAAAAATATTATTAGTTTTAATTATATTTACATATGTGTGTTTATTTTTATCCATATACTTAATTTAATATTAGACAATGATTCTTTTTCCTACTTTATTTTTAATCATAAAAGGTAAACAACAAAAATAATTATCCTTTATTAATATCAACTGCAAAATTTTAAAATTATATGAAATGTATTTTTTATTAAAATCTTTTTTTATATTATTATTATTTTGAGTATTTTTTTTTTTGCCCTTTATAATAGCATGATTTATGATATTTTTACAGATTTTATCATTTTAATATATATTTCTTCTAGATGTCTTATTAATATCTCTCTTTTTATAATTATTTATAAATTCCATCATTTTTATTTGAAATTTTGATATTTGTATCCACAATAGAAATGATTGAATTTGTAAATAATCATAAATAAAGAATAATTAAAGAAGCAATTTGTATTAAAATCAGTAATTTTTTACAAATTTTTATAGAGGATATAAATAAAATAATATATATATGACCTTTCTTTAATAATGATAGAAAAGATATGCATTTATTTAAAGAATAAAAATTATATTTATAAAAATATAATCTCATAGTGCTATAAATTTTCAAAAGAAGATAGCACTGTATAAAAATATAAAAGATTACTAAAGTTATGTATAATTAGAAAATTTGGCAGTTAAAATAATTTAACAAAGATTGTTGATTATTTTTATCTTTATTATTAAAAATAAAATGGATATCAATATATGAATAAAAGTGATTAAAAATTATTTATAATAATAATAATAGTATACAGAATTACATATTTATAATGTATAAGAAATATAACTGTACACAATATATGTTTATGAGATTATTAAAACAGGTAAAACTCTCCATACAGTAGTGACACTCAGTGCCAACCAGAGTAATCAATGGATGCCAGAAGGCTTGAGAATAAAATCCCAATCTAGTGCATACTCATCCAATACCCCCAGACTAGTTTTTAGCTTGTGGATATTGGATGATTATGCACTAGATAGGGATTTTATGCACAAGCTTTCTGGCATCCATTGATTACTCTGGTTGGCACTGGGTGGCACTACTGTATGGAGAATTTTACCTGTTTTAATAACAATTATGAGCAAGCATAAGAAATGGTGATCATGTGATGTTTATAAAAGTGATAATAAAGATATTAATTTTAATATTATCATTGTCTTATTTTATTAAATTTATAGACTGTATCATATATGCATTTAATTAAATAAACCTGGAATCTGTGCTATATATAAAAATATTAAAACATCAGGAAGTGTTTTTTTTTTAAATTTATGATATTTACATCATACAAAAGCAGTAATTTACAAACATAAAATAGATAATAAACATTACAATTTTATAATAAAAATGATTGAATTTGTAAATAATTGCTAAAAAGAGCAAATAAAGTAGCATGATATAAATGAACTTTCTCCTAATATTGACAGAGAAAAAAAGAATTGTACTTAACATCTTTAAACAATAAAACATATTTTTATAAAAATATCTTAGTGATTAAGATGGGGCAGCACTTCTTGTAAAAAATATTTGTAAAAAATTTAACAAGAAATACATTTTAGTGGTTCATCATTAAAATATACTTCATGATAAACTTTTTTTTTTTTAATCGGGTAGACATACTATGTATTCAATAAATGAATCCCCATGCAATACTGATATATATTTTGACTTTACCAAAGCATTTGATTGTATTCAGTATGCTATTCTTTATATTAGATTAGCATCTTATGGAAATTACAGTTGTTTACTGAATTGAATTATTACTTGTTTACAAAAATGGAAGTAAATGGTAAAAATTGGTAATATTGTTAGTAACGTTTTGTCTGATAATGGATGGTTTTTGCAGGAATGACTTTTAGGTCCATTATTGTTTGTAATATATTGAATTTATATTTTTGATTTGCCTCTGTACTCATCTTTACACACTGATGATTTTGCATTTGTGGCATCTGAGATATTTAGAGATCATCTAGAAATTTGTGCTATATACGGATTCGTTTATTATGAGAGATTGGTTAAAATCTAATAATTTCATCATTAATGTTAGTTTTATGAATAGATAAATATTGGAATTCACTCATAATCCAATGTGTCAATGTTATGATAATAGTTGTATCTACAACAATATTGAATTTGTTAAGGAACATCTTTATACTGGAGCATCATGGGATATTTACGTAGATTAAAATATCTATTATATTATTTACTAAATTTCTTGCTGTTGTGCTTCTGACATGAGTTTTCCTATCGAGGTATTTTATTCTATGCACTTATAGGATTGCAAGCATCAAATAGGGATAAGTTAACATTATCTATACAGGATTGTATTAGAAACTTACACCGATTGTATGTTAAGATGTTTTACGTTTTCACCTTTAATATAGACACACATTTTTGTTACTATGCACAATTGTATGTACTGAATTTGTATAACTCTTATAATTGAAGTAAGAGAGTTTATCTTAGCTGTTATTTATTCAATATAATAGCATATCATTTGGGTTTGACAATATCATCATTGTTTATATCTAACTTTAAAGAATGCTTGAAGAATTTAACAAAAATGGATATATTATTATTAGTTTAATTTTATTATTATTAACTTTGCTGTTATTATTAATTATTTTGAATATTATCCATATAACTTTATATAACTATTTTTCTGTGGGTTTTATTGCTTTCCACAGAATTTTTATTATCAGGAATGTTGTAACATTTGTCTTAATTTCTAATTGAAAAATAATTCTGTATTTTTTCTAAATAAATAAATAAAATTTAGACATTTTGCAGTTAGTTATTATTTATTAAAGGTCAGTAATTGGTTTTGTTATCTTTATATTATTTTATTATTGCAAATAAAATAGAAATAAATTATTGTTTAATATTAATTTAAATATGTAAGTAAGAATGAATACAAGCAAATATAAAATTGTAATATCTATTTAGAAGGTAATAAACTTTCCTCACTAGTGTTGTACATAATATTAAATCAGCACTGTTAAATGTGAGGATGTTTTCATTCCAGTCACAAGATAAAGACTTTGAGAAAATAAGAATGACTATCTTATTTTTAAAGCTAAATGTACTTATATAAGTCAATTTTAAGTGTCTTGAAATGAGAGCATGAATATATTAAATCAGGAGTCAATAACCTTGTCATGCTAAAACTATGTTGCAATGTTATTCTGCATGCCAAAATGATTCTACCAATCTTATTATCTATATACTATCAAAATTGGTCTGGTTATAATGGACTTCAAAATTATATATTATATACTTTTGAAACCCATTATAACAAGATTTTATACTTATAATACACTTTAAACGCATATACGTGAAGTTAATAAAAATATTCACAAATAACAAAGTTTAGTTTAGCACTTTTGGAATATGTTTACTCCATATTCATAGCCATTATGTATTAAATGCAATGAATGTAAATTTAAATATTATAGGATCATATGTGAAAAGTACGTTTTGTTAAATTATATTGTATTTGAAAGACATGCTTAAAATTCTCTTTGGCATGGAGAAGATTCATCTTGTTGGCACTTAAAAAAATGTGTATTGTTTACAAAACTGCTAATTACTGTACAGTGATTCAGAATAGGCAAAGTGCCTTTAGCTTTCCATGGTTTAAAACAAGTATTTTTCTAGCAAAGAAATTCATTTTTGTGATATAAAAAATCAATTCAAAATTGGATATTTTTTTATATATTCTTCTTTTCTTTAAAATTATATACATTTGGAATTTTTCTCTATGAGAAATTGATTTTAATTATACAGTAGACATTTAAAAGAAAAAGACTTCTTTTGAGATCTGAATGATATTATCATGTCTCATGGATTTGCAGACTCCCCTCATGCATTAATCTGACTATCACTAATTATAAACTTTTTTTAAAAATAAACACACCAAAACTTAAAGTTTTTCAAGTAAATTAATCCAGGGAATGGGATCCTAGGGTTACATATGCCAAGTGCGGCATGCAGAACGATTGTCAATGCACTCTGATTAAATTGAAGTGATAAAAAAAATTATAAGCACACTCATTTGCGCCATCTACATTTTGCATATGTGACTCGCCTGTAAATGGAAACTATGGTTCAGTTTAATTTACTAATTATTTTGTACATTTGATCTTTGCTATTTTCAATAAAGATAAGAGCTAAGTGGGATGGAACTATTTTTTTCCCAGGGAGAATTAATTTTAGCTGATTTTTTTCTCATGGTCAATTGAGCTGATATTTTTGTATGCAACTGGATGTTTAAAGTAAATTTATATTCAGACATAATATTATATCGATTAATTCATTTCTATTCATAATTATATAATAATACATTTTAAGTTTTGGTGCATTTACTCGTACAAAAAAGTTTATAATTAGTGATAGTTTGGTTAATGTATGAACGAACTCTGCAAATACATGAGACTTGGGGATATCATTTGGATTTCAAAAGTTTTTCTTTTAAATGTCTATTGTGTATTAAAACAAATTTCTCAGAGAAAAATTCCAAATGTCCATAGTTTTAAATAAAAGAATATATGAAAAACGTCCAATCTCGAGTTGATTTTTTTATGTCACAAATATGAATTTCTTTTCTAGAAAAATACTTGTTTTATTTTATTAGAGTTTATAAGCAATACACATTTTTAAAGCATAAGCAAGATGAATTTTCTCCATGCCAAAAAAAAAAATTAAGCACGTCTTTCAAATGCACTATAATTTAACAAAACATACTTTTCACATATGATTCTATAATATTTAAAAATATTGAATGACTAATCATATAAGATCTGGTTATAATGGGCTTATTCCATTATAATCAGATCAATTCTGATGCTATATATAAGATTGGTAGAATCATTTTGGCATACAGAATAACATTGCAACATAGGTTTGGCATGACCTTATTAAAAGTTTGCCAACCCCTGATAATAGATATAATATTCTGTCTGAATATAAATTTACTCTAAATGCATAGTTGTGTACAAAAGGTCAATTGACCGTGAAAAAAAAAACTAGGCAAAATTAATCCTCCTTGAGAAAAAAAAAATTTTCATCCCACTTAGCAAAGATCAAATGTACATTTATTGTACAAAATAATTAGTAAGTTAAACTGAATCTTAGTTTCCACTTACATGTGAGTCATATGCAAAATGTAGATGGCGCAAATGAGTGTGCTTACAATTTTTTATTATTTCAATTCAGAGTGCCATTGTTGTTGTTCTGCATTCCACCCTTGGCACACATGCCCTAGGTTGCTGACCCTTGGTTTAGATGATTCCAGGGAATAAGGTTCTTTTGTTTTAACACATGAAGGCTCGAAAAATCACTTTCCTTTTTTTTTTCTTTTGAAAAAAGTAGTTTTTCTTTCAATGAGTTAGAATTGACAGTTTGACATTAGCAATAGCAATATTTATATTGGAATAAATTGGAAATTTGTTACTAGTAAAAGTATTTAAAATTTAGTACTTCTTTAAATTAAATATATTGCAGACAGTAATAAAGACAATACAACTAAAATATATATATGTACTTATTTTTTTATAACTGAGGATTCATTTTTGTATTTGACATAAGTCTTCATTGCATGTATTGTTAGGTTTGAATTTAGTATTGGGACTAGAGATTTAATTTATTTCTTCATAGACATAAGCATTCTGAAATTGACAACTGATACACAAATAATCTATTGATTTAAAGACAAGCTATTAATCTAATACTTTTTTAAACTTTATATATATATATTATTGAAATACTTTCTGGATACGTTGTAGATATCTGTGTTTAGATTGCTCAGAGCACCTTCAGATAAATTTCATATTTTTTAAAAATAATTATTAAGGAAACTTCTAAAGATCTCATTATCTCTGAGCTCTTTTTTTTTTTTTTTTGCAATCTTTTTTGAAGCCAGCAAATTTTTGATTTTATAATTTTATTCTGTCTGTACTTGATTTGATA
Source organism: Epiperipatus broadwayi (assembly GCA_028023455.1). Taxonomy (NCBI): domain Eukaryota; kingdom Metazoa; phylum Onychophora; class Udeonychophora; order Euonychophora; family Peripatidae; genus Epiperipatus; species Epiperipatus broadwayi. Next base: position 467,824 of record JAQFVV010000483.1, on the reverse strand, counting down.
AACATTTAGCCAATAATAAATTATTTTGATCTAAACTTTTAATATTAATTAATTTGAATATAACTTTTAATATTTAATATTGAATTTTCTATATGTGCAGTGTGACATTTTACATAATGGTATACATTTAATCAATACATGTCATCCTATACATATGTATGCATTATTAGATATGTTTAGGGAATCTTATCAAATTTTAAAATTCTTAACTTCTCTTATATATCATTAATAGTTTTAACAAGGCTGTAAACCTTAGCAATGAGCGTCTGAAAAAATCGTCACTAGGGACCTCTGTAGGTCTCATTGTAAATAATTGAGATTGAATATAAGATTACCCTGAAACTTTAAATTTTAGAGTAAATGTGCCGTATGGATCTCTCTTTACATATTAATTACTTTAATTATTTCACTATATTTTTAATCTATATACATTTTATCTTAAATAATTTCCCTACTTGTGCCATCATAAGAATAAATTTTTAAAAAGTGTTTTATATAATTTCAGGACCTGGTTTAGCATTTGTAGTATATCCAGAAGTGGTTACACGATTGCCTGTTTCACCATTGTGGGCTATTTTGTTTTTCATTATGCTTGTTACTTTAGGATTAGACAGCCAGGTAAAAAAATTTAATATATTTAAAATTAAAAGCAATTAGAATTAAAAGTTTAAAAATTTTAAAATATGTAAAGATAATTGAATATATATATATATTTTCATACACACACACACACACCTTAATTCCATATATTCATTTTGGTCTGCAATTTGAAACAATATTTAATAAAACTTTAAAAAAAATTAGAAATTAATAAAATAATTTTTTAAATGAGAAAATAATTGTGAGGCGTCACAGTCATTAAATGTCCAAGCAAATAATAAAAGTAGATCCCCTTCCCCTGATTATAAACTCTGCTAAAAATTTAAATAAAAATTCATTTTTTGTCTCTAAATCTCATATAAATAAATTCTGTATATTATAAAATATTTTATTAGTCATAATATGCTTATTTTTATTGAGGTACAAAATTTTATGAGACTAATAAGAAATCAAAACCTTAAGTCAATTCTCATCATTTCAAAGGATTCTTTGGTGTTTTTATAATTAATTGTAATTCCATTTCTGACTTCTTAATGAATGTCTTTAAATCTTCTATATTTTCAGTTATAAATGCAGTATCATTATCTATTAGTGATATTCCAAAAGAAAATAGTTTTATCATCTATTAAGGAAAATATTGTATTTCTGAAAGTTGAAGAACAGAAAAGAAAGCTAGAGCATCAGAAATTCATTTAATATTATGGATATGAATAATGTAGTGATTATTATCCTTGAAAATAAATATGTATAGTATGTTATCTTTGAATGACATTTACTTTGTGAAAACTTTATACCTCAAAAAATAATATTTTAAGGGTGTTTTAGTGTCATTAAAACAGGCAAAACTCTCCTCCATACAATAATACCACTCAGTGCAAGCCAGAGTAATTAATTGATGAAATGGTGATCATGTGGTGTTTTAATGTCATTATATGCACAGAAGAAAGCTTTTGCTTCTTCTATTTTGATAAATTTTAGCATAATTTCACTCACTATTCCTCATCTAATTCTTATATATCTTCCAAGGATAGTAAAATAAATATTGCACAATAATAGGACAAAACAGTAATAGAATTTGATCAATGTATGTTGCATAATTATGATGAAGCTGGGATCTCAACAACAACATCGCCAAGTCTTCATTTCGTTAAAAGAATATTGTATATCTTTACAAAATTTTAAAACCTATCCATGTGGGAATCTTTATGCAAACAGCTGTTCAAAAACAAGTATGACCATTCTAACTCACCCCCCCCCCCAAAAAAAAAGGAAAGGAGACAAAAACTATTCTAGAAATGAGTTTTGTGATGATCATACAAACTAATTGGTGAACTACAAATTCGTCCACATGTAAAACCTGCTGATCCAATTTTCTGTTTACTTGTTAATTTACAATTTCATCTTTTTGTTTCCTCAGTGGAAAACTTTTCTTTCTGAACTTCAACACCATGTCTAATTGAATATTCTCCAATGTATTCTATTCTCTGCCATATATTCCCAATGGAAAGAATTGATATTGCACATCTTTAGACTGTCTTTGAGATAATTCTTATAATGTAGACAGGGTCTACTCTCTCCTATGAAATCTATGTTCAAGTTTACCATAAATCACCTTTACAAACAAGGCAAAACTTTCCATACAGTAGTGCCACCCTGTGCCAACCAGAGTAATCAATGGATGCCAGAAGGCTTGTGCATAAAATCCCTATCTAAAGCCTACTCATTCAATATCCCCAGACTAGTTTCCTTCTGGCATCCATTGATTACTCTGGTTGGCACAGGGTGGCACTACTGTATGGAGAGTTTTGCCTTGTTTATAAACAATTATCTGCTAGTATAAGAGATGGTGATCATGTGATGCTTAATGGTTTAACATAAATCACCTTTGTTATACCTCACCCTTTCAAATAATGGACTAGTCCAGATTCTACCATATCTGGATTGGATTGAGCATTCATCACCATGAACATGTGTTTACAGATAGATAATGTATAGCCAGTAGCAAGAACAGGCCACTGAATTAAGGATGAGGATCTGGCAATAAATACTCTTTTTGAAAGTAGTCAGAGAACTACTGTCAAACCTGAACTGCAGAATCTATACATTCTGCAGAGAACTTTTGTCACAAAGCTGAAAGACCAAATTCAAGTTCTCCATACATGTTCTATAGAGAAAGAGCTACTGACAAATTTGAACCGCAGTATATATTCTCCCGAGAACTACTGTCAAACCTGAAATACAATATACCCATTCTCCAGGTAAAGCTGAATGTTTGATGTTGTAAGGCAAGTCTACCTTCAGAATTGGAAGCCACTAGAACCAAATATTGGCACAAGGCAAGTTGTTGTAGCACAGCAGAAATATCACCATACCTATTCACAAGCCAGACTGCTAGGGTACAGCTGGAAGTAGTAGAGAAATCCATAAGGACACACACAGTCCCTTCTGCCATAGTTCACATCAGAACTCAGAGCTATATCTCTCCAACTATAGCAGGTACAGTATAACCATTGTAAATATATTGTTAATATGAGTATACATTTGTATTCATGTTTCACTAATAAAAATGTATTATAAAACATATTTACACGGTTGTATTTACATGAGTCTGTGATTATTAAATCACATATATAATCCAGACTAAATACAACCTTTTTAGAAAATCATCCATTATTCATTCATTTTACATATCCAATTCAATGAAAGTGTGATTTTACAATTAATGAACTCAATAGTATCACATCCTGCCAACAATTACATATTAAATTGGTTTTACAATCTTGCCATTATATTTTTAAAATTTTATGGATTATTTCTAAAATGAAACTTTTCTAATGCCTTCATATTGCCGTGATAGGATGTCCATGTTTCACATTCATCCAATAAACTAGATAATAGCTTTATATATATATATATACTGTTAACTTAGTTGCAGTAATTATTTTCCTATGCTGAAATATTCTAGAAAGCAGCAACAGCACATTGGAATCTTTATTGGATCTCAACATCTAAGTCCATTTTTCTATTTATAAAACTACCAAGTTATTCAAACTGGTTTACATTCTTAAGTTGATAATTATGCAAAATGCTGAGATTTTTTCTTCCATCACTAGTTGATAAAGAACCTGAGTTTTTTGAACATTAATTAATAAAAATTGAATTAAAGTATTAATATATATATATATATAATCTCTTGAACTGGCAAAAATAGCAACAGTTATCACTCTAAATCCAGAATCCAAAAGATCATGTTCTTGTTTTTGCTTTTAACTGATTCAAATTAAAAATTCCACTAACAAATCTATATCATATCTTGAGCCCTGTGTGATTAAGCTGCCTATAAACAATTCCACAGATCTTTTCTAAAAAAATTGAAAACACTGCTGGAGCAGATACACAACCTTGCTTAACTTTAGTTTTCATTTCAAACACTTCAGATTTTTCACCTGTAGTAATAATACTTTTTTTCATTCCATCATGGAGAAGCTATATAATACAAATACATTTTAATTAATAGGCAACCAACTAATTTCAAACAATGCCATAAACCTGTCCTATTAATTGAACCAAATGCCTTGACCAAATCAATAAAAACAATATATAAATCATTACTTTGTTGCTGGCTCTTTTTTGCATTTATCTGGCAACAAAAATCTTATCTATTGTGCTTCTTGATTACCCAAAACCATAATGAGTTTCTTGGTAACCATTTATCTATAACTGGAAGCAAGCTATTTAACAAATTTTTGAAAGTATTTTTACTGAAAAGGATAATAATACTATTCCATGGTAACTGCTGCAATCTTGTCTATTCCCTTTGTTTTTAAGAATTGGACCAATTAAAGTACCCTTAAGATTGGATGACATAACTTCATGGGTCAAGATGAAGACTAGCAGTTCGATAATCTATGGAGTTAGGGAGGTGGGATTATTTATAATGAGATAGTTCTGGGACCATAAAGATCAGTGAAAAATATACAAGAAAACGAAAGTAAAGGGAATCATGCAATAAGATTTCACTGTGTGCATTAAAGAAAATTAATAATTAAAAAACATTAAGTAATAAGTTTAAAATTTAATAACAATTATTATTATTAAGTGCTGTTGATGATCACATGAATAGCATATATCCAGAATGATCATTATCCATTTCATTTTTCAAGCTGTTCAATTTGTTTGAAAATTATTACTATTTGTATTAGGCAATGATCTGTGTAACTCATACAAAATAGTATCTTCCAAATTTTTCTTATGTATAATGATTGTCATATCATTTCGTGAATAATTGTGTTTTATAATAAGTCTTACTGATAAAAAATTTGAACATAAATACTCTCCCAGAGGCAGTGCAATCCAAAGTAATCAATGGATTTGGGAAAGTTTGTGCATAAATTCCCTATCTAGTGCCTACTCATCCAATATCTCCAGATTATTTTCTAGCTTGTTGCTTTTAACAGTGAGGAGCCTTGGATCTGAGGGCACTGCACCTAGATCTTAGAATCTAATGCAACTCTCCACCAACCACCTTTTATCTTATTATCTAATTATAAAGCTTTGAGTCCAAAATGAAAACAATAATGTTTTTAATCCAAGCTTATTAACTCCTCACTGATGAAATCCACAAGATAGAAACTAGTCTGGGAATATTGGATGAGTAGGCATTAGATTTTATGCACAAATGTTCCCATATCCATTGAATACTTTGATTTGTACTGAGTGTCATTACTGTATAAAGAACTTTGCCTCTTTGTAAATAGCTTTTGTAAGAATAGAGAATGGTGATCATGTGATGTTTAGTGATTTAACATAAATAATCTCATTGACAATTGCAGAAATAAGTGACCAGTAAGTGCTTTTATTTTGAAAGTATGTGGATGATATATCACCCTATGTTCTATTGCCAGTAGAATATGGCAATAAACATTTAATTTACTTTTCAATAAATGCTAATGGAAAAAATAATAATATTATTTCTATAAATAAAAGTATATCTCAGTGTAATTAAGTGAAGTGGTAGGGTGTTAACACTTAAGAACTGTAAATTCTAGAATTCCAGCTCAATTCTGTTTCTTCTAACTAATGCTTGAATGTCTCATGACTTTTTAAGCAAGATTTTCAGCTAAATAATATGAAATAAAATGAAAAACTCAGCTCAAATAAATTAAATGTAACTGTTAAATGCTCATTCTACCACTAGAGGGCTCAAACATCATCTGACCATCTGAGCAGTTTACCATTTGTTTGTTTTACTGAAGTATGAATAAAATTTCACATTGAAACTTAGTTGTAAAACAGGAATTGCAGATGCTCCACCATGATTGATATTAAGTTATGTAGATTAAGATAATCTTATGCTTTCACCTTAAAATGATATTATTAATCCATGGCCAAATGAACGTCTGCCCAAGTTTAATCATTTATCTCTGATTATTATTTTTTTTTCATAAATATCCAGCAAAGTTACTTATTTTATGTGTGGTCTTTTTTAGGTCTTTTGGAATCCAATTTAAGACATGTGTGATCCATCTATTATCTCTTTTAATAATTTATGTAGGCTAACTCCATATCAACCTCTCATTTATATCAATCCTTCCTTACTACTCTTCATAAACACTTTTTCATACTTCATTGTCCAGTCTAAAGTATTTTCTATAAGTATTCATAAAACAAAGTTATTCAAAAACCCTTTTTCAAGAAGGCATAATATTAGAAGGAAAGCTTGTTATTTCCATCAAAAGTACTCCATCTATGTTTAAATTTTATAATTAATAATCTAATCAAGATCATTAGCTTCTAGTTTATTACTTTCAATCTTCATATTGAAAAGTTATTAAACATTACTTTAATTATTTTGATGTTTAGTATTTCTACTTTCTTGCTTTTATCTGATAACTTTTATAACATTTCTTGAAATGATGAAGCATCATTTGTGAAAGCAACTATGGCATTTGAAAGATAAAAAGGACCCCAATTAATTAAACACATCATACAATATTGTGATAAAAAGATTTGGTGAGATAGCAGCATCTTGACAATGTTAATTTTCTTAGAGCTATCTAATCAATGCCATTGCAATTTGCTAAGTATTTTGCAGAATTTGCTAATTCTAGATCTCTGTCATAATGTTCCAATGTCTTAGTCATATGAAATGCTTATAGAATCAAATGTTTTTTCATAATCTACAAATCCAGAGTCAGTTTGGCCTGAGGATGGTACAAATGGTATGAAGCTAGGCCTTGCACTGACATGATCTATGATTTATCTGCTATATCTCTTGTTCAACACTTAGTCATCAACTCTCAATTGTACTATTTATCTTAAATTTTAATAACAATTAAAAAAATGTTAAAAGCTGTTAAGAGAGGATAATGGATTCAAAATTTTTTAGTTGAACTAGTAAATAATTACTTGAATTCAAAAACAGAATATCTGTTGGTAAAAAAATGTAATAAAGGGTCATAAATTCATCTTTGTCTTTTGCAAACAGTAATTATGAAATTGTTGGGTTTATGCGTTAATTATAACAAACACCAACTCGTAAAATATGTTTAATATTTATTTATTATAAACAAAATATCCATATATGTATTTACAATATATACAGTGTTATACCTTTGCCTGATTTGGTGTAGCATTTAGTTTGTTTTGCAATTATTTCTATATGCAATTTCATGTACTTTTCTAAGCTTACCTCCCACTTCTGCTGTACCATGACAGCTTGCCTCGTGAATAGGTATGGTTAACACTTCCAACTGTTCTGTAACAGCTTGCCTCATATGTAGTTATGATGACACTTCCAACTATATTGTGACAACTTTCCTCATGTCTGATCTAAGTTCTAGCAGTTTCCAGTTCTAATGTCAATTTGCCTTGCTGCTTTAACCATATTGTGAATGTTCGTATTGCCATTACAGGTCTGACAATAAATTGTTTATCTCCAACTGGACTGACTATTTAAAACATGATCCCCTTCCATAATGGAAAATAATTGAATTCACTTCACTGAGCATCATTACCCATTAGCCTATTACTACTATTGGATATATGTTATCTATTCATATATCTATTGATCTGTGGCGATGAATGCTCTGTCCAGTCAAGATAAGATCGAATCCGGCCTAGTAAAATAGTTGAAGGTAAGTTGAGATATAACAGAAATCTTGTTGGTATATCACAGCTGACTCATGAAAAGAGATATTTGAAGGGTTTTCTTAGAGATACAACCATCGAAGATAATATTAATGTCATTTGTGTTCTTTATTACTTTTTACAATGCTTTTTACAATCCACTATTGACGGTTATTGATCTAAGATAATTGTATAAATCAGTTTACAAACTATAAATTCCAAAGTTAATAAAGTATAGCAATTATGTTAGAAAACGTAAATATATGCTATTAAATATATCGCTGTTATATTACTTTTGTACTATTGTCTAGAAAATTTTTATTTTTGCGTGTTTCCATTTTTAGCAACTTTTTATGTTAACCGCCAACTTTTCATTTGTAAAAATAGATTAACCTGCTTTTCCCCTACTTAACACCAAATCTCATTCTTTTTTAAATCTGTTGGTTAAAATGTTGTCTATAACTGTAATTTAACTGTTTTTTTTTTTTAAACTCTTTTTTTTTTTACGTGTGTTTATACTGCTTTTCTTCGCTGTGTCCTTTTAATTAATGCTATGATAAAATGGAAGTAAGATATTCTATTCCAGATTTAAACATGTGATTGTATAACACATGGTATTTAATTTAAGCTATCGCCATTAACTTTAAAAGCTTCCCAAATTTCATTAAAAATAAATTGGTTTCTCTTTTTATCAGATTTCTCACTAGGGGGTTCATTTCTTTTTTTTCTAAAGAATGTTTTTTTTTCATTCCTTATATTTGTTACTGAAAATTAAAAATTGGACTAACTAGACAGTTTAACGGCAGGATTGAAACCGTTCCAATAATTATATAGGTTAGATTGTATGCAACAGGTGTCAGAAAGGCTATAAGTTAAAGTTTAGAACTATTAGAAAAGAATTAGAAGACTTTAGTATGGAATATATATTATATAAAGAAAAAAAAAATACAGTAATTATATAAAATCAACTCTTTCACTTATATATAGAAAACCGATTAAAAAGCAATTGTAAACTATTAATAAAATTATAATAATATTAAATAGTGCTGTCACACTTATAACGTAAAGTTATTCGGGATTCGAACTCAGACTTTCACACGACCCACTACCCTCAGTGCCATCTCATATTGCGAGGAGTGGGTCGTGTGAAAGACTGAGTTCGAATCCCGAATATATTACATATATAAATGCAGATTTAAGCCTGTACAATGTATTAACGTAAAGCTATATAAATTAATAGCAATTAAATCAATTAAAACGGTTTAGCGCTTTCGAGAAAATGGATTTCTCATAATCATAGCCTGTTATGACTCGTTCATTGGAATCATTCTATAGTGTATAATAATAAGATTGTTAAGCTAAGAAATTTGAGTCTAAATTATTCAGCCTTCTGCAAATTAACAGAGGTAAAACTCCATACAGCATAGGAAATGGTGCCCATGTCATTCGGCGAATTGTTAACCTTTTTTCATAGTATTGTTCATAGATATCATAATAAAAATTAATAGTAATATAAATCTTGTAGAAAAATCAATCGGAATTGGATTTTTTTATTTTATGTTGCCAAAAAAAATATGTAATCAACAGAAAAAAGACGTTTTGATTCCTCTTTGAGAATTTAGGGAATTGAAATGAGATAAATTCCTGTTTATTTCACATTACTTTTATTATTACATGTATTATTCCTATTTATGAATGTAATAATCTACCCATCAGTGCATATCAACCAAGGCTTTTATTGCCAAAAAATTATCTTTCCTTCGTTTGCCTGATAGTTCTTAATATCAGTTGAATTTTATTGTAATATGGATCAGAGAAACCGGTTTAAATTGGAGTGACCTTAGTTATAGGTCAATAATGATTGAAAATAATGATGATTAATGTGAATAAATCTGTGATGAACTTGATTTCCCATTTCCAATAAGTTCACCACAAAATATTTTTACCTTAAAAAGTCATTAATTTAACTTTTGCTCAGTAGCTTTAATAAGGGTAAATAGTAAAGAAAATGGAAAATGTAATATGAAAAAAAAAAAAACACTTGAGTGTGATGATTTCTCAGAATTATCAGCTTAGGATGTAAGAAGTATAATTTCATTATTGCAATGCTTAGCTTGATATAGTTTAAATTGATTTGGGTATCACCTGACAATATTTTCAGGAGATATCCAGGCTCTTGTACTTTATTTATATTAATAGAATTAGGATATACTTTTCTTTAAAATGTGATGATGATGACCACTACATAATCCATTACTTATAGTAGCAGGCCAACTCACTTTGTAGCTAAAGAAACTTTTTTAAATATCCATTTTTTGGATATGACTGATTGAGGCTACATCCATATTTCCACTATTACAAATATATTTTTTAAATGTTTACAGAACTATAGTCCCTTTTACTTTCTTAATAATAGTCTGTTTATTGATAGAGTACTATTAATTAACTTCTGTTCTGACTGGTTGTCTGAGGAACAACAGTAGGCCCATGTGAAAGACTAGCAACCTTTCAATTTATTACTAATTTAATAACAACATGCGATTTAGACAAATATTATTTTCATTTCATGTAGTATTGTTTTTGTTTCTTATTCTCTTCATTATATCTGGTTTCATATTTATACTGACATTCTGACAGTAAAGACATTGGATTATAATAATTTCGATTACTGTGAACTGTTAAAACATAAGCAATTTCATTAAAAAAATTTCTTTTAGTTTTCAATCAATTGTAATATAATTCCCTTTTAAAATTTTGCCTAAATAAACAATATTAATGTAACTATTAGCCCAACGTTATTATTTTTTTCTATCTCCTAACTAGATTCTTCTAATAAAACATCTGTTACTCCTATATATTATTTAAGAATAATTTGATTTATACTACAAGTAGTCATGATACAATTAAAATTATTTTTCTCAATCAAAAAATATAAAAGATGTTTTTTTGTTTTTTTGTAATTGTTATAGAAATATGGTTAACACACATTGTTCACCCAATTCAGGTCTGGGTGTCAATCTTAAAATATTTGTGAAACAATAATTTTATAAAAACATTTCAATAAAAGCCCATTATATTTTCAGTTTGCAAATTACATAAATTTTTACACATGAAGATTCCAACAAATTGTTTGCATTTCAATAAATTTTTTTGGGCAATTCTTCAGTTCTACTTTTGGAATTTATATATTATTAGAACAAAATGTTTTCTCAAGGATGTATTTCAAATCAATTGTGCTGTTCAAGTATAATTTTGTCGAACTAAAAATATTTATTGTAATTGGTTATATTCTAGTGAACAATAACATCCTTATTTAGCTTTCATAATGTTAAATCTGCAAGTGAGAAAAATTAAAACTATAATAATCTTAATATGTGACTTATTCAATCCTATTTCATATCTTCTAAACATGAAATTTCTTTTAAGCTAATAATAAAAATTGATTAATAATTCTATATGTATCACAGTAATCAGTTTCCTCTTTAACACATCTCCTAATTTAAGTAAATAATATTCCATGTCAAAATACTTACGAAGTGTTATATTAAAGAAATATCACCATTTTCATTGGTAACCTTTTTCTTTGCACTTAATTATGGCATGCATTATCCTTATTTTGCATGAAGTTGTTAGATATTCCAAAAATACTGTAAAAATCATAGCAACTAAATTCAAACCATGTTAATATTAAAGTAATATAAGTATATATTTAATCACTAAAATCAGTCAACACTTAGATAATCCCAATATCAATAGCAGTTGATAATCTCAATCTGTTGTCATGGCAACCTCCTTTTAACAATACGATTGTTATTGATATTGGGATTGTCTAAAGTGTTGACTGATTTTAACGATTACTTATAAACCTATTTAGCCTTGAACATCATTACACTTATTATTTATCTATATATCTTTATATCAGATACTACTGATAAAGATATGGAACAGTTTTACAAAATTGACACTTATTGAAATGCCATATAAAGATATATAATTTAGAGGAAATTTGAATGGTAAAATTGGAAGCAATAATGGGAACATGTTATAGGAAGTTGTGACTTTTAAGCAACAATTGGGTTAAGAAACACTGTTGAAAATATAAAAGACAATCATTAATAAAATGGAATTCAGGGCAAATATGAATTTATATTGCAGCTTACTTAAATATTAAACTGAAGTTTAAGAAATTAAATAAATGCACTTTCAGATATCTAGAATAGTAGAAACACAAAGAATAGAAAAATGAAGAACATGAAAAATATGAAACAATACATTGATCTAAGAAATAGAAAAGCTTTGTAAAGTCTTGAAGGAAGCCCAAATTAAAATTATATAAGAACTAAACAACGGAATGATTGCTTCATGTAAAGAATTAGTATAGGAAATTCTACAAAGCAGGAGGAGAACTTAAAAATTACAAAACATTAATGTAACACCAGTGAAGTGAAATAAAAGTATTAAAATTGTTTAAAAAGCAACAAAATTGTATGGTGAGAATAAATCTAGAACAGCATACAAAATGTCAAATAGATTTTAAAAAATCAAAAGCAACAATGAGTATTGTAGTTTATTGAGAACTAGGAAAGTCATATAAATCAGGGGGAAATCTGCACTATTATAATAACAGAATAACTTTCCAAAACCATGGCATACTGTAAGGAACATTAAGTCTACAAAAGCTAAACTTGAAATGTTAAAAACAAACATTTATGATAATAAGATATATTAGCACTGGATAATATTTATGTAGTGTAATTTTCATTATATTACTCACACAAGGTAGGGAATGGTTTTATTCACTTTTAACACCTTAGGTATAGAAACTACTCCCTACCTTGCATGAGAGTGGTGTCGTAAAAATTACACTACAGAAATATTATTCATTACTGGATAATTTATAATCTAATGAATGACTAGTAAAAAGTATTAATATACTTTCATTATGCAACTTGTGTCAAAGTTATGAGGGCAGCATGTTTGACACATCTATTAAACTATAGTAATTTGCTATCTATATATACTGAATAATGATAAAGACTGGGCTAATAATGAGTGCTAGTTCAGCACAAAATATGCATCTTGGGGATCATAGATGGTTTTTCACATGTCTGTGATTATATATTTATGAATACATCTCTCCACGAGATATTAAAAGCAGATAGAAATCATTTCATACCTTGCATGAGAATGGAATAATGAAAATTACAATATAGAAATGTTATTCATTATTGAATAAGGTCTAGTTTAATGAATGACTAATAAAAATTATTTATATATCAGTACTGTCTTTAAATTTTTAATCTTATTAATTTTTCCTCTTTGCTTAATATATTATTTTGAATTTTCTTTATTCAATATATACCCATTAGTTTATGCACATTCGGTTACTTTAAAACCATCTGTCTTCTCTAATCATTACTTATGTTCTTCTACTCCTTTTTGATAGGAAGCTCCATTTCACTAACTTTTAGAAAAATGATAATCAAATATTTTCTCATCTGGAAGAATGTTAGAATATTGGATATTAAGGGAAAAATACAAAAATGTTAGTGGTGAATGATCCCCCTAAATCAATCTAGGGTGATAGTCCATATTGTACAGAAATGATTAATTTAACCTTGCTCTTAAAAACATCAGAAGAATCATTTTAGACAAGTCTGTTTGGTTAGAATAACACTCTGAATTCTGCAATCATAAATCTAAAGATGATTGATTTAATTCCCATATTAGGTGTTCCTGGTCTTGCTAGCAATATCCGAAGAAGGTATTAGAATACCATTTCAAATTTTATTCTTCATTGTAACCCATATGTCATTAGTCAATCAATAGTATTCTGTCCAATAGACAGATCCAGAGAGTAGTCACAATGTCAATTCATCCATTTTTCCATTCCATTCTTTTCCTTGCCCATTTATGTCAATCTCTTCCATCATTTCTTTTTATTTCCACTCACCATTTCCTCCGAAACATCGTTCATTAAACTATAATCTCTTCTCAATATATGCCCAATCCAATTTCTCTTACTCTCTCTGATACCATTAGTAACAAGTATAAATATAATTTGATTTTTTTCCCTAAAGTGTTTAATGATTTTATTATATACTTACAGGGAAAATATCAGAAAACTTTATGAATAGGAAATGGAAGTTAAAATAGATAACAATAAAAGATGAACTGCTTTCTAATATAAATAAAATTTTAAAAATTAGATAGCATATTGCTTGTAATAATGTAAAGATAATGAAAGATTTGTAATTATGGAAGTGGATATTTTGACAAATGGACTCAATTTATAAAACTGCACTCTAAGGTAGAGGTTGGCAACTTTTTTAACATGAGCCATTTTGTTTAAATAACCCAAGCAATAAAATTTAAAAGAGTTTCAAGGAAGGAGATGAAAATTACATTAGTCAAAAATATGGATTTTTGAATGGTTGTGGTCATATTTAAACATTTATTTTAGTAATAGAACATAACAAATCTATGACATCCATTGAAATTATCTTTAAAACAAACAATGAGAAACAAAAAAATATTCATCATATATAGCAGATTAATAAAACAGCATGTGATGTGATGTATTGTGGCTTCTCCTTAAATGAACTCTTCATATAATAGTGCCACCTAGTGCAAGCCTTAGCAATCAATGAAGGCAAGAAGAATTTGTACAAAAAATCCCCATTTACTCATCCAATATCCCCATTAACTTTTTACTTAAATTGGGAGGCATTGAATGAGTAGGCACAATATGAAGGTTTTGTGCACAAACATTCTTGCATCCATTGGTTGCTAATGCATGTGTTGAGGTATGAAGAGTTTGCTATTGTTTTAACAGTTTGTGCAAACATAGAAAATAGCGATCATATGATAGCAGATTATTATTCTATAATAAGGTTGAATTCAAGAATCATCTTGGAAAAAAGCATTTTCTAGAATCATGATTTAAAAAACTCACAAGTTTGAAGTCAAAGAGCCATATGCAATTTACAAGCCACAGGTTCCTGGTGTTCACTCTAGAATCTTCTATGTAAGTTTGAGTAGTCAATGAATACTAGATTATTTTTCATAGATGTCCTTATATAAGAGTGAGACTTAAATAAAGGTTATAACTGCAATGGGACATTTTGTTTTAAAAATGCAATTTTTTCTTGACAAATGTTTTACTGAAAGAAATTAAAAAGGGCAGAAAAATTGGTGAAAAGCAGATGAAATCACTGTTAGTGCCAAGAAAGAATTATAATGGAATATGAAAATGATAGAATTATAGCACTTATAAGCATTTTAAATAGGGGTTTAGTAAAATTCATAAATGAAATATTGATTGCTCCAATACATGTAAACAAAAATATGAATTAGATAAATGTAAAACGAATATAGCTGCCACAAAACTGATATTAACAATTGTGAAAAAGACTAAAATAAAACGAATTGCTTTCTGATGATTTTTAGAAAGCATCCGACAGCTATGAAAAGAGGATATAGAAAATACTTGGATCATACGAACTACAAGACACTAATGGACTATGTAAAGAATATCTTCAACAATCCAAAAGCAGATGTGAGAATATGCAGAGAGACCATAATCTGGTTTGAAGGGGATTAGACATAAAAATGATAAAATCATCAATCATGTCTACAAGCAGTAATTAATAATATTAAAGAAAAGTGTAAAGAACATTATTGCATATAATTAGTATTAATAACTTAAGAAATTCAGTTAATGTATTAGTAGTTGATGGTGATGATTTGATTTATCAATACTAAATATGTTTATAAAAAAGATAAAACATTTAAAACAAAACAATGATGTTTAGAAAAGAGAAAATGAAAAAATCAAAATTATAGGAACTAAACACGTCAGTGTATTTACTTTGTATATCCTTGGAATAAAATTATTAGAAAATAATTATTAGAAAAATTATTAAAAAATAAAGAAAATATAATTATCACTAACTAAAACAAGAACAAGTTTATAGGCTACGGATTAGATTTTCAAAACTGAAAAATAAAATTATAAATTAAAAGTGCTAGTCATGTCTATATTTATTAGTTTACTACATGGATAAAAAATGTGGGAGACGATAAAAACTTTGAAAAGAATCTAAGCAGTTGAAAGGACACACTCATTAAAAATTACTGGGAACTGATTTGATGAAAAAAAAATTGCTATGAAAAATAGTTTAAATAAATGAAACGAAGAGAAATTTTATAGTGGAATGTTGTAGAATAAAAGTTACAACTACATTTGTCAAGTCTTGCATTGGTGGTCGAGAGGTCAGCGCCTTGCACTTGCAGGCAGTTGCCCGGGTTGTGGGTTCGTGTCCCGGCCGATGCTATGACACTTAGAAAAAAAAACTACATTTGTCAAATTGTAATTAAAAACTAAAAATATAATTTTTGGTATTACATAAGGCATAGATAAAGAAAAATGCACAAATTGTGAGTATATATTATCAAAAATAGAATGGAGACATCTGGCAAAGGTAGACAAAATTGGAGAGGGTGAAAATGTGCTTCCTATACTTGCCATGGCTGAGCCCATGATTTTTAATTATTTCAGTTCTCCATACTATAATAAACATCTTAATGAAATAATTTTTTGGTCAATAAAAATTAAAACCTTTGAGGGCAAAACTTTTGATTTAATTTCTGAACACAGTAAATTATTACATGTATTAAATATAATATAATCGTCAATAACTTCTCTTCCTCTTTCCTTCTTAAATATCTTTGATGCCAGTATTAAAATAAGATCAAGATATGAATAGTAGTTTTATAAACATTTAAAACAAATTTTTATAAATTGATTTTTATAAATTTGTTTTTAAAATGGCTTTTCAGAAACTGAATATTTAGAATTTGTTTTTGAAATTACTTGGGTTAATTATGAATCTTATTTAATATTGTAATAATGTATTACTATTTGCATAATTCCTACTTTGTAATAATAATATTATAAATATAAATTTTATTTATTCTGAAAAAAGAATATTTGGAAATGAATGTTCATAATAAAAGCAAGATTGCTTTTATTTTAACTATTAGAATGTTTAGACTTATTTTATATTTATTATTTAACATTTACAGTTAAGCGGACTGTTTTAGATTGAAGTATGATATCTTTTATATACTCTTTTAATTATATATAGTTTGCAACATTAGAAACTGTCACTACTGCTATTCTGGATAAATTTCCTAGTCTTCGGGAGAAAAAAACACTCGTAGTTTTAGCGTGCAGTGCTTTAGGATTTCTCGGTGGATTAAGTTGCACAACTGAGGTAAGTTATTTTATTATCTTTTGGAATGAATTTTATTTTTTCTTAAATATTGCCATAACTTATATTGAATGGGAAAATTAATTATAAGATTTATATCATATACATTTATACAAAATAATTTAATTCATGATTGATGAATTAATAATCTTGAATTAGAAAAATTAACTCCAAATATATTAGTCAGATTATTAATTCTCATAAATAAAATTAATCATAGAATTAAACTTAGTTGGAGTGATTTTGTGATTAATAACTTAATATTAGAAGGAAATATATTTATGTATTTGAAAAGAACAGTGTTTAATTGATGTATTTACCAAAACTTGAATTCCTAACAGAAAAGCAATACAACAATTTCAGACCATTCAATTAAGTATGGGGAAATATGAGTTGGTAATAAGAAGAAGGGATCAAAGATGAATGAGTGTCATTAACATCCTGACCTAGAACTGAGTGGAATATATTGTTGCAAAAAATAATAATAGATGAAAAGATGGATCCTAAGAGATTGTAAAAACACTAGAAAGAGACTGCATATAAAATGAATAGATGAAATAAGGGAATTTGTTGACGCAATGTTAAAAAAATAGATTGGTGAAACTTGATATTTTCATCCTAAAGTGTATTCAATGCTTTTCAGCCACTTTTATATTAATTTCTACAGAAAAATTTCAGTGAGAATAAAGTTTTTTGTTTTGTTATATAGGTTTTTTTTTTTTGCTTGCTTTTCAAATGACTTAGAAAAGCAGTATTTTCCAGTTAATGCAATTTGGGACCTTTTTTTTTAAAACGAACAAAAATGGAATCATTTATATTTGGAATAAAAAATACAAAACACACTTTAATAAATTGTGTTATATGTTTTTAAGAGAAATATAATATTTACTTACGAATGATATCTTGTAAGCTTCCTATATTACCTCATTCTTTAACTAAAACATAAGATGTTATATATTAACCAAATTTCTGAATTATGAATTTATGACAGATTTCTCAGGACCAGTTTTAGAAAACTTCCATCAAGCCAACATTATTATCCATAAATTAAAATTGGTTTATATCTTATTTACATTAAGCAGATTTCATGTGCTTTATTTTAGAGTGTGAAAGATAAATCACACTTACAATTATATTCTGAGTGAATAGATATATTTATAAAGATTTTTTTTTACTTAATCACAATTATTAGTATGCAGCTTGTTTTACAATTAATAATCACATAAACCAGAAAACATCATATGATTGCATGAGGCACTAGATAAAGATTTTTTGCACAAACCTTCTTGCATGATTACTCTGGCTTGCACTGAGTGGCGTTACTGTATGGAGAGTTTTGCCTTTTTTTTATAACCACGTACAGAAATATTTTTCACTCAGGTAGGAACTTAAGTAATTCCATTCTATGTAAAACTCATTAACTGAACTAAATATTCTTATAATATATCCAATTATGCAATTAATACAGAACTATACCTTATAATTCTATGAATAAGCATGGTTTATAATCATCTTAACTAAGATAGAAAGAAGATGATATGTTAAAAATCCAGCATTTTTTTGATAAATATTTTGATTTAGACAACTTTTTTAAAAATTTAATCTTATTTTAATACATGATTATTTTTTTCTATGTCTATTATTTTATCTATATCAGATTATCTGTTATACATTACTATACATTTATTAATCCTTTAAGTACTAAAATAGATTTTGTTTTGAAGCATTAAAGAAAAATAGGATATCCTAGATGATACCCTAAATTGGCTTAAATGAAACTGGATAAAAATTATATCAGTTATTTAAGCAAAAATGGATAGAATATCATAGTTGTTTTAAGTGAATATGGATAAATTATCCCAAGTATTTTAAATGGAAGTTGGTAAAATATGACAATTGATTTCAATGAACGTGGATAAAGTATTCTTAGTGATTTAAGAAATTTGGATTAAATATCCCAAAGCGAAATTAGATAAAGTATTCTAATTGTTATAATTAAAAGCAATTGAACTAAATTGAATATTGTATTTCTTTTTTAATATTTCAAAGGCAAAGTGTTATTATAATTTGTTTTTTATTTAGAAGTATATACTCATATTCTTCTCCTTTACTTTCTTTTCATTTCTTCATATATTCATATATATTGCTTATAATAATTCCTCTCATATACACTTTAATGCAAAAAATTAAAAAAAAAAATTTCTTTATTTTCCTGACAGTTTGGACTGTAAAGCAGTCTTCATCAGGGCATTCTCTGATTAAGACTGCTGGACATTCAAAACTGTCAAGAAAATAAAGAAAAAATTATTGCTTTTTATTTATCATACTTTATTTAATAAATTAATACTTTATTACTTGTTAATGAGTATTCATTACTTTTTTTTTCCAAAATGGCCCAAAATACATAAAACACTCCACATTCTTTGTTTTTTTTTTCAAATCTTGTCTTATATAAATCATTTCTTTTTACATCTGTATGCATATTAATTTGTAATCTCTTCTATGTTTTGACCATCTTTTATGGTAAAAATGTAAGAGAGATATAATGTACATAAAAATGTAAAAACAAGTGGTCATACAAAAAACCAAGATTTGGGAAAAATAAAATGTCAATTTTTCTGTGCTCAGAACTTTGATGTCATTAACTTCAGATAAATACAATTCTGACAATTATTAATTATCTATTATGCTAGAGATTATTATATCATATCCTAATTCAAATATAAATTTTAAATCCAGTTAAGATATCTGCTTTTTAACTAATTTTTTTTTTTTTGGGGGGGGGGGGGGTAGATTATTGGTCTTTTCCAGATGCTTTTATTCATTTTTTGAGAATGCATGGTGAAATGGTCATTTTAAGTATGTTTAAAAGGTCTAACCTGTTCTGTCTTTAGGGCTTATAAAATTTAATCATCATATATTCTCATATAGAATAAAAAAGAACAAAATATATTTTATTTATTGAATTTTCTTATTATATTCCAATAATTTAAATACCCAAAATTAATTTTTTTCTATATAAAACTTTATTTAATTGCAAATGTTTTAAAGCTTTCTGATGTCATTATCATCATCATCATTTTCAACAATTAATGATTCAATGCAAGATCAATGTCTCTCCAAGTTTAATCCAATTCTTCTAGCTCTAATCTCTCTTCTCAACATCATATCAGCAAACTTTTTTTAATTTCATTCATCCATCTCACAAGTGATCTCTTTCTGGGTCTTTTAAATCTCTTGGGATTCGATTTAAAATTTCAATTGTTCATCTATTATCAGTTCTTCCAGCAATATGTTTATTGTAACTCCATTATAGTCTCTTAATTCTTTCAATGATGTCAGTAATATCTGTTTGTTTTCTCCTCTATGTATTTTGTTTTTCAATTTATTCTTGTTATTTTTCACATGCATTTCTTTGTTGAGTAGTCTAAAGATTTTGTACTGCTCTTCTAATAAGTGTCCAAGTCTCAGATCCATAAGTTAGAACTGATAAAACACATTTATTTCTTTTTAATGGTAAGTTATTTCTGCCAAAAACTGAGATTAATTCTATCGTTAATTTGATCCATTATGTTTCCATCTGTTTTAATAATCTGACCAAAGCATTTGTAGTTGTTAATTTCTTTTAATTGATCATAATCAATCTTTATTTTCTCTTTTGGGGAAATATATTGAATATTACTTTAGTCTTTTTAGCATTTGTTTTCAGTTCTACTTTTTTACTTCCTTAATATCTGAAGTATTATTTGTAAAAACAATTCCATCATTTACAAAATCTCTATAACTTAAATATTTTCCATTTACTTTTACTTCATTAGTTTTTTGTTGTAATCCACAAAACATTTCTTGAAATATGGAGTCACTTTGTCTTAGACAATATAATATAATCATTGCTGTTGGATTTTGATAAATATTCTTCAGAATATGACAATATCCTCATTCTATATTTTGACAATCAAATGCTTTAATCACTGTAGAAATACTTATAGAATCAAATGCTTTTTTATAAGTTACAAATCCAAAAGATACTGGAAATTCACATTCTTTGCTCCATTCTATAACTTCTCTGAATACATGGATGTGATCCACTATGCTAAGCCATTTTCAAATACAGCTTGTTCTTTTGATTGGTTAAAATCCAAAGTTTACTATATATGAGTTGTAAGAATCTTGACAACAATTTTGTATGGAACTAATAAAAGACTAATGGGTCTGAAATTTCAATAATCTTCTTTATCACTTTTTTAAACTATCAATACTACTACTGGACTTTTCCAATCATCTGGAATATCTTGATTCTTTATATATTTGGTATATAATTTTGCCAACAATTTTTCTATTTGTTTATCCACTTTTTTTAAGATTTCAATTATAATTCCCATCATTATCTGGATCTTTTCTTTTATAGATGTAATTGCATTTCTTAATTTTTTAAGATGCTGGATGATTCAGAAAATGTAATGGATTCTTTCTCTTGGTCGATATTACAATATAATTTTTTGTAAAACTTTTCAAAACTTTTCATGATGCCATCTTTTTTGGATAATGGTTGTTTGTTTTTTTTTTTTGTAGTAAAAAATAAATTTCTTACCAATACCAAAATATTATTTTATACTTTTAAAACTGTTGTTTTCTTCTATAGCTTTCATTGTTAATTCACAATTATATACTGATTTTTGTACCATTTTACAAAACTTTAGATATTAAATTCTTCTTAACAGATCATTTTTATGTATTTTTTATATTCTTTCTTTTCTTCATACATTGTCTTATCTTAGAAGAAAATTGACCAATAAAGTATTGCTTTTTTGTACCAGCTATAGTATATCAGTTGTTTTTCTATTGATTTCATTCAAATCTGAACCATTTTCAAAGTCTATTAATACTTTAAAACAGTTTGCAAGTTCTCATTTAAATTCATTGGATGTTTCTGAAGATTAGGAATATCAACTGTGAATACTGTTTTTCTTACTATTTTTTATCTTTCCAGTTTCACATTAACATGTATTTTATATCTCACTAATTGATGCTCACTTTCTGTGTTGAATCCATTAAGAACATTATAATCTTGAAATACTTATTTTCTGTTAATCAAGATATAATCTAATTCTTCAGAACTTTTATTTAGATGCTTCCATATTCATTCCCATTTAGCAGTTTTCTCAAAGAAAGAATTTATAATATAGGTTTTCTATTTCTGTAAATTCCACAAGTCTGTATCCTCTCTTATTCTTACCACCACAACCAAATTTATCCACAGAATTTTAATTATTCAATCATTTATCAATTCTAGCATTAAAGTTTCCCATAACAATTTTAAAATGTTTGGTCTGATCAAAAACCTTTTGTAATATCCTTATAAAAATTCTCTATCTCTTCATTACAATGATAACTTGTTGGGTATTTATGTTTGGTATTTTCCATTAAGTTGAATGACTAATCTTGCCAATTTGTCTGATTTCAATGTTGTTGTTCCACTTTTATTTATAATGAATTCCACTGTACTTGATCTTCCAATGTTTGTTGTGCCCTTGTAGTACAAAACATGTCCATTTTTAAAATCAATTATCTCTTCACCTTTTCATCTAACTTTACAAAATTCAATAAAGTCCCATTTAATATTTAGACTATTCTTTCAATTTGTGCAATCGTCCTTCACATGAAAGTGATCTGTAGTTGTAAGTGGCCAAATAAAAGGTTATCATTGAATAGTAACTTGGTCCACAATTGGGAGATTTTTTAACACTTTCTGTCTTTGGTCACCAAGTGCTGCTTTGACTGATGACTTTACATCATCCTGCAAATAAGGCTTAGTTTTGTTGCCATAACAGCATATATTGATTTTAAAAAAGTTAATTCAGACACATTCATTTGGCATTCAAGTAAATTTGACTTGTATTTCAATTAAGAGCTATTAGGCATCTAAAAAGAAAGACTATAGTATTTCTTGATCTTAAACTCAGGTAAAAAGTCAATAACAACAGAGAAGAAAGACCATAGTATTTCTTATCTTAAACTCAGGTAAAAAGTCAATACATTTATCATGCTATCTGCAATGATGAGAATGTATGGAGTAGACATTAAGAATTTGCTGGTTTTTAAGGTCTCAAAGAATAATCAAAGGATCTCTTTTCAGTTAACAGCAAACTCCTTTTTGTACCACTTTTTGATTGAATTATATAATGTAGGATGGAATCATTTTGGCTATTAAAATTGTGTATATAAAATAGAAAATTAAAGACTATTTTGAAAATATGAATATTTTATGTAGTCAATGATCACTTGATTAATGATCTCAGGAGGAATGATGTTCCATATATCAATACCGTGTTGATGCATTTGTACTTTCACTGTCTATCTTTGTGCATTTCACAAAATTCTATATATAAATGCCATTTGTGAGTTGATTTTCTGCTTCAGGAAATACTACCCTAAGTAGATTAAGACTATTGTAGTCTGGAACTCAACATCTAAAAGATTCTTGGACTAATTTTTAACTGAATAAAATAAAAACTTACTTGGTCAATTTATTGGAATTAATGAGCTCAACAAATATTTGACTTTCTAAGTAACTAACCATATCATTATTACTATTACTAAGAACAAACAGGAAAAGACTTTTGGGGACATATATAATGAATCCAGTAAAATGATGATAGGTTCTTTCTCCAATATACCAATTATGAATGTGATGTTTGACACCTTAGTAGATTATCTTCATTGCTCTCTCTGCTATCACAAAAGCTTACAAATTACTTGGAACACATTCTTATAACTCATAGCTTGCACAGTTTGAATTCTTTCAAACATTCTAGTAGCCATTCTTCCCAATTTAAAATGAAAATTTAATGGTAGTACATTATATCATTATAAGTTAAAAGTATACAACAAATTGTCACATTTCATGTCATAACTCATGACTCAACTATTCTAGCACTCTTAAAATTTTTTTGATGAATAGCTTAACTATTTCGATACGTAAAATGCCTATTGGTTAAGAAGTGGTACTGCAGGCATTTAAGAGAAAACCAGTCATTTTTTAATTGGGACATACTGTATATATAAAGTTCTTAAAACTCTTTGTTATTTTTGTAAGACCATTGTATGATTTGGCATATCTGGCTTTTGTTTAGTTGAATTTTGCAATGGCATCTCTTTAACGTTTTATGAGTAGGAAAATTTAGATTTTTTTTAAGTTGATCACAATCGGTAAAAATATAATTAACAGTTATAATGCTGGATTTAAAGTCTACTCTGTATAACTGATTTAATGTATTCTGTGTTGCTCTTATTAAATATTTTTATATTAACTTGTCATATCTGTGTTTCTGTCAGTATGTCCACATTTTTAAATTAACAATGAAAAAAAATCCATTCCCATTTAGAAATCAAACTCACATCCTTATTCTTCCCAAGAAAACTTCCTAGTAACTGAGCCAGTGGAAATATTACATTTATAGAATAACATTTTAATATTGATTTAACTCATACTTAATTAATTTAAGTTAATTAAAATGAAATATATATCTATATCTGTTTAACATTTATAGAATAATATTTATAGAGTAACATTTATGACATCATATCAATAATATTGCATACAAACAAAGATGATTAAAAAGGCTGATGAAGAAAATAATTTTATTTAAATTGAAATTATATGTTTTATTTATAACTAAAAAGTAAAAAAAATAATATTAAATTATTTTATTTAAGTAATGCTTTTATGTAAACAACTAACTAAAAAATAGGAAAATAACAAAGTAATCAGACTAAAAACATTATGGGTCATTTTATAAAAGCATTTGAAGCCATAAAAATTAAAAAGGCCTCAAATGCTTTTATGAAATGACACTTTTTTTAGTCAAATTTCTTTCTTTATTTTTCTATTTTTTGGTCAGCTGTTTACATAAAAGCATTAATAAAAAAATATTATTTTTTATCCTTATTAAAATGTTGATGTCTATATAAATTTGTGTTTTAGGGTGGCATGTATATGTTGCAATTGATGGATAAGTACGCAGCTAGTTGGTCAGTAATGTTAATTGCATTATGTGAAGTTGTGTTAATAGCATGGCATTATGGTAAGTATAGCATTTTTATAATTTTAAATCTCATTGCACTTATTTAATGGCAATAAATAAATAATTTTTGCATTAGGAGCAATAGTTTTCTCTATTCCACATCCAGTTCTCCAAATTGATTGCAATAGATGGCTCTGGAGTAGAATGAATATACGGATGTTGAAATATATGAGAAAATAAAGTGATACTTTGGTTTAATAAATATTTTTGCATTTTGACCCTAATAAGCGGAACAAACTGTAATATCATGTTACATAAGGCAATATTTTTATTCATATGCAATGAAGTTGTGATTTGCATTGTATCATTGCACACTTGTGTGCTATTTTAAAAAAATGTAAATAAACAGAACAAATGCTAAAACTTGTAAATTTAATAAATTTTATGCTCTGCCTTCAGCCATTTTTCTGCCTCAGAGTAGTACCATATATGATGACATTTATTAATAACATTTCTTCGCTTGTATTGAAAGCACATACATTTTTCATTAGATTATTAT
Source organism: Epiperipatus broadwayi (assembly GCA_028023455.1). Classification (NCBI taxonomy): domain Eukaryota; kingdom Metazoa; phylum Onychophora; class Udeonychophora; order Euonychophora; family Peripatidae; genus Epiperipatus; species Epiperipatus broadwayi. The sequence goes on along the minus strand of JAQFVV010000483.1, from coordinate 442,238 downwards.
CATCCTGAATTTGACGTTGTACCATATTTCATATAATAAAATGTTTTTTAAATGTAGAGCTAAAATGAAATTTAAGAAAATTTGCAACTTATCTTTCTTAAGCAATAAAATGAAAGTTATCACCTTTATAGTGACAGAAAAAAAGCAACTGTTAAAAACTTTTGAATTATGTCAGAAAGCTTAAAGTTTAAAGAGTTTTCTCAAGAATCTGAAATATTAATGGCAGATTAGGAATAACTGTATAGATGATGTAGATTTAAAAACGTCAAAATGACATTAGCATTTGCTGGGCAATGAGACTGCTATTACATTTCCATAGAAAAAAGTGCTATGAATAAGGCTTCATTAGCTGAAAGCATGCTCATTTACAGTTAACAAAATTAACATATGGAATAAACTTTTACTTAGCTAATTAAGCAAATCAATGAAAAAAGTTATTAAACAAAAAAGATATCCTTTGAACTATGTTGAGTCATGATGAAAATGTACATTTGTCTATTTTTTTAATGAATATGAATGAATTAACATGATAAATATGTATATAAATGAGCCCCCCTCAATTTAGTATTAATGACTACAGTATTATTTTTTCATTTTGTTTATACCATAAAGTACTATACAATGGCAATTCTTTAAATATGTAATTTATCGAAAACAAAGTTTATCAACAAAACATGAGCAATTATTTGCTATATATAATGCAAGGGGATTTGAACAAAATATAGCAGTTGTCTTGGCTCAGCTGTTCCACAATTTGATAATAGCAGAAATAAAAATAAATTTTAATATTTTTATTATACCTAACCATATTGATTTTATAAAATTTTCCTCTTATTATATTTAATATTGGTCGTGAATACATTTGTAAATCATTTTCTATTTTGTTGAATCCATCTATCAGTTGTTGTTTGCGAAAACATGAGGTAATAAAAAATATTAGAATAAACACAAAATAATAGCTTCTTTTTTAAGATATATATTATTTGCAATATTATAGATATTACATGAAAAATTAGTTTACTTATTAAATTAATTTACTTTTTATGTATTGTTATAATTTTGATTTAATACTTGTGTGATTTTTAAATATTTATAAAGTCATAATATATTAGGATTAAATTCTTTTGATAATGCATGTTTATGCCAAAAGTAATCATGATATGAATATTGATTATCGAAATTAATTTTTTAAAGGAATCAAAAAAATAACATTGTATAGACAAAAAATATTTACGACTATGTTTGAAAACAAATTATATAAAACATCACCTTGAATTCATTATGCATGAAAGGTACCAGATTTGTTCCCATGTTAGTACTATGATCAGACCATCAATACCTGGAAAAGAGAGGAAAGTAATATGAATCAAAGAATTGCATTATTAACAAATGAATATATTTGAAAAATTTAAATAAGGTTTACATTTTTTAAAGAAGATTTAAAAATTAAACATATAAATTGCAAATAAAATGTTGTTCAGCATGAACTTTTAAACAAATAATAATTTATAATAGCTTAAATTTTTTATCAAGGCTACTTTCAGAGTTTCCACATAGTAAATATACCAAGAATAATGATTGTTAAATTATAGAAGCTTTATATATATAGTAAATACTCAAGTTCCAGTATTTATTTATTTCAGTATGGTTACAACTTTAATTTATTGCAGTTTTTGAAAGTCCAATGACCTATGCCTGTTTGAGATTTCTCTCCCAGAGAACCTTCTTTGGTAGATTAGGACAGTTTGAAAGGGGAGTGAAGCCAAAAGTAGTAACATCGTGGATTTTAAAAAGAATAATGATTCAGTGATCTAAAAGTATTTGAATTAGTAAATACTGGAATTTGAATATTAATTATATATAAAGTTTGTGTACACAAGTTAATAATCATAATTCTGCTGTGATTTTGATGGGAATGCATTGAATGGGCATTTTGCAAAAAAAAATTAAAATGCTACACATTATATTGTAATTTGACATGTAAACTGATGTATGTATTGTAAATTTCTGTTAAATGAAATAAAAAGAATAATAAGTAGACATCATATTATAAAACCAATTATATTTCAGAGTAAACTTTCATTTATCACAAGATGTTAGTGCAATCTTAATCAGATTGCATTTTCTTTTCAAAAGTATATAAATAATTATAATGGTTTTTGGAAAAAAAAAACCTATTGAAACATAATCATAAGTTTCTGATAATTGTAGTTACATAAATATTTATGATGTAATGGAAGAAAGTTCACAAAAGAAATTTGTAAATTAAAAATGATAATATGAGTATTTTTTATTCAAATAATAAATGGGAGAAGAAGAGATTTACGTTTTTGATTAAAATCAAAGTTATTATCTTATTCTTCCCTTTCACTTTCTTTGCATATATTCATATATATATATATTACTTATAATACTTCTTTTATATCCACTTTAATGCAAACAAATTTTCTTAAAAAACTTCTTTATTTTCCTTACAGTTTCGACTGCCAAACAGTCTTCATCAGTTTGATAAGCTCTGATGAAGACTGCTGGACAGTCAAAACTGTAAGGAAAATACAAAAGTTTTTTAAGAAAATTTGTTTGCATTGAAGAGTATATTAAAGAAGTATTATCATCATCATCATCATCATCAACCATTATCAATGCACTGCAGGATGGTCTCTCCAAGTTCAATCCATCTCCAATCTTTAGCTTCTCTTCTTCACATCACCCCTGCACACTTTCTTATTTCATCCATCTCACATGTGGTCTATATAAAATCAAGGTTCATTTGAGGTTTAGAATATTCATCACCATATTCATGATGTGACTTTTGAATCTGGGTTGGGTGATTTTAGAAATTTTTTCATATTGTTAGTATGTTCTTCAGCCCATAGTTATCTAATTATTATTAGCTTTGGAATTAAAGTTCCAGCTTAACTTTGGTTAATTATGTCATTGTGTTGATTGTAAAAATGACAACATGACTGTAATAAGAAAATACCTGGTAGGTGAAATATTGTATTTTTATAGGATGTTAAATTTATAGTTCCTGTATATAGATATATATGTAAATAATATATTGTGCAGGTTCATTCATGTATGATTTTAATTATGAATATTCCAACATTGTCGGCTTGATCACACAAGTCATCAACTGGCAATGAATAGAATATTATAAAGATGATTGTAGAAGTGCTATAAACATTGGTTTAAAAAAAATTAATATGCTAGTGAAGTTACACAACATTCATCATCATTAGCACTCTCACTCCATGCTATGGATTCAGGCCACAATAGTGATTTCTCTAATACCAGGATTCTATCTCTTTTTACCATTGTAAGATCAGAGCAGCCATTAATTTAAAAACACCAAATTATATCAATAAACATGTTGATACATGCAAACTTTCTCCTATTTAGAAGAATTTTTTAAAAGACATATTACTCTGAAAATGTTTTGACTTTTATTTTTTCAATTTTATATAACTATTTTTTCTATAGGTGCAACTTTAACATTATTATAAACCAGCATTTACAGCATTTCTACAACTATATTTATGATATTCTATTCATCATCTAGTTGATGGCTTATGTGGTCAAGCCAGAACATCAGTGTATTCATAATCAAAATCATACATGGATGAACTCAAAAATTATGTACCATGAAAATCTTCACATCAACATATATATATATATAAATTTTGGTTGCAGAAAGGAGTTTGCTGTTAACTGAAAAGATGCTTTTTACTCCTCTTTGAGATCTGAAAGGAACTGAGCAGGAAAACTTCTTAATGTCATCCATTTATTACTATATGATTATTTAGATAGACTGCTAATCAATATGTATCAGCCAGTATGATGAGTTTATTGGCTTTTTACTTCTGAGTTTAAGATTAAGAAATACCATACTCTTTCTTTTCAGTTGCCTGATAGTTCTTAATTGAAATATAAGTTAAATTTTCTTAAAGACAGAATGAATTGTGTGTGAATGAGTTTTTTGTCAAATTATGATGTACAAAACTAAATTATAGTTCTTATTCCCAGAAGGCTGTTAAAGTCACCAGCCAGGACAGCAGTTGGTGCCCAAAAGCAAAGTATGTTAGGAATCCTATGATTGTAGAGCCAAACTGCCATTCAATGATGACTTACATACAATTGCATTTATAATTTTCAAGTGAAGGAAATTGCATAAATAGGAAGGATAAATCTGTAATATTAAATGGGGTAGTGTTGGTTTTTGTGAAATTAGAAGAAAAAATGAGGAGACAATTGATTTAAAAAGTGAACATGTACTATATACTACAATGGCACAAATATTGAAAGCTGAAGTATAATGGTTTTTTTTATTATAAATAAAAAGTGGAAGAATACTATTGTGAAGATTAATGGTGTATCAGACAGAATGGCAAGATTAGTTATTCAACTTAATGGAAGATATCAAATACAGATAATTCGAGTTTATGCATCAACAAGTTCACACTATGATGAGGAAGTAGAGGATTTTTTATGTGATGTATAAAAGGCTTTTGATCAGATTTTAAAATTGTTGTGAGAGACTTTAATGTTAGAATTGGTAAATGATTGAAAGATGGAAGTGCTGTAGATAAAATTAGTTATGGTGACAGACTTGTCAAGTTTTCAGATAAAAACAAGTACATTACAATTTTTTCTTTGAGAACATTTCTAAATAGAAATGAAGATAGAAGCATCCATAGAAAAATGCAGCAGAATTGGATTGAAAAAGTATTTGAAGACTGTAATAAATCCAAGACAAAAAGTGATCATTGATTAGTGGGTTGTAAGATACATGTTAATGCGGAACTAGAGACCAAAATTATTAAAGAAAATAGTATTTACAGTTGATATTCCTAACTTTTAAAAACGTTCCAATGAATTTAAATTAGATGTTGCAAGATTTAAAAATATTGACAGGTTTTAAAGATAATTCAGATTTGAATGAAATTGATATGCTATTAAGAATTGCAACAACAATAATAGTTGGTACACAAAAGCAGCAGTTGACCAATAAGTTTTTTACTGCATCAAGACAATATAAAAAGAAAAGAAGGAATGTCTAAAAATGATTATTAAAAAAGATTTGAATATCTGGGATTTTGTAAAATAGTACAAGAAAGAGTAATTAACAATATAAGAAAATATAATTGTGAATTATCAGAGAATGCTATAGGAGTGAGTAAAAATTCAGAAGTGTAAAACATTTTGATATTGATAGGAAATTTATTTCTGTAATAAGAACAAAAAATGGAGCTCTTACTAAAGAGAGAAAGACTTGGAAATTTCTACAATAAATTACTTGATAATAAAGAACAAGAAAACAAAATAGCTAATATAAATATTATGCCTTCTGAATTACCAAGCATTTTAATTGAAGAAGTAATAAGGAAACACTAGGTAATGATCGATTTATAATTAGCATCTTAAAACAAGTAGATAAAGAAGTTAAAAAGATTTTTGGCAAAGCTATATACCAAATATCTACAGAATCAAGATGATTGGGAAAATATAGTAATAATATTGATATTTATAAAAGATGAAAAAAGAAATATTAGAAATTACAGTCCTATTGGACTTCTATCAATTCTATACAAAATTTTTACCAGGATAATTACAATTTGTCTAAGCAATGTTTGGATTTTAACCAATCAAAAAAAAAACAAGATTGATTTGAAAGTGGTTTTAGTACCCTAGATTACATCAAAGTATTGAGAGAATTTATAGAAAGAATCAATGAATATGATTTGCTATTATGCTTTGGATTTGTAGATTTATAAAAAGATATGTTATTCTATAAGCATTTTCATAATAATTAAAGCCATGAAACATTAAGAAACAAATCTAGGATCTGTATTTATCTGAAGAATGTTTATCAAACTGCAACAAGAATGATTAAATTATAGGGATATTAAGAAAATTCACATTGAGAAGATTGTACAACAGAGTGAATCCATACCTCCAAAATCTTTACACCAGTTGGACAAGAAACATTTTGTGGATCGAAATGAGGAAATAGAGGAATGAAGTTCAATTGAAATTCTTTACATCATTTAGATTTTGAAACTGATGGGGTTGGAAATGTTGCAAGAGTTATCAAATAAAAGTAGAACTAAAGGTAAATACTAAAAAATCTAAAGTAATGTTTAATAGATCTTCTCAGAAGAAGAAAATAAAGAATTATAATGCTGAATTAAAAGATATTTACAACTACTGAGAGAAACATAATACATAAAATTAATCATAGAATTAAACTTGTATGGAGTGCTTTTGATAGAAATAATATTAAAAGTAAATATTGTTATATGTTTAAAAAAAAGTTTTTAGTAAATATGTTTTATTAATTCTTACGGATCTGAGTTATGGACATTTAATAGAAGAGCAATACAGAGACTTTAGATCACTCTATAAATAAGGAGAAAAGAATGTTAGAAGTAACAAAATTAGATTGAAAACAAAATACATAAGTGATAGAACAAAAAGGCATTACTGTCATTATTGAAAAAAATTAAGAAATTGAAGTCGGAGCCAGGTTGGATATATTGCTAGAAAAGATGATAATAGATGGACATTTCACATCTTAAATTGAATCCCAAGAGATTGTAAAAAACCTAGAAAAAGCCTACATGTGAGATTGACAGATGAAATAAAGAAGTTTGCTGGAGAAGAGAGGATACAAATTAGAGAAACTGGATTAAACTTGGAGATTGCAGTGGACAGATAGTGATTGAAAATGATGATATATAAATTTCACAAAGTGAAACTTCTTAAAAAATAAATCTGTAATTTATAATTATGAAATTTTTAAAGTTTCTCATGATTATTGCCATATTAATATATATGATATGTATTCATTTTCTGTTTCACCTGATTTTAGAGACATTCTCCAAAATTAGCATAGTGATGCTAACATAAATTTGAAAAATTATTTTTGGCATATACTTTAAATTTAACCATTAACTAATAAAAAAAACCCCACATGCTTCTCATTAGTATGTTATAAGTATTTTATAGGAATGTAATCCTTTTTTGCTTTAAAATCAGAAAAATATCACTGATCTTTAGAAGAGAATTCTCTACCCATCAAAATACTTATCAGTTCATATTTCAATTAGTACACTCTCTTTCTCTTTCGGAAAGCGTAAATATATTATTAAATCTGATTACAATTTTTTTAATTCTCGTTCTCTAACTGGAGTTAGTCCAATGTTTATTAAATTTGTGTGCAAATAAGTTACAAAGTTCATAGATGCTGCAACCTTCTAGAAGCTAATGGTTTCTGAGTTGATTTTTAACTAAAAATTTGAGAAATATTCATATTATATTGTAATGCTTGAGTATTTTTAAGTTTTTTGTTCACAATTTTTTTTTTATAATTCTTCGTAATGAGTTATTTCTTGAAAATCTGTGCGTGAGATTTTAAAAAATATGATCATCTTAATAAAATAAACGATCATTTAAATTAAAGATGTTTAGAATAAGAGTAACTGATAAAGATAAAGAGCAAATTTTTAATACACTTATCATGAAGAAATTTCTCTCCGTCTGCTATCGAAATTTGTTTGTATTTTTTTGTGTCACCAGTAAATATTTTTTATAAATTATTTTGTGCTTTACAAGGAGTTCAATTAATAAGATAAACTATATTAATTTATATTTTCTTGACGACAGAAGAGATTCAGCTTTGCTAGCTATTAATTTTATATCCAACATTACGTTACTTTTAATTAAATGTTGGCAAAAAGTATATATACATATTCCACATGAGGGCATGAATGCAAAACAATTAATATGGTCTTTTATTTTAAGGCCAATTTCAGCTAATTTAAATATACACAACATTATTTTGTTCCACACACTCATGTGGAATATAATGTTCAATGGATTTTCTCAAAGTAAGAAAATAAAGATTGATAATGATGAGTTAGAATAAGTTAACAACTACAAATATCTTGGTCAGGATTATTACTACAGATGGAAACATAGTGGATGAGTTTAATCCTAGAATTAAATTTGTTTGGAGTGCTTTTGCTAGAAATAACAGTATTAAAATGAAATATGCCTAAGTGTTTGAAAAGGAAGATTTTTAATAATGTTTTTTTACTAGTTCTTACTTATGGATCTGAGACTTGGATCCTTAGAAAAGCAATACACAGACTTTAGATGACCCAACAAAATATGAAGGGATTTATGTTAGGAGTAACAAGAAAAAATCAAAAATGAAATATATGGGTGAGAGAACAAATAGGTATTACTGACATCATTGAAAGAATTAAGAGACTGAAGTGGAGTTGGGTTGGACACATTGCAGAATAGATGATAATAGATGGACAACTGAAATCTGAAACTGGATCCCAAGAGATTATAAAATACCAAAAAGCGACTACATGTGGGATGGATGAATGAAATGAAAAAAAGTATGCTGGAGTGAATGCGAAAAAGAGAGTCTAGAGATCAGGAAAATGGTTTGTACTTGAGAGACTTTAATTCTGCAGTGGATTGATAATAGATGGAAATGATGATGCTGATATATGTATATATATGATAAACAAAAGTGGTTACCATTTAGAAAAGCTAATTTGTAACATCTTAAACAAATGTGAATTTATATTATAAAGTACCACTTTGTCAAGAAATGGGAGTAATTTTCTTTCACTTCATTACATATATTTCAGTATAACCATTTTCATCAGGTGGGCCAAAAATGTAAAACTTTTGATAAAAACATACTAGAATGATTAGTTTAAATGTTATGTAAGTATTTAGAATGAGGAATAATTTTAATATAATTTAATAATTATTTGTATATATAAGAATATATTCTACCAGAGCATATAGACAATTATCAATTATTAATCTTAACAACATTAGTTATTTTTCTGACGAGGTTTTCAGTAGAGCATATTTTTGTCAAAGCAAAACTACAATGACCATTAGCATATACATTTGCATATCTGCATGCATATAAACACAGACCAAACTAGTCACTGATTACAATAGATATTTGCATGAGTATTAACTGTAAATTGATCTAGAGGTTGTCTATGTCATTAGATTAAATGATCAGATCTTATCGAGAGGAATGTTATTGGCTCTTGTATTTAAAATTAATTATGCACCAAGCTTCTTCATATATATATATAAACATTACAAGCATAAAGCTAAACTAGTCAATATAAAATCAAAACTACCCCAAATCTAAAATTAAACCAGACCAGAATAAAAATAATATTAAAACACAACCTAAGGTTTCACTGCTACAAGCAGACTTCTCAAGTGTAAAGAAATAATAAAAAAAAAACACACATTATATATACTATTAAAAACTACCCACAAATCCATTCACTTCCCATCCACCCTTAATATTAAAAGAACTCTTAAATAAGTTAATTGCTTCAGAATCATAAATTTTCATTAATAAAGACTCTTTAATTCTTCTTTTGATTTCATTTCTCTCAAAGAAGACAACCTTAGCTTCATCAAAATCAATAGTGTGGCCTGTATCTTTTTCATGGACATACAAAGCAGAACTAAGATATCTATTTTTAACTCTACTTTTATGAACCTTTACTCTTTCATTTAAACTCAAACTACTCTGACCTATGTAAACCTTCTTACAAAATAAACAAGGAATAAAATATACCACACCAGGAATAGTCTTTCTATCAAAAACTTCCTTTGTATTATTCAATAAATTATTCAATGTAACACCCCTTTTCCAAGCAATTTTCTTATTTCCAAACAATTTACTATTTCTACACACAATTTTATAAGAAGACAATTTAAATGGCAAAGAAATAAAATCATATTTTTCTTTAACCTTTACATCCTTACAAATATTACTATTAAATAAAATACTTTTAACAAATTTATCAGAGTATCCAACACTTAAATAATCTTTATAAAATTGATATTTCTGAAACAAAGCTACCCCACTAGAATTATTTAATTTAATATTCCTATGACAATAATTCCTTAAAGCAGCTACTTTATGAGATACAGACTGATAGCTATCAGGTTTAATTATAGATCTTAATTCTTTACTTTTAACTAAATGACTGCACAATAAACAATTAGTTTCTATATTTCTAATCACCAAAAGATCTAAAAATTTTAACTTACCAAAATCTAACCCCCCTCCTTCTAACACAAATTTTATAGAAGGATCAAAACAATTAAACTCATTTACAAATTCCTTCAATTTACCATTCTCAACAACAAATAAACACTCATCAACATATCTGACAAATAATTTTACATATAAACAATTCTTTTTAATAATAATTTCCTCTTCCATAAAACTAATATAACGCTGAACATACTAAAGGAGAAATAATATAACCTATTATCCACCCTTCCTTAATCTTATAAAAATTACCTTTATAAGTAAAATACATAGAATCTTCCAATAACAAAAGCAAATCTTTAATTACCTTAATTTTATTTTTTGATAAAGAACTTTTCTTAATCAATACAGACAAAAGAACATCAATACTGCTTAACCTATTAACAGACTGATACATATTTTCAATATCTAAACTTCCAAATACCCAACTACTTTCCATTTTAAAATTATTAATCTTATCAAAAGCCTCAAAAGAAGAAGAAACTGTGTACTGACCAAAATCAACAAATTGTTTTAAAAAATTATTCAAGAATCTAGAAATACCTTGCTACAACACTACCTGTAAAATCAAAAATAAATCTTAAAGGAAAACCATCTTTATGAGTTTTAATATTCACAAACATCTTAGCTGATGTAAAATCATTAGGATAGCATTTTAAATAATCTACTCTATTAAAAATTTTTAAATTAACCATTTTCTTCATAATATCTATCAATTTTCTTTTAATCAAATTACCTGGATTTTTATCTAACAACATATATTTACCATTATTTAATTCTCTATCCATTTTCTCTTTGAAATCATCTCCTTTCATAATAACAAACCTACCAGCTTTGTCTTCACGAGAAATGATTACATCATTAGCAATTAACCTATTTTTAAGATGTTTAATCTCAGCAGGATTAATAACAAATTTTTCTTTCCTTTTTAAACTTTTATTCAAAATCGATTGAATACCAACTTTCTGCTCATCACTCAGATTGTCTATTGAATCTAGTAATTTGAGTGATGAGCAGAAAGTTGGTATTCAATCGATTTTGAATAAAAGTTTAAAAAGGAAAGAAAAATTTGTTATTAATCCTGCTGAGATTAAACATCTTAAAAATAGGTTAATTGCTAATGATGTAATCATTTCTCGTGAAGACAAAGCTGGTAGGTTTGTTATTATGAAAGGAGATGATTTCAAAGAGAAAATGGATAGAGAATTAAATAATGGTAAATATATGTTGTTAGATAAAAATCCAGGTAATTTGATTAAAAGAAAATTGATAGATATTATGAAGAAAATGGTTAATTTAAAAATTTTTAATAGAGTAGATTATTTAAAATGCTATCCTAATGATTTTACATCAGCTAAGATGTTTGTGAATATTAAAACTCATAAAGATGGTTTTCCTTTAAGATTTATTTTTGATTTTACAGGTAGTGTTGTAGAAGGTATTTCTAGATTCTTGAATAATTTTTTAAAACAATTTGTTGATTTTGGTCAGTACACAGTTTCTTCTTCTTTTGAGGCTTTTGATAAGATTAATAATTTTAAAATGGAAAGTAGTTGGGTATTTGGAAGTTTAGATATTGAAAATATGTATCAGTCTGTTAATAGGTTAAGCAGTATTGATGTTCTTTTGTCTGTATTGATTAAGAAAAGTTCTTTATCAAAAAATAAAATTAAGGTAATTAAAGATTTGCTTTTGTTATTGGAAGATTCTATGTATTTTACTTATAAAGGTAATTTTTATAAGATTAAGGAAGGGTGGATAATAGGTTATATTATTTCTCCTTTAGTATGTTCAGTTTATATTAGTTTTATGGAAGAGGAAATTATTATTAAAAAGAATTGTTTATATGTAAAATTATTTGTCAGATATGTTGATGATTGTTTATTTGTTGTTGAGAATGGTAAATTGAAGGAATTTGTAAATGAGTTTAATTGTTTTGATCCTTCTATAAAATTTGTGTTAGAAGGAGGGGGGTTAGATTTTGGTAAGTTAAAATTTTTAGATCTTTTGGTGATTAGAAATATAGAAACTAATTGTTTATTGTGCAGTCATTTAGTTAAAAGTAAAGAATTAAGATCTATAATTAAACCTGATAGCTATCAGTCTGTATCTCATAAAGTAGCTGCTTTAAGGAATTATTGTCATAGGAATATTAAATTAAATAATTCTAGTGGGGTAGCTTTGTTTCAGAAATATCAATTTTATAAAGATTATTTAAGTGTTGGATACTCTGATAAATTTGTTAAAAGTATTTTATTTAATAGTAATATTTGTAAGGATGTAAAGGTTAAAGAAAAATATGATTTTATTTCTTTGCCATTTAAATTGTCTTCTTATAAAATTGTGTGTAGAAATAGTAAATTGTTTGGAAATAAGAAAATTGCTTGGAAAAGGGGTGTTACATTGAATAATTTATTGAATAATACAAAGGAAGTTTTAGATAGAAAGACTATTCCTGGTGTGGTATATTTTATTCCTTGTTTATTTTGTAAGAAGGTTTACATAGGTCAGAGTAGTTTGAGTTTAAATGAAAGAGTAAAGGTTCATAAAAGTAGAGTTAAAAATAGATATCTTAGTTCTGCTTTGTATGTCCATGAAAAAGATACAGGCCACACTATTGATTTTGATGAAGCTAAGGTTGTCTTCTTTGAGAGAAATGAAATCAAAAGAAGAATTAAAGAGTCTTTATTATTGAAAATTTATGATTCTGAAGCAATTAACTTATTTAAGAGTTCTTTTAATATTAAGGGTGGATGGGAAGTGAATGGATTTGTGGGTAGTTTTTAATAGTATATATAATGTGTGTTTTTTTTTTTATTATTTCTTTACACTTGAGAAGTCTGCTTGTAGCAGTGAAACCTTAGGTTGTGTTTTAATATTATTTTTATTCTGGTCTGGTTTAATTTTAGATTTGGGGTAGTTTTGATTTGATATATATATATATATATATATATATATATATATATATATATATATATATATATATATGGTAAACAAAAATGGTTACCATTTAGAAAAGCTAATTTCTAACATCCCTGACCAAATGTGAATTTATATCATAAATCATCATCTTGTCAAGAAGAGATTAATTTTCTCTCACTTCATTAGATGTATTTCAAGTATAACCATTTTCATTAGGTGGGCCAAAAGTTTAAAACTTTTGATAAACATACTAAAATGATTAGCTCAAATGTTATGAAAGTATTTATAATGTATACATATATTTAGATTTAGAAAAGTTTTTTTCGCTTGTATGTGATAGCTTTTTTTTTCAAAATATTGTTTTTTGGCATACAATTCTGGAGAAAAACATTACAATCTAATGATTGACACATCTAAATGTTTAAGTCTGGTTAATGAACTTTGAATAATTTTTTTAGGTTACTAACAAGCTTATGATTTTTTTTCAGGTTTTTGTAGCTAAAAGATAAAAATATGTAATTAATACATCTTATTCAGGTAGGTGTTGATGGCCAAAATATAAAATGAAAAATACACCCCTAGAGGATGAGGCTTGCTGCTCCTATATGTGCATGTGGTATATTTTATCCTATACATCTGCATGTTTTTAGTTATGGTTTGGGCTTGCCCAACGTGTTGGCTATCAATCAGCAAAAGGTTTAGGTCAATTGTCTAGGCATTAAACATTGTTATCTGATTCTTTCTATTTTCACTCTATTTTTCTTTAGGTTACAAATGATACAAATGATGTCCAACTAAAGTGGCATGATTACATGGTAAAATTGCCCAAATAAAGTGGTTGTTGATGAGTTATAACATCCATAAATTATTTTAGTAGTTGATTGCATAGGTATCTTGTTCTGCAATTATAATCTACTGTGATGATCAGATTTTTATGCCACAATTATAATAATAAATTTTAATATAGTGATAACATATTTTGTAATGAAAATTGATCTTTGAACCCATTATAATTTTTGTGATTTGTTTAATACAAATTTTAATTGCTTAGTATTATTAATTGCTATTTTTAATTATTTTATTAAGCATAAAGTCATTTATACTCTTAATATTATATCTTGAAATTATAACAATCAATTTTAAAAATAAAATATTTTAATGACTGCTATGGATAATGATACGAAACTATCTTATAAGAAAATTTATATTTAATGTTTAGAGTATTTAAAGTTGCTAATCCATGAAATGGATGTTGTAGAGAGTTTGGGCACTTTGATGGCTGATGTTTTAAATCTTTGATTTTTCTAATATATGAAAAAGTTATTAATAGATGGAAAAATCAAATGTGAGAAGAAAACTTTAAGAAACATTTCTTATTTAGTCAATGTGATGTTAGTAAGATATTGTTGTTTAATGCTAAGATCAAATGTAAGATAAAAATAGATTTCTTTATAAAATCTATTTCCTTTAAATTAAATATTGTTATTAGAATGATGATTAATGCTAAAACTAAATGCACATAAAAAGCTGTGCTTGTCATACAGTTCTATATAATTAATAAATTAATTTAAAGACTTCAACACTTTCACAATGCTTTAATTACCACCCTCTTTGACAGTGATAAAGTGCATAAATAATTTAATATTATATTATATACATTTGGCAATTCAATAAGAAAGATTAGTTATTAATTTAAAGACAATAGTATAATGTACTTATACTGCACAAATTAAAATTTGTCTCCAGTTGTAAAAGATGGATAAATAAGTCTTTTGTAGAAAATAAGTTGTTAACTTAAGTGTAAGATGAAATTGATAATCCTTTCATTATATAATGTTGAAGTTTTTTTCATGGATTAAATTTTTAAAAGTTTATTATACATTACTAATGGAAGTTGGTGTTGCATTAAAAAATTTTTTTCCCTGTAAGTTCCAGGAATTATAACCTTTAGCTGTGGCGAAAGCTAAATGTTAAGACAAATTTGTGCCAAGACATCTAAAAAATAAAAAAACTTTATATAGTTTAATTTTGTTATGAATAAATTGTTGCTAGTTCTTTATAATGCCTTAATTTTTACACATAAAAGTTATATCAGCATTTTATAAATTATACTGCTGCAAAACAATTTTTACACAGCTTAAATTGTAATAGTTTTAAGCTTAAATAAGTGTTTAATATGCTAAAGTCTTTAAAATTTTAAAGAGCTGGTAATTTGTATGATCAATAATATATTTTTAAATTAATAATGCTAATTTAGTTTTAGTTTAACTGTTAAAATGTCTCAAAAAGCTTGCATTAATTTTTAAAGTTAAGAAACCAGATTCAAACCCTATATTTTGGTTTGCTGGTACTTAAAAGAAAAGCTATAATATTTTAATTTATTTTAATTTAACATATAATATTCTAGGTAAATATTTTAAACTCATTTAATTAGAAAAGAGTTTAATAAAGCTAATAATTAAAGTTAGAATTTTAAAGTAATGAATATTGAATGAATGAATAAATATTATACTTATTTAATATTTATTTATAAAATATTCTGAAAAACAATTTAAAATATATTCTGAGATACTTGTGTAGATTTAAAATAGGGATAAATAAATGTATTAAATATTAGTTATAATATTTGCTTTATTAAAGATATAATATACATTTTAATTATGAATATTTTTATTTTATCCTGATGTTTGGTAATTTTTAATAATTTTGATTTTCAACCAGGAAGCATTTTCAATTAATTTAATTGTTTAGACAAACATGGATTTATTGTAGAATTGAATATTAATTAGATAATTTTGATTAACAACCTTCCCTAGTGATAAATAAGTCAAGGATTTGAACTAATTGAGGTTGTAGGTTAAAAGAGTAATAAACAGTGATAAAATGATCACATAACTAATAGTATAAATAAGATGAGACTGACATCTGACAATCAATCATCATACACTTTTCTTACTTCACTTCAGTTGTTTAATTTGTAGCAGTTTCATTTAAAATTTTAAAAGGTGTAATTTTTTTAAAATTTTTATTATTTTTAAGGTCAGTATGTTAGGCTGAACTAAAAACTATTTAGGCACTTATTTGAACTGAAACACCAAAGGAATTGAAATCTCTATATCTGCCAGCTATGGTCTTAATGTAGTTCATTATTACAATGTTTAGAATATTATCTTTTGAATTTACTTTATTGAAAAACTTCAAAAGTTATTGCCTTTATCATGACTTAAGAACAATTGACAATTTCCAAATCCAATTGAATCTCTACTTTTCTTATTAAAGTTGCCATGAATATTTAATTTTCTTATTGACAAAAACATTGCAGAAAGGATTGATAATTGTTTTGATATTTTCTTTAAAATATTCATTTATGTCAAATATTGTCCATAATTTAAAAAGATTTTAATTCATTGGATAAAAACTATATTTTGATATAATTAATGTACACTTCAGACATTTACAAAATCATTAAATCTACAAAAAATATTAAATTAATAACAGTTTTATCCTTTAATAAAATAATTTATTGTGCTGTATTTAAATAAAAGACATTATTATTTTTAAAATGGCACAAATAAAAAAACTCACTTATTATGACTATTTCCATTTTCTTCTCCTGAAAGAAAAAAAAATCATTTTTCTTCAAGTGGGGGCAATAAAATAATAAACTTACAACAACCATAATAAATATTATCTGAAATTTAAAAATGTTTCACTTGTTAAAATTTGGAAATATAAATCTACCTGTAAAAATGACATTTTTATTCAATGAACTCAAATAACTTTTCTACATTTTAATTATGTTATAACACCTGCAAAAATGTTTTAAATGCTGCAATATATTTCTTCTCTCTGAACATTGCTATGGAGACCACTGTGGTTATGAAGATGATAGTTGAATTACATATTTTCTTCTGCAAATATTTAATAATGTTTGATAAATGTTATTTATCAGAAGTAACTCTATTATGCAATATTCACATTGCTAATACAAATTTAGAATAATTTGTATAATGGATTAATTTAGAAACCTGAATTCAAGCACTTGAAAAATATTTTCAGTTATATCATAAACATTTACCATAATTTAAACTCATGAATGTATTTAATGAATGACCATAAATTTATCATATACTTGGTAGCAGACTTATTTGAAACTTTACTATGGACATCCAAAAAACACATTCCATATTTCGCAATTATATTATAGACTTTAATATCATAGTTATATTGTATTATATGATAGATATGTTTGCTGTCCACAAGTTGTTGTTGCCAACATTAGTCTTTATGTTCCAGTTTAATGGAGAATGATTCAAGAAGGAAGCAGATGGATTATTCTTTAATTTAGTTACTTGATAGTAAAAGGTTGAATTTATGTGTATAATGATTTTTCATACCATGGTTTATTTATGTGTATATTATTTTCATATTGTGTATGTTATGTTTTGAAATATTATAGGTTAAAAGTTCTCAGAATAGTACTTTATCATCTTAGCATATTTTAATTTAGTCCATGTTTCCCTTTTTACATTTGAATTATTTATGAAGGTATGTTATTATAGTGCAAGTGTATATATATTTCTATAATTTATTTTATGATTATTTATTGCCTAATGTTAATAGAGCCATATTTGGCATTAATTATTACATATCATATTTAACATTTGTTAGCTGTAGTAGTTTTTTTGTTAGAGATAGTAATTTATTTTCCATTTTATGAGTACTTATATATGCTAGTATATTTAAAAATGGTAGTGTTAGTCTCCATCATTATTTTGCTAGCTTATTTTTCAAGAGAGGGTAGCATTTGTTTCTCTTATTATTTGTCATCTTGCTAGCATTTGTATGCTCATAGCATATATTTTGGAAATTGTAGCTAAGGAAATTACTATTTAATGTTTTGTCCTTAATGCACATTCTCATTATTTTTTCTGACTAGTGACAATGCCCTAGATCCTTTCATATCCCTCAAAAGTAGGTGCATGTTATGAGCTATGCCATCATACATTAATTTTGCATTACTTTATTATTTGAAGATGGATTTTGTTTGAAGTTTGAAGCAAAGAAAATGTAATATTATAGCATGGCTTTATCTGACATTTTGGCAGTTTTATCAAGATATTGAGGAATTCTGCCTTATTTCTATAGCAGGGGTGGGCAATTGTTTTGGCTCGGGGGCCACAGAAGTTGGTGAAGGGCCACATTGGGGCCACACCTTTTTTATGACACAATAAACACTTCTTAACTCCTGTATTACCAAAGAAATATTTGTTTGTCCATTCTTCATTAAACACACGACATTCATCACTAAAGTTGGAAATGAAATTGAAATTAACCAGATTAACTGGAAAAGCACTGCACTATGTATCTACACTGCACATATGTATTGACTAGGCAATCCTCATGAAAAATACAAGACAAATCTTCGATCGTGCACGGGAAGGAAATCTCAGTTCAAGACTTATTTTTCTGATTGTCTTGGTGGGCCGCATGTGACGCTCGGGCCGCTATTTTCTCACTCCTGCTCTATAGCATTCTTAGTTGTCTTAAATGTGAATAGTACATTGTAAATGTGCAAATCCTATATTTGGGCTTTGCTAATTATCAGGACTAATTATGATAAATAATTAATTTTAAAATTTTAATGTTTATTTTGGGCATAAATAGACAATATATATCTATCTTATCACTCTTTCATCACTGGATTGATAAGCTAGTATTATTATTGAGTATGTTAAATATTCATAAAAGGGATAGGACTTATATGATGATTCTTGGGTATAAACATAGTGATAAGTAAGAATTTTTGATAATTAAACAATATTAAACAATAAATGTTTATTTTAAACTGCTGGATTATTTTTGCTTAATCCAATTGAATTTATTTTTTATAAAACATGATGTTAATTTTGGATCCTTCTATTATAAAATTTTTGAGAAAGTAATGTTGTGAAAGCCTTTGGCTATGTGGACTCAAATATGAATTGTTTGTAATTTTGTTTTCCTGTAAATAAATATTTGTTATTATTTAAGAAATTTCTCATAGTTGTTTGATCATATCATTCCACTTAGCAAACAGAAATCATTTCAAATCTTGAGCAAAAATTTAAATACTTAGAAAATATAAATTATTTAAAATGTTTTTACATGACATTGAAGCTAATAAGAGTCACTTATTGAATTATTTAAGCATTAGTATTTCCAAGAGCGATGTAATTTTGCTTAATAAAAAATTAAATTGGCTTTGTCAATTTGGATCAGTTTAACTAATTCAATTTACTTATTTCAAATCACTGTGCATGTGTATTTTAAATCATTTTCATGTTGTGAGACCATATTTATTATTTTATGATAAAATTTAATTTTGCAAGAACCTAGTTCATATTTATAAGATGTTTAAGTAGATTTATTCTAAAATGTTTAGGATGGCTACAAAATCCCTTACCCATTGTCAATATCTGAGTGTAATCCTAGATTATTAATTATCTTATTCTTAAGTTAAAAAATCATGTTTTATTTTATTTAAGTTAGTAATAATGTTATTAAAATAATTATAAGATATTAGCTAAGGGGAAGTGTATGTCTTATTTATTTTATTAACTAGAATTTCATTCAATATTGAATAATTCTAAAGAGTCAGATGAATTTATGAGATCATATTACCCTGTGACATCATAATATAATTTCATGAATCATATTATTCAATTTATTTTCAGAATAAAATTTTACATTCTGGAGATAGATCTTAAGTGGCATAGATTTTCAAAGAACATTTTAAATTTTATAAGAATTAAATAATGTTTTATCTGATCAAAGCAAGGAGATGCTTAGAAGATCTTTAAAAGATGGATTAAAAAGAATAGAAGTTATATTAGATCTTTGTAGAAGAAATTTAAATGTAACCTCACTGGCATATGTTTACAATATTATGAATCTTTTACTTATGCTACAGTGAGTTGAGATTCCCCCTTCTCTTGATTTATTAATAGTATTACTTTGTATTTTCATAATATTTTATTGTAAATATTTTCCCTATACTTTCCTGAAGATTTGTAATAATGGTGTTTTAGTTGTATTTATATATTGGACTATTTCCATCATCTAATATGAGTATTGAATGTCTTTAAAAAAATTAACTTTATTTAAATATTCCAAGTACATTAAACTGTTAATAATAGCACACAGATTAGAATATGTACGATATTTTGAGAGGTATTATTCTCCCCTCTTTTTCAGATATTGCTGCCTGACCAATACTAGCATGGGAATCGATCCTGGTCCCTTAGATTGTTGAATATTGAATTTTAAGGTAACACTCTAACCAACTGAGCCACCCTGCTAAAGGCAATAGTCAGTAGAAATTTTATACACTTATCTATGAGGTTCTTTCTGATTTCTCCATCTTTTCCTAAGAGCAAAGTTGATTAGTGGTTTCCATACATTATATATAGCCATACTAGGTTGACTTATGGGATTGTTTGCCATGGTCATGGGAGCAGTTTCTTTAAATTTTAGCATGGCGTATATTATTAAACTCACTGAGCTTAGCTATATCATTATACAATTTTAGGTTTATACTTTGTGCAATGTTGTTGTTATGGCTGTTAAGATCTCTGTCTAATTTAGATTTATACAACGTGAAGTGTTGGGACACTTTTTTTCTCAATTTGTTTTTATTTATTCTGACATATCATGCAATAATTATATATAATTAGATAATAAAAATTGTATGTTTGCAGTAATTGTTTATTCATACTGGCCTTCAAATAATTACATATGTTATTTGTACTTTTTGTATATCAGCCTCAATTTCTTAATTGTTTGTTTTTAAAACCAATGAAGATTGTACAATCATTTATAGATGTGTAGTGTGGTGAACTTATATGCTTATTGGTATCTTGTGATGAGCCTTTTAACTTCATTTGTAGCAAAGTTCTCTTGTAAAAGACTTAAGACTTTGCTTAATTGTATTCATTTTTATTGTATTATCTTCTCATCCATGTCTTCTCAATTTACACATTTAATATTGCTTCTCATTGAAATACAATTTATCCATAGATATGATTTGCCTCTTCAATGAAACTCACATTCAAATTCTTTATAAAATATTTTTCTCTCTATTTCCCTTGCATTTCTAGTCTAATGAAGCTGTGTGCATTCAATATCATCACTCCCAGTAAGGTGAAAAACATATCAATAGAAGTATTAATCTTACCATGACATTTTCATAATATTGTAAAACATGAATTTTTTCAGTGCTTTTATATTATGGATCATAATGATTTATTTACATTAAATGTGCTAAATAATAAAAGTGCATTTATACAATTAATTTGAATGAAGTCGGTATATTGCTATGATGAAATATTCTTTAGAATTAATTTGTCAAATGAAAAAGCAGAAGATCTATGTTGTTGTATCTCAACATTCAGGAATGTTTTATTGCCTAAAATTTACCATCATATTTAAATTGATTTGCATTTTTGAGGCTGATAAACATACAAGATAAATATTATTAAGGATTTTTCTTTCATCTCTGATTGGTAAATTAGCTGAATTTTTTGAACATTAATTAGTAAACCAAAATCTTTGTAAGTTACAATCAAAACATTAAAGAAGTCTCTACAAAATTTTTTTGAATTGACCAAAAAAACCCAAGAAGGTGAAGATCTTTTGCATTTTAATTGGTTTAAGTAAAAATTTCATCATTAAACTTAAATTGTATTTTAATGCTTACTTTATATAGCCCCCACTAAAATGAAATCTAGTACATATTCCTATTTAACACCAGTTCCTTATTTCAAATGTCTCATATTTTCCACTGATATGTTCAAACATCAGAAATCTTTTTGATTAATTGATCAGATTACTCAAAGTAAAGTAATAAAATCAATATATAAAACATATTTTTACTTATGTTAAAGGTGGAATCTTGAGCCTTTAAAATCATATTGCATTTTTAATGGCCAATTATTCACGTGACTGTAAGCATGTTATTAATAGTGAATAGCAATGATATTTGTAATTAATTCAGAATTTCTGTCCTCTTTATTTTTATAAATTATAACATAGAAAAATGATTAAGACTAGCAGACCCTTTCTAGGTCTATATATTTAAAAAAAAGTTCGGATAGTTTTGAAGCTAATGTGGCCCTGCTCTACTTAACGTCTTCTCCAAGTGTTAATACTCTGTTTAAAGATTGAAAAGAACTTGATGACTTTATACAAGTTGATAGAATATTGCGTAAGTATTTTCCTGAAGGTTTATGATGATGATATTTTAGTTATATTTACATGTTGGAATATTTCCTTTATCTAATATAAAGTATTGAATGTCTTTGAAAAATTTAACTTTATTTAAATATTCCATATTCAAACTGTTAGTAATAGAATACAGGTTAATATATGCTCAACATTTTGAGAGGTATTATTCTCCCCTTTTCTTCAGGTGTTGCTGACCTGACCTGTGACAATACTAGCATGGGAATCCAACCTGGACCTTTAAATTCTTGAATTTTGAATTTTAAGGTAATACTCTAACCAACTGAGCCATCCTGACAAAGGCAACAGTCAGTAGAAATTTCATATATTTATCTTGAGGTTTCTCCTGATTTTTCCACATTTTCATAAGAGCCAAATTGATTACATTATGTATAATCACAATAAGTTAACTTATGGGGCTATTCACCATTATCATGTGAGAAGCTTCTTTGAATTTTCTTCTTTGCATCTTTTCCTCCCTATTTTATCCCAGTTGAACATATGTTCATTGGTATGTACATGGTCTGCTACCTTAGACACATCTGTTTTCTCACTTCTTATCTTCAGTTTGTGCTCTTTCAATTGCTTTTCAGTGGGGCAACTGATTCTCACCAATATACCTTGTCCCACATTCACATAGTATTTCATAGATGTAGTTTTTGCTTTTCAGCATTTCAAGTTTAGGCTTTGTAGAGGTTAGAATTCCTTGTAGTGTGGTATGGCTCTGGAAAGCTGTTCTGATGTTATACTGATTGCATATTTTTTAAAATTAGTCTACTATTTTTTGTATCTATGGATACACTACTGTACCAATTGTATTTTTATATTGGACTATTTCCATAATATAATATGAGTACGAAATGTCTTTAGAAAAATGTAACTTTATTTAAATATTCCCAATACGTCCAACTGTTAATAATAGCACATCAAACAGGTTAGTATATGCACAACATTTTGAGAGGTACTATTCTCCCCTCTTCTTCAGGTGTTTCTGATCTGACCAGTGACAGTACTAGCATGGGATTCAAAACTGGACCCTTAGATTCTTGAGTATTGAATTTTAAGATAACACTTTTGGCAGGAGAGCTTAGTTGGTTAGAGCATTACCTTAAAATTCAGTACTCAAGAATCTAAGGGTCCAGGTTCGAATCTCATGCTAATACTATCACTGCTCAAGCCAGCAACACTTGAAGAAGAAAGGAGAATAATACCTCTCAAAACAGTATAGATATACTAACCTGTTTGATGTGCTATTATTAACAATTGAATATATTTGGAATATTTAATTAAAGCTAACTTTTTTTAAAGACATTCAATACTCATATTAGGTGACGGAAATAGTCCGATATAAAAATACAACTAAAACACCATTATCACAAACATTTAGAAAAGCACTACTGTACCAATAATTGTTTTTTTCTTTTGCTGGCTCTTTTTGTTGTCTATTTAAGGTTTTCTTAATAACATAAGAAGGATAACAATTTTTTATAAGAGTTTGTTCTATATAGATCTTTTCTTTTTTCAAATCACTGATTTCTGAACAAACTTCTTTTGCTCTGTTTCATAATTGTAGTATAACTCCATGTTTTGTGTTTTTGGTGTGATTGGATGGCTAGGATAAGTATTTTCCTTTATGTATGGGTTTTCTGTAAACTGTAGTTTTGATTTTGCCATGAGGGAATCTTGTCACAAAAACATCCAAGAACTCCAATTTTAGTTTTTGTTCTGATTATATTGTGAATTTAATTGAAGGGAATATATTGTTGATGTGTTTCCAGAAAGTCTGTATTAGTACTCCACCATATGGCCATACAGCAAATGTATCATCAACATAGCAAGGCCAAACTTTAGATGGATATGGAGTAATAGTTTTTATGGCTGTGGTTTCAAGTTCTCACATGTAAATATTGCTAATCAGGGAAGACAATGGTGAGCCCATAGCCATTTTTTGATTTTGTTGGAAGAATTCTGTGCTATATTAAAAGTAGGTTGTTGTTATGCAAAATGTTAATAATTCCATTATACTATCAATAGGAAGAGTTGTTCTGGTTTGTACGCTATTATCACCATTTAATCTTTTTCTTATATTAGATGATGGAAATAGTCCAATATATATAATTACAACTGTTGTATAAGTAGTTTTTAAAAGCAGTCATCTGAATTCTTGCATCATTTTTACATTAAAATCAGAATATTTCCTCCATTAGTTTAATGATCATTATAATATGATTTGATGAAAATATATTATTTTTTTGGTTCATATGTTCTCTGAAATATATCAAAAGCAATTAGTGGATGCAGTTTTTTTTCTGGCAGCCTTTTGTTGAACTTTTATGTGTTCATTACTCTATTGAGATCTATAAAATCATTATAGTTAAAACTATTAAATCGGTGATTAAATATTGAAAATAATTTTTATTAATAATAATTTCAGATAAAGTTTCATTAATAAAATAGCAAAATATTAATTTGCATGCCTTTTTAATTTTATGTTGTATTTTATTTTACATGTAGGAGCTGAAAATTTTCTTCAAAATATAGAAGCAATGATTGGTCGAAGAAATAGATTCTGGCATTTGATCTGGCGTCTCATGTGGCGGTACTTGACTCCTGCGACGCTACTGGTATTTGTTTTGTCATTAATTTTATATTATTTCTTTATTATCTAAACAGATTTTTAGACTGTTACTTGTCTCCAATGAATGTACATCTAAGAAAAAAATGGCAAACATGTATTTGTTTGTGGAAGTATATAGACTTGTAATAATGTTCATAATTTATGAATGAAAAGAAATATTCTCTGCATTCGGTTTAATTAAGCAGAGCACTCTTTTTAATGATTAAAATTGAGTTTTGTATTGATTCCGTGTGTAACATCAATTGCTCTCATATGACTGATGTTGATAGAAATATGAGTTTAAATTAACTTAAAATGGAATTTATTTATGGATATGTATTTCTTGATTTTGATATTAGTCTGGAAGACAACAGTAACTGTTTATTAAAAAAACAATTAACATTCAAAGGCTTATGCATTTTTTCTTTCTTTTTTTTTTAGTTTGAAAATTGTTTTCCTGTCAAATCTGTAGTAATTTTTTAATGTTTTTCTCATATCTGATTTCTTTTTTATTTTTAGTTTATTTTAATTTTCAACTGGGTTCAGCATACACCTGCTAAATATGGAGAATATGTCTATCCTGTGTGGGCTGATGCAGTAGGGTGGCTGATGGCACTAACATCATTTTTAGTTATTCCTATAGTGGCAATAAAAAGAATTATTGAAACCCCAGAAGGCTCTTTTTGTGAGGTAGGTATCTGTTGTATTTATTGATTTCAATCTAATTAGTGAATACAATTGAAACTAAAATTGGATCCTAAGAGATTTGAAAGACCTAGAAAGAGATCACATATGAGATGGATGGAAGAAATAAGAATGTTTGCTGGTATTGAGAGGCTAGGGATTGCAGAAATGGATTGATAATGGTTGAAACTGATAATGATGATAAAGAGCCGTTGAATGTTTATTAGTACAAATGTCCTCATGGATTCAAAACTAATGAATATATTCCAATATCATAGCTAGGTATAATATTTTCTCATTTTATGCTGAAATTTAGACACATTTTACCCTCTTTTTTCTCAATAAGAAACATTTATATCAATTATTCTCAAATTCTTTCAAGCACTATCTTCTTTCTTAATAAACAGGCAAAACTCTCCATACAGTAGTGCCACCCTGTGCCAATCAGAATAATCAATGGACAAGGTGGCACTACTGTATGGAGAGTTTTGCCTGTTTAATAACAGTTATGTGCTAGTATAAGAGATGGTGATCATGTGATGTTTAGTGGTTCTTCCTTAATATATAATTCTTTTAGTCTTGCTTTTTATTTGCTAAAGTATATACCAAGAGATAGTGCAATACCAAATTACTACACTTTGATTTAAAAGATCAGACTACATTCACCCAACATTTTAGGAAGTAAAATATTTAAATGATTTAATTTTATTAAATGGTATTGGAAAATGAGATCAGCTCATCTCAGTATGAAAATTGAAGAAATATCAGATTTTCAAAATATTATCTTCATTATTTCATCCGTTACTTGATGGCAGAAAAAAAAATCAAACCAATCTCTTTAAGATATGTTTTGAAACTCATCTCTTTTTTAAATTCCTTGGGAGATAACTAATCATTAAAAATTCATATTGGTTTGAAAATTAAAAGTAAAAATAAATGACGAGCTATAAAATGGGTGATGTCATCAACATTGTAATAACAACAAGAATTGGTGGTGGTAAACTATTCTGGATAAATATTCCTATAATCACTAGATGTAAAAATAATTGGTGTAATATTGATTCTATTCTAAAGTTTTTACTGATTGTTTTGAGTCAGTAAAAAGCTATATTGAATTTCAGTTTGACATTGTAAACATTTAAGTATTTTCAAATTCCTGGTTTCAGGTTAAAAACCAATATTTCCAAGGGGAATGACGAATACTTTATGTTTAAAGTGTTAGGGAAAAAATTCTAACAAAGAATTTAAATTTAATGTTAACCAAAGTTATCGAACCTATTTTTGAACTTTTTGATATGAATTAAATACTTTTTTCTTTTATTTTGAAAAGATATGAACATTAAATTATTTATTAAGATGATCATGGAAACAAACTGCACCTTTAAAAATGATTATGTGTTTTGTAAATAACCACCAGAAGATTTTTTTTCAAGTCAATCATGTATGTCCTTTGAAAAATATCAGTTTTTACTACAAATGGTGAACTATAAATAACATTAATTTGAATTCTTATAATATATATACATATATCTGTGTGTCTAAAGGTTGTATTAATTTTGTAATATCAAATCTAAATGTGCACACACACATATATGTATATGTAAACTGTCATGATTTATTCCCATATAAGACCAAGAGTGACAATTAAAAGATAATTCATTTTGATTGCTTTAATGCTGACAAATTTAAGTTCTTTTAATCCTGATCGACTACTGTCCTGATAAGAGTTTTCTAATTAAATAATTATAAATGGAACAGTACCATATACTAAATATTTCCTTCAGAATATCCATCAAATATTATGTATATATAGATGTTTAAATTAAATATTTGCATGGATAATAGGAATGAAACAAAGAAGTAAAATGGGTAAATCCATGTGTATAATTATAGAAAAGTGATCAATGGATGATTTTATTCTGCTAAAAAGTAATTAACATCACTAAACTATTGACTGCATTTTACTAGAAATCAAAGTTGGCCATTTATTTCTTGTTGTGTAGACTGTGACATGTACAATATTTTATATAAGCAAATGCAGAAAGCTATTTACTGTATGATAAGATTTTGAAGCCCAACATCTTTCTGGTAAATCTCCGAATTACAAAGAATTTTGTCATGAGATTTATAAATATTCAAATTAAATATTTTCCTGGATAACAAGATAAAACAAATGGTTAAATCTGTATGTATAAATAGAAAAATATGTCCATCAGTGATGTTACCCAAGTTGGTCATGTGATATATAGCTTATTACGATTTTACGAGGAAGTAAAAATGTAGGCTGCTTATAAATAGTAAATGCAAATAGGTAAGATTTTGAAGATTAACCTTCTAATTTTTAAAGACTAACCACTTTTTAATAAAACTCAGAATACAATAAATAGCTTTCTGTATTTACTGTATAAAAAAGTAGTCTACCCATTGAAGTAAAAATGCTGATTTTGAATTCTAGTAAAATGTAGCCAGTAAGCTATATACCAATGGCCAACTTGATGTGATTTTAATTTTTTGTTAAAGTAATAACATTGATTGGTTACTTTCTTCTATTTATACATGCAGATTTACTCATTTTATTTCTATTGTTTCATCTTATTATCCATGAAAATACTTAATTTAAACACTTACATCTCTCAAGGGGAGATCATTTGTTATTCCTGAAATTTATTAGAACAAAGTTAGCTTTTAAAATCTCATCATAGAATAAATGGTTATCTGCATTTGCTTACTAATCAAGATAAAAACAGCTGGTTTTTGCCTTCTAGTAAAATGCAATCAATATGCCATCTTGATAGCTAATGGTTTTATTTACATGTATATGTAATATATTTAATACTATATATATGTCCCGTATGTACAGATAATGAAGCTAGTATATATAATCGAAAGCAAATATAAAATACTATTTTAGCTGAGTGCTTTTGAGAGACTCCTTGCTCTCATATTCATAGCTACTATCTTGTTAAAAACTATGGTGTTAGAAGGAAAATTTATGCAAAATAATGCAAATAAGTTATAACTGCCATTTTCGGGACGGGCAAAGCAGGCTTCTCTTCAATTAATGGACTTAGGATCACTTGCTATGTGTAATGCTTCTCTGATCTTGCACTTAGCATCGTGTCCTTCTGAGCAAATGATGTTAGCAGATGTGGGTTCGAATCTATCATTTGCTCAGAAGGACACAATGCTAAATGCAAGATCAGAGAAGCATTACACACAGCAAGTGATCCTAATTCCATTAATTGAAGAGAATCCTGCTTTGCCCTGTCCCGAAAACGGCAGTTATAACTTATTTGCATTATTTTGCATAAATTTTCCTTCTAACACCATAGTTTTTAACAAGGTAGTAGCTATGAATATGAGAGCAAGAAGTCTCTCGAAAGCACTCAACTAAAATAGTATTTTATATTTGCTTTCGAGCTAAATATACTAGCTTTTATTATCTGTACATACAGCACATATATATATATAGTATTTTACAATTTAATGAAGTAAATAATTCAATTATTTCATAGTAATATATTTAAATATTTCTAAAATATAGTTTAAACTTCCACAACACCAATTAATAAAGACATCTGAGACAGACAAAGAATATGTGGTAGAATGGAACTTTTAAACATACCTAAAAAAATAATAAATGTGGAAAAAAAGATAGAAGTTGAATTAAGATATGTTCTGTTTAAAAATAATTACAGTTTAGATGAATTTAAAGTTTATATTTGGATTATGAATGATATAATAATGTCTAGCCTTATAAACTAATGATAATTATCACTAATGTATTTATTTAGAAATAAATGGTGTCAAAGTTGTGAAAACAGGAAGTTTGATATTTATAAATCAAATCATACATAAATACTTGCAAGTATGTCTATGTAATATATATATAATATTAATAAACTTTATTTCAAATTTACAATATAAATTGACTGTCTGAAATGATGCATATATATATTAAGTTTCTTTAACCTTTTTCTCATAATAAGAATGTCAATAAACCATTCTTCTTTGGTAAGACTCCATGATTCTTTCAAGTGAGAAGAACAATATGTATTATGAGGGATATTTTTTTAAAGAAAAATATTAAAGATTTATTATAAATGCATTAGGAACAACTTTGATGTTGCATATAGAAATGAATATTTTAAAATGTTAAAAAGTTGTCTGATAGATCTATGATAGTGTTGAAATTTATATGTCCATGCACACATAAATATATAATATAAGATACACCATAGAATACTTCCTGTCAACTAATGAAATAAATCAATTTGAAGCATATCTAGATATATTACCCAATTGATTTAAATATTTATTTTTTCTAACTTAAGTGTTTTAGCCAAGATTCTATATTAATAAATGAGGCACAAAAATACGGTAGTTGTTTTCCCTTTTTCTATTAATTATTATTGTCTTATGCATATTTTCCACCTTGAGATTATTTTTTATACTTTCAAGCCAAAGCATAAAACAAGTTTTTTTTGTTTGTTTGTTTATGAGAAATAATCTCATAATGTTAAGTATGCACATATATATATATTAAATGTATATATATTAAATGTATATAGAAGGAAATATAATGATTTTATTATATTTTTCAGAAATTGAAAACATTAATGTTGCCGACTGAAGAATGGGGACCTGCAAGGCGTCCAAGATCATATCAAGCTAATAGCTATCATAATAATAGTACAGAAGCTAAAGATAATACATTCGAAAATTTAGGCTTTAAACCCAGACCTCAGTTTGAAACATCTATGTAAATGTTCATAGCATTTTTATAAAAAGTTTACTTTTTATGATGTTTTTTTTTTAAACATGTTGAATTCATTTGTTTTATATTTCATCACTCATTTATTTATTTAACTTATTTGTTTGTTCCTACACTATTCAAGTTTAATTAGCATCTTCTTATTTGATTGCATTCATTTCATTTTTGTTTTTTAAATATTATATGTGATTTTTGTATGAAGCTTTGTAATGCTGACATTTTTCTTGTAACTATATGTTGGATTATTTCCATCATCTAGTTTAATTATCAAATGTTTTTAGAAACATTGAACAGTACTTGTCAGCTAAAGACAGCTGAAGGATTTGAACTTAGGGTTTTTCAGTCTATATTTGTCCTCCACTCCATCTCAAGCAACCAATACACACCACATACATGCACAGACAATAAATGATCTCCAATATGGGCTGAAAAATTCTCAAGTTCAAACCCCTCTACTTACATATATAAGAAATATCCAGTATAAGCAAATTAAAACATTAAATGCCATCTGTGTTCTATTATTAATATTGAATGTATTAAATTTAAATTTTTCTAAAAACGTTTAAAAGTTAAACTAGAGAATGAAAATAGTCTAACATATAATTACAAACTGATAAATGTTTATATTTTTTTGCTGTATTTTGTATCCTATGCAAATTAGATACAGTGTTGTGATATTTGGACTGAATCCTTCCTTAACTTTTTTTCATTAATACATCTAATACTTGTAAAAAGAGAATTATATATATTAGTTAATAAATATGATAAAATTAAATTTGAATTTTTTACTGTGATAAAAACCTTATTTTAATTAAATAACATATGCTAAATGTATTATTGTCTTCATATAGACTCAATGTATATAGTTAGCTCACAGCAAGACTATCATATTTAATAACATGAAATACTAAAAAGGACACAGGAGTGGTTCTGAGTACACCTGTGAGGAGTACTATACGTAAAGTGAAGCTAACCCCAAGCAAAAGAATGTAGGTCACATCTTCTACAGAAGACAAAAACTGGGCAAGCACCATTGTAGTGAGAGCTCCTGTTCCTGCGAACCCACGGACAAGCCCAATCAAGAGAAGTTTCTATGTAAGAGACCAATAGCTTCACGAATATGTGGAATAAGAGCATGTACATGAGTGATTTGATAAAGTGGATGAAGTGTCATGTGGGGGTTCATGAGTGCATCTTCTGTTTGGAATTTGCTTCACTGTTCCCACCTTGAGGACTGTTCATAAATTGGCTATACCAATTGTATTTATGAAGTAAATAATGTTTATGATAAAAGTTTTTAGAGATATTAAGACCAGTAGAGACAGCATTACATCTAATTTATGATCTATGATATAATAATCATGAAAAAAACTTAGAATTGTTTGATTGCTGATTTGTTCAGAAGACAGATGAAGTTCAAAATTTGACATATCTAATTAATGGAACTTTTTACATTTAAAATAAGTGGTTTTTATTTAATTTTGTTTTTATAATCTAAAAATAGAAAAAAATGCATGGATAGCTGATATTTATTATTTCAAAATATTTAAAATTTAAATTAATTGCATTTAGTTATTAAAAGAACAAACTAAGCTCAGTATTATTATCAAAATGGTTGCTATTGATATACCATACACGTAAACATACACATATGTATGTATGTGTCTAAACAAATTTCTCTTTTTACAATTTTTAAATGTGTAATGAATGACCACATTTTATTAATTCTAACTTTAGTTTTTTAAATTTATTTATTTATTTTGATAAGTTATAATTTAATGTTTTGTTTAGTTTTTTAAAAGGAAGGAACAAAAAAATTAAGTCAGGAAAAAAGACCTTTGTGAAAAATTAAAATATTAATATTAGATATTTTACACAATGAGGTATCTAAAATATTAATGGTATGGATTGCATAAAGTTGTGAATTTATTGATGTAGGATTTGTCTTCCATCCATTGTTCTATAGAGAACATGGTGGTCATTTTTTTAACATTGGTTGTTCAATTTCTTTTAGAAATAAAAGACCCAAGGCATTATATAATAATCAATTTTTAGTAAATGAAAACGCAATTAATTGCTAATCTTAATATGAGACTTTATATTTAAAGTGATAAACAAAAAAATTTTTCTTTTGACTAAGTATATCAAACAATATACATCTTAAACAAAAGACAATCACTCAAATACAACATATATGTATACTTAGATTTATGAGATTATAATTTATTAAAACACAAAAAATATCTTTCTTTTTTTTACTGGTATGTGTAAAATTACAAGCGAAAACTAATAAAATAGTCACATTCAGATATTTATATTATTATATGATTTTAATTTTTTTTGTATAAAAATTACTTTCATTTTCAAAATAATCAATTACTGAAATTTTTTAAAAATAAGTTATTAGTATACAGTATATTTATTGCTTTTTCGCGAAATATTTTTTTTTAAGCATTGTTGATGAAAATATATTATCCCTGAAATCGCATAAAGATTATATCTATAATTACATATATTCATTTGTTTATATTATTTGAATTAAAAAGTAAATATAATGAATTATAATTGTTATTAAATCCATAAGTTTAAATATCTATAATTAAAAGAAAACAAATGAACATCTTATAGACACTGGCTATTTTGTATTCCTATTTTATTAAAGGATATTTTAATATCTTAGAATAAGTTGGTTTTAAGTAAACTCAACTTTTAAACAACTTCAATTTTTTTCTTGACTATGTCAAGATTAATTCCAAAATGTGAATAATTTTAATTTTACATGTATATACCTTTTAAAAAGTGATAATAAGTAGAAATATGATCATATGATCATTAAACAAACTAATCTTGAACAATCAAATTGTTTATTTTTTTATCGTTTCATTATAATTCTTATTTCTTTTTATTGGCCTGATATGGTTTTTTTTTATTGATGAACTTTATCAAAATTAATTTTCAAAAAGCATTTGGGTATAATCTTTAGTCTGTAATTGTCAATGTCCCTGTGGTGATGTTTTGTAAATAAAGTTTAGATGTTTTTAAAATGATGAAAATATAGATTAATATAGTAGAATAATAAAATGTACAAATTGTTTTTAACTTATTATTTAAAAACATTAAAATTAATTATAAACAAATTATTTCAATATATATCAATATTTTTAATCAAAATACTGAAGATCTGCTCAGAGAATGATTATGCTTTGTGCATGGATTAGAGGTAATGAATAATAATTATATATATTAAAAAGTGAGGACTATAAACATATGTTTTCCTGAAGGTTTATGATGATGGTATTTTAGTTGTATTTATATACTGGTCTATTTCCATCATCTAATATAAGTATAGAATGTCTTTAGAAAAATGTAACTTTATTTAAATATTCCAAATACATTTATCTGTTAGTTAATAGCACACAGATTAGTATATACACAGTGTTTTGAGAGGTATTACTCTCCCCTCATCTTCAGGTGATTATGGTCTGACCAGTGACAGTACTAGCATGAGAATAGAACCTGGACCCTTAGATTCTTTAACATCAGTTGGTTAGAGCTTTACCTTAAAATTCAAGAATCTAAGGATCCAGGTTTGATCCCCATAATAGTACTGGCACTGGTCAGGCTAGCAATACTGAAGGAGAGGTAAAAATATAACCTCCCAAAACATTTTGCATATATTAATCCAGTGGTCTTCAACCACCGGTCCGCAGAAGTTTACTGCCGGTTCGCGCTAGACTGACAAGAAAGTGTGTAATAACAAGATTTTAAACTTTTAATTAATATAAACAATTTTTATTTATTTTTTCATCGCATTTTTACCCAATTAAAAAAAAAGAAACAGAACAAAAGCAAAATCTAATCAATCATACATAAATTAATTTGTTTTTCTATTTATCACAGATGTTTATGGGGGAGGGGTAGAAAAAAGTTTTTTATTATACAAACTCCGGTTGTCTTTTGATAGCCAATCATGGCCGCTTGTCAGCATTGTTAAAACAAAATGTAATGTGACTTTTTTTGATCTCTTAAATTTTTTCTACTCTCTCTTAATATTTCATTTTTAATGTTTTTTTTTTTTTTTTTGGCTATACAGCGATTTTTTTTTTTTTTTTGGCTTTAACTTTTATTTTTGAAATCAATTTTTATTACCTTTTTTTAAAAATACACCCCCACCACCCCAAAAATAAAGTAATATCAAAACTTGACTTTTTCAAGTTTCAGTTTTTTTTTTGTTTAAAAATACGGCCACTTTTTTTTTAGCCTATAAGGTGATATCTTTTTTGTCTTTATTTGTATACCACTGATATACTAAAACTTTTATTTTTTAAAACCAATTTTTATTACCTTTTTTAAAAAATAAAAACGAACCAAAAATAACTTTTGTCTCAGTGAAGACAAAGTATTTCTCAACCCACTCCCCCAAAAAAAATTAAAATAAGATCTTTTTTGGCTTTAACTTTTATTTTTGAAATCAATTTTTATCACATTTTTTTTAAAAAGAAAAACAAACAAAAAATTTGTCTCTAACTTTTACAAAGTATTTCTCAATCCACCCCCTTCCCCAAATTAAAATAAGATCAAAACTTTTGACTTTTTCAAGTTTCGTTTTCTTTTTTTGTTGTTGAAAAATATGCCCTTTTTTTTTTTGGCCTATAAGGCGATATTTTCTTTGGCTTTATTTGTATACTGCTAAAATACTAAACTTTTATTTTTAAAACCAATTTCTATTACCTTTTTTTAAAATTAAAAACAAACAAAAAATAACTTTGGTCTCTATCTTTTGTCTCAGTGATGACAAAGTATTTCTCACCCCCCCCCCCAAAAAAAAAAATTAAAATAAGATCAAAACTTTTTACTTTTTCAACATTCAGATGAATAATATTTTATTCTTGCATGTTTTAACAATGAAATAATAAATGTAGAAATGCAAGCACATTAATGAGAATGATTGTTATTGTACTGTTTTCTGTAGCAGTATGACTGTGCAACTTGTTCTGCATGTGAAGGTAAGAAACACCATTACAATACATAATAACTGGTATGCGGTTTTGGTCAGTTATAAAAATTATGCTTATCTAAAGCTAAGCAGGTTACATCTTTAAGAAAATTTATCTGTAAACTTCTGCCGGTCTGTGAAATCTTATTCTTATTTTTGCCGGTCCACAGTTGTGAAAAGATTGAAGACCACTGTAATCTATGTGTTACTGTTAACAGCTGAATGTATTTGGAATATTTAAATAAGGTTAAATTTTTCTAAAGACATTTAGTACTTATATTAGATAATAGAAATAATTCAATATACAAATAAAACTATAAACATATATTTTGAATTTTCCATGAATATATTTTTTTGTTGTTAATATCAGCATTAATTCAACATTTCAGATGATCAACCTGAGTTGTAAAAGTTGTTGAATAATCTTGCAAAGATGTTTCACAAAATCACATTTTCTGCTGTTTGGTGTAGCATTATTGAACGAGTTCTATTACTCAGGTAATGGGAGGAGTGATCCTTCCAAAGTCTAATATTAACAACTAATTAAACCTCTTAATTGATTTCTAGTTTTAAATATATGAACAAAAAAATTCACAAACAAAAAAATGTTTTAGTTGTTAGTTATTGTATTTTGAATGTATCTCTATCATAGATCAGCCTAATTTCTAAAAGTATATTTTTATAATCGTAACTTTTTTTAAAAAGAATTTAAGGTATGTTTGTTTTCTATGGCGAATGGAATGTTGATTGGTTAGTATAGGATAGTTATAAAAAGATGAGATTTTTAGAAATCAAACAAAGGGAAGCTTTGTTTTTGAAAACATGTACATTCTTTTTCTTTTTATAGAACCTAATAAAATTTTATAATCAGAGGTTTGGAATGAAAAAGTTAACTGATAATAAATTTTTTAGATATACTTGGTGTATTTTTTTTAGCATAAGAAAAACTTTTATTAAGCCGCAGTTCAACTTGTGCTGATAACATGGAAAAGTTATGAATTTTTTGAAAGGCTTTGTGAAAACTGTATGAAAATCATTTACTAAATACAAGACTTTAAAAATCTTTTGATTCAAAAGTGTAAATTTGTTTTCTTAGTACAATCCGAAACAAATTAAAGAAATGTGCAGCTTTTTTCTAAAACAGGTAGACAAAATTCTCAATAAATATGTTCTCATTTGTTTAATCAAAGCATATTTTAAAGTTCATTCGACTGAAATGCATTTTTAGATCATTTAAATATTCCTAAAGCAAGATTTGTTTATATTTTAATTATAGTATAATTACTTTAGAATACTATGTGTATATACATTTGTATATAAACTTATTTTAAAAATTAATATTATTTATAAAATAAAAATTCAGTACTTATAAATATGCAACAGAAAAAGAAATTTTTCACAGTCTGGGTTCTGAATAAAAACCATATATAATAAACTAACTAAACCAAACAATTTCTTATATAAATTATCAACAAATTGAATATTGCTGTTATTATTACTTTGTCAAGCATTAGTGGTTGGGAGATCAGCGACAGCTGCTTTACAAGCAGTTGTCCTGGGTAAGTGGGTTCATTTCCCGGCTGATTCTATGACACATAAGAAAAAAAAAATTGAATATTACTGAGTAATATTCAATAAATAATTAAATGGCTTGATTTCTTGGTAGTTCATAGGAAGTTTGAATGCCAGAACTAGAATTGATCCAAAGGATCTTAGTTCCAGAGTCTGATACCATATCACTACACTAAACCATCCAGGGCAATAATATTCATTTATAAACACCATTTTGTTCATTAAGTTGTTATACCAGGATTTCTTACTTAAGCTACCTATGTTCCTGGTAAGTGATTGTGAATTAAAGATCAGAGTGAATTTTCAGATAAATATTAATATCATATATCATCAATGTTCCAAGATAAGTTGAATAAAATATCATACTATTCTGTGTTTGTTGAACTAAATTATATACTCTGCAAGTTAAATGTGATACTGATTACTCGTTAAAGTTCACAAAGAAAATGGCAATTACAACAGAAACATTCATATATTCTACAACAGATGATAAGAATCGATAGACTGAGACTCTTGAGTTGATTCTTAGATGAGAACTGTAAAAAAAAAAAGTGGGCCTGGTCAACTAAAAAGATTTTTTGTGTTTAACCTGTAACTTTGATGTGCAAATATTCCTTAGCTTTTCAAACATCTCATCATTTATTTGCTATTCTTTAATATATATATAAAAACATATAAAGGATAAATTATTCCCAAGATGCATTGGGGGTCATTTATCTTTTATTGTATTTTTATTTATATGAGGAATAAAAAAGAAAGAGGAAGTATGGAAATTATTAAAATAAATGTTAGATTTGACTGAATATATATATAAATTTTTTACAAATAAAAAGATTTACCACATAAAACAAAAACAAATTAATTTGAGTAATGATTTTAAAGTAAGTTTTGAACAACCAAAATAAGCATGGATTGTTAATTATATTTTATAAATTGAAATAAAAAGTTGATTGTAAAAAGATGCAGTATTCAATGTTGATTTGATGTATATGATCTGTCACCCACCTCTAGATTTAAATAATAGCTCTGATTTTTTGAAGCAAAACTCATTTTTAAAGAAATGATTTAACATTTCACATTTGTAAGAACTAAGTTCTGAACCAATTTGACAAAATAATGAGACAAAACTAATATATTAATCAGAAAT
Source organism: Epiperipatus broadwayi (assembly GCA_028023455.1). Taxonomy (NCBI): domain Eukaryota; kingdom Metazoa; phylum Onychophora; class Udeonychophora; order Euonychophora; family Peripatidae; genus Epiperipatus; species Epiperipatus broadwayi. Next base: position 404,145 of record JAQFVV010000483.1, on the reverse strand, counting down.
GTGGTTAATTAAGAATGAGAATAAATTGAACACTTGAGTGAATTATTATTCAGAAGTTCATAAGGAGTTTGAGTGTTGGACATGGCTAAACTGAGCTGCAATCCATGGATGTTGAGATTTAGAATCCACCAACCACACCAAGACCATGCAAGGCAGGAGAATCTTTTGCCTTACTACTTATAAGTTGGACAATGTGAATAATGAAATAAACTGAAAGTGAATTTTCTGCAGTAGTATTTAGTGATATCAGTCTAAAGATAATATATTTAAAACAAAATACAAATAATATTTTAACAAGAGGATTGGCTTTTATCAGATTGTCAAATGGACTTCTTTCCAAATCTAAATATTCATTTGTATATCCTATAATTTAATAATTTTTTTAAGAAGACTTTAATCAATCAACTGTAATTTATTGGGATAGATACCTTAATTATCATTTTTTTTAAAAAAGAAGAAAAATAAAACTTTATCATTTCCCATCAAACTTTAGAAAAACTTTTCAATGGTCAATTAATTCATGTTAAATATATATACCTACAGAAAATATATACAAAACTTTATTTCTGATTTTTATCAAATTAAAAGCTAATTAAAACAAATTATGTAAATAAAAAATACAAAAAATAATATATACATAAAAATTGTATATTCATATTAAATCACAAATGTATATATATTATTAAAAGGAGATTTCCTTACAACAGTTTGAGATTGTTGATTAGTTTTAATGATTATATATGTAACATTGTAATATATTTTTAATAAATGTTTTAGATGGAAATATTGATGATGTGTGGAGTTATCCATTTATAATTACTTAATTAGAAAGCACTTTACTCAAAACAGTAGCTAATGAAATCCAGTAGCCCCATACTAAGAGTTAAAGTAAAACTGTTAAGCTGATTGCTTTCAATTTAACTAAATACAATTAGCCCAACAGTTTTACTTTAACTCTTGGTTTGGGGCTGTTGGCTTTCATTAGCTGCTGTTTTGAGTAAAGTGTTTTCTAATTAAGTAATTATAAAGGGATAACTCCACACATTAAATATTTCCATATAACATTATTGTTTAAATAATAATGAGTGAAAAGAGATCATTAAGAAACTAGATAATTCAAGAATATAATTGTGTCTATGTTAATGTTCACATGATGTGGATGAAAAACTTTTATTTTCTCTCATAGAAGAAAAGTTGTTCTCTAATATGACCATTATTAAATCATCAATTCAGTGATCTGATAAATTCAATTGTTAAGAAACTGATCTGTCTTTATATTTATGTAAAATGTCAAATCTATGATTAGTTATTCTAATATGTGGCCTATTTGCCAATTCACTTATATAGCAGTTCAAACATTTGCTACGTGCTATTAAATATATTACATTTATACTTTTATGATTGACATAATTGGAAATGTGCCATTTAAAATCATTAATGCTATTATCTTAGATAATTTTTGTAATAATAGTATGTTTGCATATAAGACATCTTTTAGCATCACATTTTCCGATACAAAATTATAAATCTATTTTTAAATAAATGTTTTGTATCTTCAATATGCAACATTAGACAAGTCAGGAAAAATAAATTTTAAGTAAACTGTGGAATTTAATATGTTTTTGCAGTATGTGGTTAATATTAGATCAATCATTATTAAAAGAAAGAAGTAGTGGTCGAACATTCAATTGGCTATTTTTTCTTAGATAGAAGTTTCGTTTTATCAGTTTTTTGAAGATTTTATTATTGCCTTCTCCAATAGTGTTTTAATATATTTTACATAAATTTATTTTCAAATTTTTCATTACTTCAAATTTTTCTAATTCTTAAAAATTGGCTTTCTTGGGATTTAAGTGCATAGAATAGTTACTATGAAAATGTACATAGCTCTAGCTATCAGTTAGTATACATATTAGTTTTAAGAATTTTATTAAGTAATATAGATTTGGTCCCAAAACCCAATAAAAACTATTCTGTTTTTTAATGAGTAAAATTGATCTTATTAGATTAATTTTGAAAGTCCAAAAATATAAAATATGGGGAAAAAATTAATGAAAAGAAAATCTTTCTCAATTTGAAAATCACTCTATTAGTGTTACGATCTGATCAGCAAATAAAAAATAGCTCAATTAATTTTATTCTATGGTATTTAATCAATTATTTTTCAAATTAAATTTTGGTGTTTGTGTGGAGCATTTGAGCAATAAATTATAGTTATAGCATTGAAATGCTAGAGATAAAACTTGAAATAGGAATACTTTTAGAATATAACAATTTGATGTATTTCAGAAGCTGCTTAATAATATCATTAGCATAAATGGATGCTTGGTATTATATTTAATGCATGTATTAATCATGACTTGCTCATTAATTAAATTTAATCTATAATTTTTTTTCTTTGATGAATTAACAATATCATCTTGTTAGGAGTGAACTTATTATAAAATTGTCCCAGATAAATTATTCAAACCACTAATTGCGGAAGAGAGTTGCCTTCACTAAGGCTCACCAAAAATGCATCATCTAGAAAAATCAATATTTTAAAATATGTATATGGAAAAATTCATATTTGAAAAATAGTATTTTTTACCCTTGGCCAAAAATGAGTGACGTTTGTTATTTTAGAAGAAATACAATCAAAATAAAAACTGTTGCCTATTTAATTCATAGTAACAGTTATTTTGGTAAGTTTGTCTTAAGTTTAAATAGTGGAAATCTTGATTTTTTCTTCGAAATGCTTTAGAATTTTTAAAATAGAGTGTCAATTGGAATTTAACAATAGTTAATATATATTAAAAATGTATGATTTTAAAGCAATTATCTTGTTTAAGTTCTTTTAATATTAAGAGTGTGTGGGATGTAATTGGGAATTGTGGGTATGTTTTTAATCCTTTGCACACGAAGTTTGGTTTGGCAGAGAAATCATTAGTTGTGTTTTTGGGGGCTAGTCTTGTTTAATTTTGAATTTGGGATAATTTTAATTATATAATGACAAATATATAATATGAATAAGCTGAAGCTATATTTAGTAATATATAATATTTTTTTATGGAAACCAATAAAACTTATATGTCAACAGACAACTGGTTATTGAATGATCATATGATGTTTGAGCATCAAAATGAAATGTACAGCTTTAAACCCAATATCTTTAACCCTTAAATATGTTGCAATATTTCTGTATAAGCCCTGCTGGATTATATCTGTGTGTGAATACATGAATTTTTAAATATAAGACTTAATATATATATACATTTGTTTAATTTGTAAGTTGTTTTTTTATAATTATTATTTATGTTACAAATCTTGATCAGTTTCAAAAATCTCATGAAACTTTGATTTATGTGAGTAAAAAGAAATGGTTATTTTATCAGTGGCCAAATAAATTAAAAGATGCATAGAAGGGGGAGAACAGAACATATTTGAAGTGTATACAATAAATGAAAGATGTATGAACATTGTGGATTATATATTTAGTCATTAATAAAACCATTTATAATCAGAAGAATATTCTCTGTAATCTAATATTGCCCAAATGGATGAGGGGTGAGGATTATGGTGATGGTGTATGTGACTGGAACCACAAACCCAAGTATTCAAATCTAATATTAAACCATAAGAATATAAATAAAATCCCAGCAATATGTGAAAATTTTCTATATTCTTTTTCTGAAGAAGAGTTGTTAAATATTGAAATAAGTTGTTTCTAATAAGGTTAATTACTATATCAGAATTACTTTAATTATTATGTAGAAAGTTTTTACCTTTAAGTGTTTCAACCATGAATAATCTGCTTACTGTCATTAGTTAGGTAGTGAACCATTGCTCTTTGTGCAATAAATTGTAGTACTACTACCTCGTGTTTGTCTGAAAGTTTGTGATAATGTTATTTTACTTGTAAATATGTTGGACTATCTCCATCTAGAATTAATTAATAAATGTCTTTAAAAAAATTTAAATTTTATTTAAATTTTTTAAATACATCCAACTGTTAGTAATAACTCATAAGTTTGTACATAACATAATGATTTGAATAATATCCTTTCTTTTTCAGGTGTTGACATCTTAAAAAGTAATGGTACTGGCATGGGAATCAAATATAGGACCTTCAGATTCATGAATACCAAATTTATAATGATATTACTTTAAATTCAGTATTTTATAAATCTAAGGATCCCAAATATATTTTTCATGCTAACCAGTAACACCTGAAGAAAAGAGGAAAACAATATTATTCAAACAATTTTATTACTAATAATTGAATATATTTGAAAAATTTAAATATCATATAATACTAAATCATCCATGCACTTTACTACTGTTACACAATGTTTTATTTACCATCTTCTTTTACAGTTTACAGTTTCGATTGTCCCAGCAGTCTTCTTCAGAACTTTTATATCTCCTAACTTGCTTGTTGGAGTTAGGAGATATAAAAGTTCTGAAGAAGATTCCTGGGGCAATCGAGACTGTAAATGGTAAAAGAGAGTGGTAAATAAAGCATTGTTTAACAGTAGTAAAGTGCAGGAATTTAGCAGTTGAAGTTAGGAGATATAAAACTTCTGAAGAAGATTGCTGGGGCAATCAAAACTGTAAACTGTAAAAGAGGGTGGTAAATAAAGCATTGTGTAATGGTAGTAAAATGCATGGATGATTTACTATTATATGATATACATTTGGCAATGCAATAAGAAAGATTAGTCAAACGTTGATGGCCTAGTGGTTAGCATAGCTGCCTTCCAAGCAGCCAGCCCAGGTTCGCTTCCCGATCAACGCATTTGACATATAAAAAAAAAAAGAAGAAAAATTAGTTATTATATTTCTTGAAAAAGTTTAAATAAAGTTTGAATTTTTCTAAAAACATTTAATAATCAACTTTAGATGAAAGAAACAGTCCAACATATATTAATTAAAACTATCCATAGTTTGAAATTCTTTAGGAAATACAGGGCAAATAAAAAATTATTAATCTTTCTATCAATATATTAGTATGGTTTAAATAAGTTTTTGGTTTATAAGACATTATTTGAGATTATAAATATATTATAACAATTGCTATAAATTTATACATGATGGTTATATTTAGCAAAAGTTTTTTTTTAATAGACATTTATAAAATATAATTTTAATCTTTTTGAATTTTATATGCACTTCTATATTTATTTTAAAAGAAAAAATGTTTAATTATTTATCATCTTATGTGTGTTTATATATCATTAAGAAATCTTTCAGGATGATTGAAATACAGCACTTTTAAAAATAATAAAATAAGTATACTCTATTTACGTATTCAAATTTTAACTGTCATTTTAGACAACATTTAAAATGTCAGCTTTTATAACATCTTCACTCTGTTTTTACTGCTATTAAAATTACAGTAGTTAATTTTAAAGTAAAGAGCAAAGACTGATCTTTTTTATTGTATTTGACATTATATATTTTAAATTTTGACAAAATTTAAATAGACGATTAAAATACATTGTAAGCACATTTAGATGCTACATAAAATCAATTAATGATATATACGCACGCATATACAGAATGATTGAATAATCTATCTCATCATCATATATTTAAATGTGAGGTTTTGGTTGTTAATCCTGAATTTTGTAATGAAAAAAATATAAGTTAAAAATATGGTAGATGTTTAATATTAGAAAAAAAATTTATTTAGGAATGAATTTATATATATATATAAAATCATACATATTATATGAATGTTCTTTAGATCCAATATTTTAAAACTGCATGCAGACTTATCGATAGGCACATTATCTCTCTATATACTTATTCAATTTCATTATTAGCATTGACTTTCAATTTTGCGTGTTTTTTTTTTTTTTGAGGTTATCTATTATTCACATTTTCCTTTAATGACTCACATTCTAGATACATTATCTTTTGAGTTTTTAATATTTATTTTCAGATACATTTTTTATTATGTGAACATTATACATGTTCACATAATAAAAAATGTATCTGAAAATAAATATATGAAAAAAAAATCGTTTGAGTGTTTGGATTTTTTAGTTTCATAGAATAGTCACAAATTATTTTAATTAAAAAAAAAATTTCTAAGCATTATAAAACATGCCAATTAGTTTATATTTTTATACAAGTATTCTTAGTAAAAATGCATGATTTTTTTTAATCAATTAATTTGTTTTTATGTGATTGAAGTAAATTAATTATTAATAACTACTTTAAATGGTTGCCTTCTGTTTTATATATTTTAATAATTACAATTGAAAGATAAATTTCAATTAAATCTCTTACTAATAGAAAGTTTAAATTTTCATTCACAAGGGCAAATTTTTGTTTACTGATAGTTTTTACTTTCCATAGCCATAATTATATGTACAAAGGATTTATAAACACATTTGTTGTTGTTATTATTATTATTATTATTAAACATCATTTTTTGTTGTAGGCAAAGACAATAAATTTGGGTGTATTAGACCTGCTGCCCATGTTTGCGATGGAAGAAATGCCATATCTTTTTCCAGTGGGGAGGGAAGGATGTTTGCGATAGCAGAATGCCATATTAAAAAAATCACAGCTATGGCCCCCTCCCCTCCACTGGAAAAAAATATGGCATTCTGCTGTCGCAAACATGAGCAGCAGGTCTAATATGTAAATATCTAAATTTGTTCCCAAATAGCTTCTCATCCAATTGTATATATTTTATTATCACCTGATGATATTAATGTAATCTAATCTTATAGTTGTAGGTTTTTTTTATAGATAAATACAATAATTTGAAAAAGCTTTTATTATTTTGTCCAAAATCGTTACCAATGGCACTGCACAATTTTACTATTTCCTAAATTAAAAAAAAAAAATCTATTTATTTATTTTTTAATTTTAAAACAAACTATTTTGCTTCTATGTAACAAAATTGCTTTTCAATTTACGTAAGATTGTATATATTTGAAATATATGTTTATTAATTTGCTTTTCAGTTAATTGATGTTAAAGATTCAAATCTTTTGAAACTATTTTTAGTTGAAATATTTTAATGATTTGTGTAAATAAATACTTTCTTAATGATAATAAGTTTTTTAAACCATTATTGTTTTATGTCTTTTTACTACAATAAAATATAGAGTAATGCAGGAGTAATGTATCAGTTTACAGTAAATACTTGAATGAAAACATGTTTTGTTTTAAATTATGGTTATACTATATTATATTTGTAGTTATATATAGTTCAAGTATAATATATAATTTTATATTGCAGAATGAAATTAATTTTAATTTGTTTTCTTTTGAAATTTATTGTTGTGATGCGAACACAAAAAAATTAATACAATTTCGACGCTCCATAAAGTAAAGTTTAAAATGTCGTACATGTGAAATGTATTTATTTTTTATGACTGTATTTTTTAATACCAGATTATCTTAAGTATATATAGTATATATGCAATTATTTATCCTAAGGGAACAGAAATAATTAATATGAAATACTGATGAAAAAAGTGTAAATATGGAATTTATTAATGTATTGTGCGATTACCAAATAATAATGAAAGTTTAAAGATAAAAATTCAGGATACTATATTTGTAAAATATATTATTTTAAATGGTTTATTAATAAAAAATAGCTGAAGGTTTGAATAATAAAAATTTTACACCCACACATATGTGTAAAGCCAAAATTATACTAAGGTTTTATTTAATTTGTATAGTGCTTTTCATAGTTAACTTTTTTACTCATAACTTCCCCTCTCTATGTATTTTTTGAGTTTTTCATGTTAAGCTCCAGGGTATGTGAGAAATAATAATTTATTATGGAGAAAAATACATAAAACATTTTCATTGCTAAATTATTCAGATATCTAATAATTTGAATAAGAAATTATAAATTCAAATTTATACAGCACATGTTGAATAGGTGTTATCATTCATTGATTAGATATTTCTATTTCTCTGTGTTATTAAATTTTATTTAATAGAAGTAATGGGTACTGTACTTTAATAACAAACTGGTTGTAAGATTGGAATAACAGTTCCTTTCCTACAAAAATAATTGCCATGTTTATATCATGCATTTATTATATATATATACTGTATATATAATCAGTAGGTTATAAAGATAAAGACATATATCGTTCCAAAAATTCTATAATTTTTATGTATAAATTTTAAGATTTATACATGCAAGTAGGTGTCGGTAGTATTATTTCGTCAATATCTTTTCCTTGTTTACTCAAATTTTGCTTTCAGTTATAAAACTATTTCAGTAAAATAAGTATGAAGTTTATACTAAAACAGGATTAGTGAAGCTATGCTTTAAGCTACTCTGTTTACAAATAGCTGATACACACATTACTCATTTATATATATATATGTAAATCTGCTGAAAAGTAAACTTCTAAAGGTATATTTCAATAATAAATAAATTATCCTTTTTTTTATGGTGGGAGGGGTTTAATAGATATTTTACTTTTAAAAAAATTTTAATTAGCATTTTTTTTTTTTTGTAAATATTTCATAAAAATTCCACAGTTTTGAGAATTTACATTAAATCAGCAAAGCAACTATGGGATAATTTATCTGCTATTAATAGCTTTTTTGTGTGCGTGAACTGTTTTTTATTATTATTATTTAAAAAATAATAATTTTACAATGTTAATAAAATTGATTTGTGTTATTGTTAATAATGCAAATTAAATTATTCCTATGTAGATCATATTCTATGTAAGACGGATACAAAAAAACTACATATATGTATATTTTATTTGCTTCTGATATATTAACAAAATGTAGATTTAAATATTTAACAAAAGAGAAGTACAGAAGGAGTTGTTTTATACACATGTATTATAGATGAAATGTAAATAAATTAATAAATAGAAATGTTCTATTGCTTGTTTTTATCATTTTTATTGTCATTAATCATTTTGATTTTGCTTTTATATATACACAATGTAGATATATGAAACTTTCACTCTTTTATGTATGTTTATACTTATTGATAAATTATATACAGATATTAACATATGATAACTGAAACACAGGCTTATTATATACCTTTGTCTATATATATATGTAATATATAGGGTATATGAGCACAGACATCCTTGCATATGTATTAAATGGATTATGTCCTGTACATGTGGGGTTTAGATTGACCTTAGGTCAACATGAGTGTGACAAGAATCTCGGCCTCAGGTCGGGCTTTGAGCATGCCATCATCAGATTTTCAAGTGGATGGACAGTTGAAGAGTTGGAGTGTGGAGTAGATTGAAGCCTGCCCATTAAAGTATGAGGATTGTCTATCTTAATATATATCTGAGCACTTATAGTATATATGTGTGGAGAGGATGATCTGGACCAACTGATGATTGCTGGTTTAGCATGAAATACGTATATTGGTGATTATTTATCTTTTCAACATATATGTGTTTAGGCGTATCAGTGTTATTAGATAGAGTGGAGAGGGGTGGGTCGTGTGAAAGTATGTGCTCATATACCTTATATATATATGATATTAACATATATACAATATAATAAAATTAAGCTAAATAGACATGTATGATGAAATTTCAATGTACAATAGTAAAGGTAATACAATAAGTTGTTCAATGGGTGTACTAGGTTAATTTATACATCTAACTTGATAATTCGTTCAAAGGCTAAGCTTTTAAGAGATGTTAATGGTATTAAGAATTATTTCTCTAACATTATTTATTATTTACTAATGGCAATTGCTTATATCTGTTAATGAGATATATATACCAAAATTCATAATTGAATATTACACAATCATAATAACACATTTTTCACTTGAGATATTTAATTAAATATCCATGAAAGCACCATGCTACATGAAACTTGGAAAATTGCAAATCAATCCAAGTTGTTTAGAAAATTCATGCTAAAATTTTAAAATTACTGTTCCAATTGCAAATAAAATATTTTAAAAAATCTAAATGTTTAAACAATTATATTTAATTTTTCCCAGTTGAGGGCTTCTGTGATCAAATCGAAACATTGGAATATCTAATTAAAATCTTACACCAATGAACCATAAAATAAGTCTTATAATTATATAAATATATATATAGCACATAACAACAATGATGGAAGAATGAATACAGAAAGACTGATAATGCAATTAACCATTTAATGAACGTACCATAAGTTAGGCAATCATTATATACCAGATGACCAACAGCCAAAGTAACAACTAAATTTTATTTGTCCAGCATAATATGGGTTTGTATTTGAATCATTGCCAGAAACATCTTACATGGTATGATTTCTCAAAATATGATCTCAATGAATATTGATGAACTAGTTACATTGCCTTAATAATAATTTTATTCATTTGTCTGGACTGATCATAGAGATAATATTAACTGGGACATATCATCTTTCTTATTTTGGGAATAAGGATATTTTAATACCACTCTGACATTCTGGATTGAAAGAATTGATTGACCATTCCATACTTCTGTTTAAACAATTGCTCTATTGTAAGAAATTAGCAGCAATTACAACAAAAAAATAAAACAATATAAATATATATTAATCATACATAAACCTTTTTCGGCAAATGGTTTAGTATCCTTTTCAAATGTTAATAATCTATTATTACGTTAGCAAATTATTAAATATACAACATCATCTAGTGTTCCATAATAGAAGTCAAACAATAAAAATAAGACTTTCATATAGCGAGCCCATATAACTTCAAAAAAAAAAAATTCTATATAAACTAAATTAATTATAAACACCACTTGGGAAAACTAATGGCAGAAGCTAAAATATTTGGATTTGCTGGTCCATAGAGAAGGCAGAGCTCTGCATTATTGCATGATTGTTAAGCCTCTTGAGATCAGAGGTTTTACCCACCTGAAATCCATTTCACCTACATCACATAAATTCGCAGGTTTAAACGTGTTTTTATTTAGGAATCAAAATTTGTTTAAATTTGAGGCTGATAGGAAGCCTAATATTGCATGCTATATAAAAGATTTATTAAGTGTCGGATTCAGCTACAGATTAATTACAAAGAAAATAGATCAATTTTACAGAAAATCAATAACTAACCACATAAGTAAAGATAAACCTCAAATTACCCTCCCTTATATTCCCAAATTATCACAACAGATGATAAAGACTTTGGCTGGTGAATTTAAGGATGACTTCCGCACTCCCCCTAATACTAACAGACTTATTAATAATTCGGAGGATAGAATGGATCCATCTCAGACACCCCAAGTCGTATACAGTATTTCATGTCCTCTGGCTGGATGCAGTGCCACATACTATGGGGAAACCAAGGCCACTGTTCATAATAGAGCTGCTCAACACATTTATACTTACAGAAGAGCAAAAAAGAATGATAACTTCTCAATATTCTTCGAACATGAGAAGCAGGCTGTCCATGTGTTTGAACCCGGCAACCCCAAGATAGTATGCTCTGAAGCCAATGACTGCAAAAGAAAAATCAAGGAGGCATATTTTGTTATCAGTGATAACAATGCCATCAATAGACGCGACACGTGTTTTTCTATCTCAAAAAAATGGACAAATTAATTCGCATTTGCATATTTTATTAGTTAACAACATTACATAAATGATTTATAACTTATGTTGGCCATGAATATGAGGGAAAACCTCGAAAGTTCTCTGCCCATTTAATTGTTTTGGTTTTTGCAGATTTCTTCGTCAGCGGGTAAATCGCTTTTATATGATATAACAATATACAAAACAAATAATACATGTATTATACAAGTTTATATTGTCTTACATAATTTTCCATTCATTCCCAATTGACCAATTGCTAACTAAATTTATCAAAATTTTGTAAGTTTTTGGTCAATTGGGAACAAATAGAAAATTATATGACTATATAAAGTTGTATAATACATATATCGTTATGATATATAATCAATTTTTATTTTTGAAGTTAAATTGTCTCTCTATATGAAAGTCTTGTTCTATTTTACTAATATTTTATTTTTGTTATTGTTGTTATTTTACCTAATAATTCATTAATGTAATAACAGATTATTCATATTTGAAAAGAGCTCTAAACCATGCACCGAAAAAGGCTTTTTATGTATGATTAATATATATTTATATTAACTATTTTATATGATTTTTTTGTTGTTGTAATTTATATGAAGTAATAGCATATTGGAATTCATTATTTCCATTTTTAATGATATTAGCAGCAATATAGCATAACATGGAAGCCCATGAAATTTTTCTAGGCATTAGATGAACCATAATCACTTATTTAAGTAAACCATATACTATGTAGTTAGGGTGGGAATTGAATAAAGAATGAATACATCTACTTTTTAATTTTAAAATAATTTAATGAATTAACGAATTATGATGAAGACAAAAAAAAAAAGAAGTTTATACACAAATACATTTCATTACATAGCAAATACATTAAATTAATGTTATCTCATGGATTCATCTATAAATACATGCATTACCCCAACATTGTGTGGCTATTTTCATATGACTTTGACTACATTTAATATTTTATTTACCAACTCCTTTAATCTCTTCAAAAGCCTATACACAAATTACATAAAATCATTTGTTAATTATATACATAAAATTTACATTATTCAATATCATAAAAAATATATTAATTAACATACAAATTTTATAAAATCTTCAAAAAGTTTACAAATTAATTCATCTATTTCTAGTTAAGTTATAAACTTAAGTATGTAAATTAACTAGATACAATTGAAGGTAAGACTACCAAATTTCCACAGAATCATACTTATATTAGCTTTTTATATTTTCACTTTTGTTTATATTTATTTTATATAATCAATCTCCACATATACACTTTAATGCAATTTTTTTATATAATTCCTTTAATTTCCTAACAGTTTCGACGGTCCTGCAGCCTTCATCAGAGCACTTGCACAACCTTTCTCTTTGTGCAAGTGCAGGACAGTCAAAACTGTTAGGAAATTAAAGAAATTATATAAAAAAAATTGCACTAAAGTGTAAATGTGGAGATTGATTATAAATAATATATATATGAATATATGAAGGAATGCAAAAAATGTAAAGGAGAAAATATCAGAATTATATTTATTTCATTTTCTTTTCTTAGTTTTGTTTTATTGTAAGTGGTTTTGACAGTTTTCAAAATATTTTTTTTTTTTAGCATATTAATTTTTCTGAAGCTTGGATATTTCATATTCAATATGAGAAGCTTGGGTAAACTTTATTTTTTTGCAGTTTAATTTTTTTAAGACATCATTTTATTTCAATCTGTTGGATGATTTTTCATATTCTTTTCATCTCCCTCCATAGCTCCTTGGTTGGTAATGGACTATCAATTCATGAACACATTTTATTGCATGAAATAAACAGAAGACAGGTTACAAACTCTTTTAAAACCATATATCCATTCTTTCCAGAAACTACACTTCCAGACAGTGACAACTCAAACATGTTTGGCAATTTGAAATTTAAACCACATTGAATAATCTTGTGGCTATAATTGAAAAACAGTGCAGATGATTTACAGTCTCTCAGTGTTTACTTTCCCTAGTAAACCTTCCTTGAAGAACTGTTAATTCTTGGGGAAGCTTTATTTCTGATATCTGTAAAAGCTGTGCAGTGAATGATTGAATTCCACCTTCTGCTTCATTTGAAAAATTAAAAAAGAATCAACTTCTTGAAAAACAACCAACTCAGACTGCTTTTCATTTCTTACATTCTTCCTCTATACTACCACGTGATAGTCGGTGTTTTCTGAATCAACAAGACCTTTATTTATTGGATGGAATATATCTTAAAATCAATCTCTGTCTAATGACTCATTTAATTAATTGATTATAAAAGAAATTATATACTCTTTTTTTTCCTTGAGCAATATTTTTAGAGCTTTTAAAAACTGAAATTTAAAATCCGAAAATATAAGTTTATTTCATTCTTTAAAAAAATCTTAATATCCAACTTTAAATATATAGAATACTTTTACTAATAGTTAATTGCATATAATAGTATCTGAAACCATTAATGATATTATAAACATTTTGATGATGCCTAACTTTAATTCACCAATTAAAAATAAAATAATTTCATTTTTTTTTTCCATATAGTAAGTATTAATTTTGACTCTAACAGAAGGATAGGGTTAAATCCCAAAAATTATTCAAGTAATTCAATGTTTTGACAAAAATATTATATTAAAATATATATTATATACTTGTTAGTGATAAATTTTTTAATTTTACAATGATCATATTTCATTTCTTGAGTTGCAATACAAAATCAACAATAACCTTTGATGTGTCTTGTACAGGTAATCTATTTGTTTTTTTACTTCAATTTCCATAGCTTTTTTCTTTTGCATAATTTTATTATTTTAACTTTTCTCTGATGACCAGCTCATATAACGTAATTGTTTGAATATATATACAATAAAAATTATATAATCGCTATTAACTATTTATATACAGTTCTTCAATCTGCAGAAGTCCTTTTGGTTAAATCCTTAATCCTCATCAACTGCTGTTAAATTAAAAAATAAACAATGGGAGCAAACATCATCAACTCAAATCCCATGAATCCTCAATTTTAATCATTAGCAGCTTGTCTACTAATTATATACATTTTATTTCTATTTATTAAAATTGCCTCCTTAATGTTTTTTAATGGTTTCTTTCTTCATGAAGAATTTTGACATTCTCAATATTAAACTTAAATTTATATTTACATGTTTTTTTATGATCCAAGAAAACTGAAGCCTTCATTAAATCATTGTTGTTTTTACTTTTCACATACTTGTATAACAATTTATGCTCCTCTAATCTTTTTTCAAAACTGCACCTCAAGTTTCATCTCCATATGATAACATATCACAAAAAATTTGATGCACAACATTATTGAATTATTCACTAACTTATTAATGTTATTTGTAACACAAAATGAAACATTAAACACATTCTTATATATATATCATTAAAAAATTTCACTTGAGCATTTGAAATATATAAATCAGATAGCCATTTTTTATTATCAATCTTCAACTCCTTTAAATTATTGTAACTCTTTTAAATTGACATAAAGTATTGTTAATCTGTTCAATGTTATAACCAATTTCGAGCAATTCCTTGACAAATATCTATATTTTTTAATTTATCACATTGGTAAGTTTTTCATTATGAAACAAAAAAGATCTAAAACTTGCCATCGTATGCATAATTGGTACGTTTGATTTACAATTTATATACCCCCTCCCCCCTTTTGAAATGGTTTGATTATTAATTTATAACTGAACATACTATTATCTTTTGTAATAAATAAATCCAAATATTTAATACTTTTATACTGTTCCTTTTTAATAGTCCATTTCAAACTATTCATATTATTTAACTTCTCTACAAGCAAATTTATAATATTGGTATTTCTGAAAACAAAACATCATCCACATACCTTTTGTAAATTTTAATATCTTTAAAAGTACATATATCTAAAATACTGTTTTCATATGTAGACAAAACAAAATTGCAAACTTGGGCAGACCCATAGATCAACTTTTAGACATATAACATCCATCTTCAAAAGAAGCAACAATATTATCATCAGAATTTTTTAGAGAATTAATAATAAATTGTATGATATGTTTGCAAACACCTTTACTTTTTAATGCATGTTCAATTATTTTTATGGAATCCACTCTATTAATAGAACCATACATTTCTGTCACACCTAATGAAGCAATAACATCATTCTCATCAATCACTATATTTTAAATTCTATCTACAAAATCAAAAAATGAAATGATAATATTTTATCCAAATCCTAAAATATCTTATAACTGTTTATCAATATATTTAAAAGTCTGATATATAAATGAATCCCCAAAATCTATCAAAATTTACAAAGAATTACATTCTTTATGTAATTTTATATTTGCAAAAGTACAAGGACATATAGCACAGGAAGGATATATCTTATAGTACACATTATTACTTATGGCTTTATTCTTAGGTTTTTTTAAAAATATTATTAATAAATTTTATTCTCTGATCACACCTTTCATTTTAGAATAGGATGATTCTTAAAGATACATTGATGTTAACAATGCGAACAGCATTTGGAAACTTTTGTACAATTTTATATTTTTCTGGTGTTAATTTCCAAAATGTAGCATATTACAATGCCTCCTCTTCTTTAAAAGTAATCTTCAGATTTGTATCATTTTTGAGCTCAGTGAATGCATCAAATAACTTGGCATAATCATATCACGATGCAATTAGTTTTGTAATAATTGCTGTTTTTAAGTGACAGACATTTTGAAATTTGATCATAAAGTTCCTATATAAGGCAATGATCATATAGGTTGCTGGAGAAATTTCAATACCATCTGATTTGGCTTTTGTTATGGTTGGAAAATTATATAGTATTTGGTTTTACATTTCTTTATAATAGATTCTTAGTTTCTCTTCAAAAGCAAATAATTTATTTGTCATGAAATAATTTTATTTTCAGCCTGTAAATCACGAGTGAGCTCACCAAGATTGTCTGTTATATAAGTTTGCTTTAAACTTTATTGTTTTGCTGTAAAAATAATTTCTTGTTGTAAAGAAAAAAAACTGATCTAGAATTTGTTTAGCCACCATGCCAAAGTATTTAAAAGAATGAGGCTATAATTACAGTTTGTTTCCTTCAAGAATCTTGAATTTTCTGTGATTCAATTTTCCCTCATTCTTGAATATAATTTACCTATTTATGACAATTTTCATCATGTTATCAATTTTGGCTTTGGAGATACACGGTCAAGATTACTTGGTGAATAAATAATATAGTGAAATGATAAAAGATTTGTTGATTTGTATTTCTTTTTCAAAGGAGAAACACAAGCAATTTTATTTATAATCAATATTATTATTCTCCAGAAAAATTATACCTCTGGTTTGATTTTTTATAAAAAAAATTAAAAAAATCTTCATGAAATAGTGCAGTATCTAATGAAATTGAAATACAGTGATGTTTCTGAAATGTCAATGTTAGAATTAAAAACAAAATTAAAATATTTTACAATTTTGCAAATTTTTTATGGTGTCATCAGAAATGTCTTTTGCACTATCTTCAATACATCTAACATAGGTAGAATCTGAGAGTTGCATTTGTTATTTAAATATTATTTGATTTTTATTGCTAAATTTATTGAATAATACATTGGAAGCATTGATGTAACATTCATTCACAATCTCTTCATCAGAAAATGGTTTTATATGTTTATCACCTATGTAACAAATTTCATACAATGCTCTTGTCCCTCTGCATCTTTCGATATCACCACTGGCATGATTTTTTGAAGAAAGTTAACTTTTTACATCTTCTTATAGACCCACAAGAAAAATGGGTCTTCACATAATTTGTGTTTCATGGCATAATGATGAATTCTATATACTTTTAATATAGTTCTTTTATGACAAATCAAACAAATTGTGGAACCATGTTTATTTTGTGCAACAAAATCTTCCAATTGCCTTGCAACATTTCATTGGATATTTTTTGTTTGTATTTTGAATATAGTCCTGTCATTATGAGTAATTAAATTACTGTTTGCATAAAACCATTTTAAAATATTCACAAGTTGTCTGAATCTGTCCTGTATAATCGACACTTGAAATAAGAAAGAAAACTGTCACTCATCCACATAATTATGCAATTAAAACAGATGCAATTTCTGATTTAACAAGTATTCGCTGCCACAATCTGCTTGCTGATTGTTATTGCACATGTCAAGATTTTAAAAACTTAGCATAATGAGTGTATGTTTAGGTCCACACATAATAAAAGTTTGATGGGTTGTTGGTTTGAGAATGGTGGGTTTAGCAACAACTTTGCTATTGATGCTTTCATTTAATTTGTAAGTTTATTTTACAGTTAAATAATGTAATAAACTCTCATATATATACAGGTATATAACTAAGTGCACCAACAAAGGAATTATTTTTCTTAACATGTTGAGTTTGATATTACAATATATCAAACAAAATATCCAATCTCAACGTGAAGAAAAGCAAATTAAAAATTGTAAATAAAATTAAGACATTTCAAAAACCAAATTCTATTAATGCATCATCTAATATGATAGTTCATTATGAATCAAAAAGATCATCATATAATTACTTGTCATGCATCAATATTTGGGATTAATGACATTGATTATAGGAATAAAATAACTATTCAGCCATACAGATAGTAATTTTTTTAAATCTTGATATAAACTTTTGATTTGAGCCCACTTAATTTGATTCAATTTTTTATCGTATACTAAGTGCCCAAATAGAAAATGTAATAGTTGTTTCATTTTCATTTCTGGTTCCTAAATTTTACAGTTGGGATTACCTTATGAAACATTATAAGTTTTTTGATTTGAGCCCACTTAATTTGATCCAATTTTTTCTAGTATACTAAGTGCCCAAATAGAAAATGTAATAGTTGTTTCATTTTTATTTCTGGTTCCTAAATTTTACAGTTGGGATTACCTTATGAAACATTATAAGTTTGTATTAATGATCTTGTCTGCTTGTTTTTTTGAGATATCTTGACTTATTTGAATCTCAAGGACCAAACTATATTTTCATCAGCTAGTTGAAGTTTTATACAAGCAATTATTTTCTAGTGGCAAATAATTATTTATATAAAAGTTTATCTGCCACAATTTTCTACTATAAGGTTCAGAAATAACAAGATTTCTTTTGTTCTTAATGGTCCAAGATTCATAGATTTCTTTCATTTTATTTATAGTTGGGTAGCTATGTTTGGCATCGATCTTATATAACTAATAAATTCCAGTTCCTTGGCTTTGAAATACATTTCCAGAAATGATTTTGACTATAGGTTTTTAATTTCTTTGGTCATTTTTTGGTGGACTCTAGTAATTGAACAGAAGTCTTGGCCACCAAAATGAAGTTGTCAAAGGTATTCCAGCAATCGTATGATTTACTACACAAAATTTTGCTGAAGTCATTGATATGCAATGAGTAATTGTATATCAATGTATACAACTGCTTGTAATTATTGTCATTGCCAGAGATCAACTTTTGCAAACAACTTTTTCACAATTAGAAGGGTTGGGATTTGGTTGATTGATGAAGATGAATAACAATCTACTAATAGTGATTTATTTCTCATGCACTGATAATCTCCCAAAAATTTTATTAAGTGCTACTTCAGAATGAAATGTGTATTTTGAGGCTCATACACCTTTTTCACATGCCTTTGGTTATATGTTTCATATTACACCCACAGGATATTAAAAGTTGATAGAAACAGTCCCTACCTTGTGCATGAGTGGTGCAATGAAAATTATACTACAAAAATATTCATTAAAATGGATAATTTTTAGTATAATGAATGACTGATAAAAATTATTAATAAACTTCCATCAAATGGTTTATGTCAAAGTTATAAAGGCACATCAATTGAACTGTAATAATTCCCCATATATATAGAACAATGATAAAAAATATGTAAGAAAATGTGATTTGGCTAATTGATGAATGCTGATTCAGCATGAAATGTGTATCTTGGGGATCATACATCCTTTTCATATGTCTTTGGTCATGTGTTAATGATTACACCCCTCCACAAGATGTTAAAAGCAGATAGGAAACAGTCCCTACCTTGTGTGAGAGTACTGTAAATATTATTCATTAAATGGATAATCTCTAGTCTAATGAATGCTTAATAAAAATTATTAATGGTCATTAATTCTCTTTGTTTCAATCTGAACATTAATCCATAGGGAAAATGAAGGATTCTATATTAAAAACTAAGAGTGTAATAATTTTGTTTGTAAATGGATCAGTGGTCATTGATAAATATTTTGGTGGACACTAATTTTGTTAAAACAATCTCAGGAAATTCTTTCCTGAGTTTTGCTGAGCTATTTCACTTCAACTGTCACATATCCTGAATGAGTTAAACAGTCACAACTCATTAAGTTGCAGTCTTTTTCGATCACAAGTGAGAGATGAAAGATTTAGATGTTTTTTTATAATCTTTACTACCATTTCTTGTTGAAAAGGAATATAATTTGATAGCAACATTAATTTGCTTGTATATACAGATGCTATTATTCACCTAGAGTAAATTTTTGTTAGTGATGTTAGATGTAGAATTTGACCTGCTTTGAGATAGATGTTATAAATAGAAGTCAGATTTATTACTTTGTCTTGGCACACTTATTTATGAACAGACCTTTTACTGAGATATTATTAGTAGTTGATTCTTTTGAAAATGCTTGAACAATTATGAAGTCAAAGATGTTACTGGGATTGAAGATGGGAAGTTCTTAACATTACAATTTAGATCTAATTCTTTAACTCAGAGGAATAATCTTTTTCATTATTTTTTTAGATGCACAAGTTAAAATGGTATCTTAGCAACATTTAAAAAAGTTGAAGGAACAGAAATATCATTAATAAGTCAGTTGTTTTTCACATATCAGATACTGTCAGGGGTGCAATCTGAAATCACACACTTTCAAATTTACTATCTAGCATATACAAATACTATGATTTTTGATTGTTTTGAAAAATAATCTTAATGTATATCATCATGTTTATGCCAATTTTTCAAGCTACAATTTTTTCTATAAATCTAATTTTTGCCATTAAGTTTAAAAAATCAGCTAAATATTGTTTTGATTAGACTCTCATCTGAGCATGAATGTCTAAGAGATTAATATTATTTTCTATTTTCCTTGTAACAGCAAACTATACTAATTATAACTGAAAGTGTTATTTGCCAAAGTATATCAATATATTATATTAACTATGTTCTGTTTGAAGAAGTAACTCAGATGCAGTAAATGATAGTCGAACAATTATTTATTTATAACGAATATATTTTGTACACAAAGCTTTGGTGCATTAAATGTTTATTTTTAATAGTCCACGCCTTGATTATAAATAATTAATAAGAAAGCAATGTGTTACTGATTTTAAACAGTGTTGGAATAAGTAAAAATTAATTCTATTTAGATAGCTGTTCATTTTGTCAGGTCATTGAACAGTTACAATATTGCGCATAACCAAATATAAATTAGGTTAATAATTAATGTTTTTGAATTGAACTTGCATTTATAGTTAATCCATGAATCACAGAGTAGAAATAAGTAGTTCTATTTTTTCCTTTAGACCGGTAATAATAGTTTTTGGTTGTATTTCTTCTCAGTAAACGATCAGTTTGTAGACTTATCTTTTTAAAATCTATCTGGTTATGTTCTGTGATAGGTAGAGGATAGGATGATTGGAATAAAACATTATACCCTTCCTAAAATTTTTAAACTTAAAACCAATTCTCATTAATTTGCAGCGTCATTTAAAAATTTCTAAACACTTTGGCCAAACAATAAAAGAGGGAGAAAGCGTTAACTCTAACCATTTAATATTGTCGCAACTTGTTAAATAATATATTCGTCAAGCGTTGGTGGCCTAGCGGTTAGCATAGCTGCCTTCCAAGCAGCCGGCATATGAAAAAAAAAAAAAAGCATTAAATATTTATTAGTAGACGCTTCTTATATTTTAATGATGTAAAATTTTTTGAATAGTTAATAGCTGAAAATTTTTACTAAATTATTCAATATTTTAATACATGCAAATCACGTTGCATAATATAAAAAACAAGGAGAATACAATTATTTTTAATAAAACATGGCTCAGAAATTAAGAAAGCCGAATTCTTATTCTCTCCATCCTGTTGTGAATGTAGATGATATTCGTGAAGTTGTATTCGAAAATGTAAAAAAATTATTTTCGGACGTAGATTTAAATTATCTTAAGGACGTTATCTTGGCCGCTACATACGAAGGTCAACGGTCTGTAAAAACTGTCATGGATATTGTTATTACTGATTTAACTGAAAACGATGGTTATCCCCGAATAGAACCTTGGATGGTTCCAAAATCAAATACACCTGATAATATTAATAATGACTCACGAGATTCCAAAAATTACTTTTTAGATTATGGCGACTACGTTACTATTAGATATAAAACTCAGTGTATCTGGTTATTAAAAAATGATTTTCGTTATCTGCAGGTGCGTCTGATTGTCTCAACTGCTCAAAAATTCAATTACCATTATGCTCCTGCCAGACATTGTTTAACTTTAATATTGAAAAACATATTGCAGATGAAGTCGACAACTGGAAACGATCACAACCAACAATTCAAAGTTTTAGTAACAGTTGGAAACGTAATTATCAATGACCGTGTTGTTTTATTAAAGACTCCCAGAGCTTACGAAGTCTTTAAATGGCGTATTTTGCCGGCGTTGAAAAAAGAAAAGGAGTTTATTGACAAACAGATAAAAACTGTAGAAGAAGAAGAAGATCGTAAAATAGCATTGCATTTAAACCAGGCTGAATATGAAAATTGCAATCAACTAATAGAATGTGGCTGTTGCTATGGTTTATGTATGTTCGAAATGCTCGTACAATGTTATGAAGGCCATCTTTTTTGCTCAGATTGTATTTTAGCTTACATAAAAGAATCAGTTTTTGGAAATTCTTCATCCAAACTTTCCTGCTTATCCGACGGATGTGAAGAATCATTTCCGATTAATCAACTTAAAAAAGCTCTTCCTCCAGACATTTGGGCTCAGTTTGAGAAACGAACTAGACAAGAATCTTTAAATGTAGCTCAAATCGAAAATTTAGTCAGTTGTCCATACTGTGAATATGCATGCATTTTAGAATCGTCGGAAAAAGTTTTCCACTGCTACAATCCGATGTGTTTAAGAGAAACTTGCCGATTATGCCACGAAGACTGGGGTCCACATTTTGGTTTACCTTGTAAGGAAGTAGAAAAAAAGGAAGAAACTCGAAGTAGAATAGCTATGGAAGAACGTATGACAGAAGCTAAAACGAGAATTTGTTCCCGATGTAAATCTAGATTTGCTAAAATAGATGGCTGCAACAAAATCTATTGTCGTTGCGGAGCTACAATGTGTTACATTTGTAGATCTCCCGATATTTCATATCAGCACTTTTGCAATCATGGACGCCAAAAAAATAAACCTTGCACTAAATGTAATAATACATGCATTTTATGGACAGATGCTGAAGAAGATGAGAAAAGAGCTCTCGTAGAAATTAAAAAGGCAGCTCGCAAATTGCTTGGAGAAGATAATTGACAATACAGTACTCATATATTCCAGATCTCATTAAATTGTTTTTAAAAATTGTGTAATATTAGATACTATTTTATCTTTGTTTTGATTTTGCAAGGAATTAAAAGTATTTTTATTTCTTTCGTAACCGAAAATAAAATATTTTTTAACCAAAAATGGAGAAAAAAAAAGTAAAATTAAATTAAAAAGTTTAGAGTATAAATAACCGTATATATATATAAACTAATTTTTTCCGGAAAAATATTTTTTATTAAATTACTAAAGAATTTTTGTTTGTTATTTATAACTACTGTTTATAGCTATTATATATTAATAAATTATCAGTAAGAATATATATCCATTTTTGAAGCTGTAATGACAAATAAAAATATTTATTGTGAACTTCAGTATAATAGTATTTTGTCTTTTATTATATCTTTATTTATATGAATTTAAAAAGAATGGGGAAGTATGGAGGTGTTTATTATATCTATAAGGCACAGAGAAAAGTGAATATCCGTGTGTGCAAATTTAGAAAATCAGATATATTAATCTTTAACAGAGATTTAAAGTTTATATCTGTGCTAGAGATATTCTCTAGTTTCAAAAATGATTAGTAATAATCACTAGTGTATTTATCTGAAATGGATGGTATCAAAGCTGTGAGTGGAGGAAGTTTGACAATGGTAAATGAAAATGTAACAATTTACTCTAGATAAATACTTTGCATATAATAAAGATATATATGAGAGATAATGACCTGGGCCAACTGATGAGTACTGGTTCAGCACGAAATGCATCTTGGGGGTCATTTGTCTTTTATTATATCTTTATTTATATGAATTTAAAAAGAATGGAGAAGTATGGAGGTGTTTATTATATTTTTATTTATTTAAATCAACACCATTTCATTGATTAAAATTGGGCTTTCGATTTTAGCACAGTTGTATAATGGAGAAGTTAAAAATAGGACGGAACTGGATTGATTCTCAATTAAATAAAGCAAAAAAAAAAACTGTTTGATAATCAAATGGAGAGTATTATATGCTTATCTGTTGGCCATTCGAATGTAATATAATCTGAGCAGTTCTAATTTTTTAAGATTGGTTAGGATAGTATGATTAAATTTTTTGTGTTTAATACAACAACAAGCTAGAGGTTTTTTAAAAAAATATTATTTATGCATTTTTAGATTTCCTGCACAAAATTTACCATGCATAAATCTTCATTTTTGCTAAAAATAATTAATAGGGTAAGTTTGAAAGTTATAGTAAGATTTCTTTCCAAATGGCTTTATGAGAACGCTACTATCATTATTTTACAGTATTTTTTCCCTTATATTGTTATAGTGTCTTGATAGGGAGTCCCTGCCTAAACTAATTCTCAGCTGGGTTACAAAACTAATTTGCCATTTTGATGGAACTTATGCTTAGTTTTATGCATGAACATGACCTTATGTGTAAATGTATGTTTAAAATCTTGTTAAATTTAAAATTCCATGCAGTGGCAAAATGACATATGAGAAAATGAAAAACTCTTGTTGGTCAATTGACTGAAACTTATTCTCAACTTAACCCTTTTGTGCTTGAACATCATGACTTCTGAACAATTAACTATATTATTATTGTTATTACCAATTGCAAATATTGCAGAAATGGTTATCATTCCCCCCCCCCACACACACACACAGGAGTTCACTGGATGTCTCCTCCTGATGTCTTTCTTTTTTATCTGCTGAATGATAATTACTTGATGAATTGAAATCAATTTTTTAATAGCATGAGTATATACTAAATTTAATTTGAATCATAACTATTAATATTTTCAAAAACACTTTTAATTTGAAATTTTAGCAACTGGTCACATTTGGGCAAACATCATCACTTTTAGTTAACAATTTTTTTGCAAGTCATTAAGTCTCTTACTTAGATTTGAATTTTGATATTTTTTTTATAAAGATAATATCTATGAGTCACTAAATTACATGATGTTAATTCATCTTAAGCAGCAAATCACATTTACTCAATATATTATTTATTATACATTAAATAAATTTATTGATTCAGGTTATCAACTTGAGAAAAATATATAATTACTGCCATTAAAAAATTATTTTACTGACAGATTCATCAAACTAAAAAATTGTATCTGTCTCTCTTCTCCTTTTAAACCAAGCTTAGGTATTCCACAAGTTTCACCACTTGCTTCACCATTATTTACAATATATACAGATCCCATTATCAAAAAGATTGAGCAGTGCACAAAGGGCCTCTTTCTTCCTCATCTTGGTACTAATGTCAAAGTAATATCTTTTGTTGATGATGTCGCTATTCTTCTCATTCTTCATTTTTGAACAAATTTGAAATCCTAATAGGATCTACACTACAAGTTTGTAAGTCAATCTACATTCATTCTTCACAGGTACACACACTTTTCTTGGAATTTCAATTAACTTATCCAAAACACAAGCCATCATCTAAATCATCCGGTTGTAAACATGTTCAATACAAAAAATAAAAGTCTTCTGTCCAAAATTTCTTTACACTATAGAAAAAGTTTGTATTTTTAATGCTGTTCTGGGTGGTATACTTACTGTAGTCCATGGATGCATCTTTTAAGGAGTACTATTAAATATATCATGACCATAATAAAATTATACATCTGGTGAGCAACATAACATCTTCTATTAATTACAGGTGCTTGTTTTTCTGTTTGCAAAGGTGATTTTAATCTAATATGTTCTCAATCATTTGTATCCTAAATTAGAGATAAGATGTACATTGTAACCACAGTTAATCCAATCTCAAAATCATTCCTCCACCTATAATATTGTCAGCTCGACCTATATGCAAGTTGTTTTGTATATTGATCATGCCATTGGGCATACAAATCTGTTGGTGTTTTATATCCTGGCAGACATCTATGGTCAACACTCCCAATTACTAAAAATTTAATCAGATTTCAAAATATGTATGTTCCTCAATCATGCTAAAACCTTTGCTTAACTTATGACAAGTCCTAAAAAAAACTTTTCTCATTAACCATTTTAAATTAAATCTGGATCCCATGTGTATCTTATGTAATCCATTCTTCTCATCTTTAAGACACATTGTATTCTACAAGAAAATTATTAATCTAAAATAAATACTTGAAAAAAATATCAAAAATGTTTATATCATATAATGCCATAGTAATTATTCACATTACTAGAACCATGTGGGTTGCTTGCTGTTTTGCTTATCATTGAGAACAAAAAATATGACATTCTAAAAAAATAATAGAGTGGTATAATATATATTTATATGTCCTAAAATATATATCCAAAAATATTATGAAAAAAATTTGTCAGAATGATATTTTTCTTAGTTGTTCATTATTTTGAAATGATATAAATTACACTTTAAAACTGAATCATTGCATATGCTTCAAACACCAGTCAAACCATGCCCCTTATGTCATGTAAAAAAAATCCCCTTTGCATATGGCATATAATTTGTAATTAATAACGTTTTTTTTATATATAAAAAAAAATCTCCTGTAACTTTAATAAAATTTAAAGTTCAAACACAGTTTAGCCTTTAACAAAATAAAAACAAGTAAACTACCTTAAATATATGTAAATTTTACCCGTTGCTACAACTTCTTGCCCACTAATGAAATGTTTGCATGTAGACATTAAAAACAATATAAAGATGTGTTTACATCTTGTATTTCATTATTTAGAGCATTGTCTGAACACAGCCAAAAACATGTCAAATTCATTCTTTGCACTTTTAGCAAAAAATGTAATGCTTAAGAATTTCAATTAAATATTTGCATAAATTTATTTAAAGCAATTTGATTAGAAATAAAATAACACTACAGAAAATAATAAAATTTTCAACAATCATATAAATGATGATGGACAAACAATTTGTAATAAAGACTGGAGTACTTGAAATCATGAAAAACTTCCGAAAAAAATGTTTTAAATATCTAGTTTTAATTATGTTCATA
Organism: Epiperipatus broadwayi; assembly: GCA_028023455.1. Classification (NCBI taxonomy): domain Eukaryota; kingdom Metazoa; phylum Onychophora; class Udeonychophora; order Euonychophora; family Peripatidae; genus Epiperipatus; species Epiperipatus broadwayi. The sequence continues at coordinate 377,014 of JAQFVV010000483.1, read as the reverse complement.
TTTACTAGAAATAATTTATCATTCATGTTTTATTTATTAAATAAACTAAATATAGCAGTATATATATATATATATATATATATATATATAATATAATATAATATAATATACCATATACTCCTTAAATTACACTCTACAATGCAGATTAACATATGATTTATTTTATTTCCTTCCTTGCAGTTTCAACTGTCCAGCAGTCATCATCAGAGCTTTTATCTCAGTATCCTTTCTCATATATATATATTGTACCAGTCAAAACATGTTTATCCATCTAACATGAGCTGGAACTCACAAAATGTACTTCAAACCCAGTCCAGCCCAAGATTTAGGTCAGGAACCAACCTGGATTCGAACCCACTCCATAAGCTCCAGATCAAACACCTAATGAATAACATAATAGTGATGGCACATGAAAATTAATTTTAAATCCGGACAACTAGGAGAGCGGAGAAGACAATTAGACATCTATTGACTATGACTAAACTAATATATATATCAACTAGGCTGTACATTTGGAAGTGGAGAAAAAGGAATTCGAACTACTCAAATAAGTTAGACAATAAAATTATTTTAATATACTGACAAATTATTATACATTTATAAATAAATTATAGACATTAATGTGTGCGTGAATGAGCAAGTGATTACATAGTGTCACTCACGCTATTAGTTCTCATATGCTCTTTATTAGCTAAATAATATATTACAAATAAACACACATCTTTGGTGGGTCTAATATTAAAATGCCAATCAGTTAATAAAAGGAATTACATAATATTGCTATTAACGCCTTGGATTACGGTTCTGAAACATGGTGACTAACATATATTTAGGGGAGCATTCTGAGATTCATTATACATATGATATAAATTATTTTCACGCCACTGAGGTCGTGAAAATAAACAAAAGACAGTTGAAAAATTATATTTGAAACTATGACAAAATATTTTATTTTAACAATAGAAAGATGAACGCTTATTTTCCCCAAGGCATATAGGTACACTTAAATATAGATATATAAATTATGAAGGTAGGATTGCATATGATTGAAATAAACTTAATTAATAAATAGAAGTAATTGGCATTTATATATATCTTTTAAGCAAAGCTTAATTTTAATATTAGAGCATTAAAACTGGGTCATGAAGCAAAAGAAATAATAATAATACGAAGAAGTTTGTGGTGCTGACATAATAGCCTAAAAATAACTAAGAGGAAAAAGGTCATGCTTCTGGATGAAAAACGAAATGGAGGGGCATAGCATGTGCCAGACTTATGGGATCACTGCCAGTGGCCTTTTTATATGAAGAAATGGATGGGCAAAGCGTGTGCAAGACTTATGGGTCACCACTAGTGGCCTTTTTATATGAAGAAAGAATATGCATAGCATGTGCCAGACTTAGGGGATCACCACCAGAGGCATTTGATGTGAAGAAAGAATATTCATAGTGTGTGCCAGACTTAGGGGTCATCGCTAGAGGCATTTTATACGAAGATGAGAAGAAATCTATGGGTTTGAACCTGTCATAACCCCCAGATTAAGAAGCACGTAATATATATATATATACACAAAGATAGGCTAAATGACAGAAACGCAGTACGAATGAATGCCACTAACAACATTGAATAAATTTTACTGCTTTAAATAAATGACCCTTGTTTGAATACTATAATATGCCATGCAATTATAATATATATATAGAGAGATTTACATTTCATTTACTTAAAATATATTTGAAGATTTTATATAGCAAAAGAAACATTAAGATTTAGATTTCAAATTAATAAAATATACGTTTAAGATTTGATTTATTAAAAGAAACATTAAGATTCACCCCCTTCCCATTCCTAATATTTAAAATAATTCAATCTCACCTTCATGAATTTTACAATAACTGGAATACATAGCATATATTTTAAGAGTAAAAAAAAATAACTAGCAGTTATATATATATAAAACAATTAAGTCACCTTATTTTAGAATTAAATAAATAATATTTTATAAGATTTCAAAGCGTTAATTAGTTTAAGTTCTGGATTTAGAGTTAATCAAATCAATTTTTATATTAAAACGAACCTAAAATGTTGATTCATAAAACAATCTGGCGAACGTATTAATTTATAATGCATTACATATATATTTTAAGAGGACGTTAATAAAATTGATTCATGAAGGGTTACTTAAAAAGAAGAAAGGAGTTTTAGAAAATTCAATTCATCAGATTGTTTTAGATTGACATATTAATAAGCAAGCAGATATATAAATCAAATAATAAATATATATAAATAAATGACCGCACCAAAATTAAAAAGAAGTTAAAGCATATGAGATAGGATTAGATATAAAGAAATTATTTAAGAGCAAAATTACATTTACAGATATATATATATATATATAAAAGGCTAAGTTAAAGAATTTATGAGCATAAATTACATTTACAGATATATATATATATATATAAAAGGCTAAGTTAAAGAATACATGAGAAGAGATCTTGAGAGATTATTTAGACTAAATTGAATATTAGGTGGCGGCTTGGAAATTTACCTTGCAATTTTAAGAATCCATTTTAAAGTATGGCACGTGCATGGCGATTGAAATGCAAGTACTTCGGTGGCCGGAAACTTCTATTAGCATTCTAAAGTTCTTTATCGGATCTTTACTTTCTTTCAGGGCAGCAGTTAGATGGTACATTAGCAGGAAGAATGACCCACCAGGGTCAGCAAGAGGGTGGATTTACTGCTACATCATTTTAAATTTCAAGCAAAACGAAATATGTTTATAATACCTCTCTCTAGAAGTAGCTAATCTCCCTCAATAGTAGTTAATCTCCCCTATAATTCAAAATTCACTCATTTTATACTTTTTCTTTTATCAGTTGTTTTTGAAGATGCAATTGTAAGATAACGTCCAAAAATAAATTCAAATCTATTTCCAGATTAGAAATAGATTTTACAACATGTTTTAACACAAGTAAATCTTTAATCTACTTAATCCCATTTATTTTAAGTAAAACTTTAATTAAAAAAACACCTTCCCCAGATTAAAACAACAGTGCTTCCAAACCCTAATTATCTTTAGACAACCAACAACATTTGCATCTTCCACACTGGATTTTACAAAAAATACACAGTTTAATAATAATAAAAACAAGCAATTTAAAAAGAAAAAGCTAAAAATGGCGCACGATAAAATATTTAAAAATCAATATTTTGTTAGTAAGTTTTGCTCCTATGTATATATTTGAGCCGCATCTATAATACTTTGATAAAAAACTAATAATTAATAAAAAGAATTAATAATAATTTTAAAACATGTTATTGAAACATTAAATTTTATAATTTAGGCGCACATCTCAAATATATACATGAAATATATATACACGGCAAAAGGAGCGGGATGGGAAATAGGGATTTGAACACAGGTTAGTAGGTAGAAACATGAAGCACAATCTTAAGCTAAGATTGACTGCTTCAATATATATAAAAACAAAAAAAGTCTTTTTTTGTTTTTATATGTATTTCCTTTGGTTAGTTTGTTATATATATATATATATATATATGCTCATGACCATTGTTAAGTTGTAATAGGATATGACTGTTGATCTGTTGTAATAGGATATACCGTTATAATAACATGAAATAACTACACTCATTGAATATGTAAAACATTTTGGTATGTTTATGAGATTGATGGAAGCAGATAGTAGTAGCATCAAAAGGTAATTCCTATTTAGATAACTGATAATAGAAATGCAACAAATAAAAATATCAAAATATAATAGCTGTCCAAATTTAATTCTTGCTTCTCAACAGAACTCAGAAAAGTAGTGATCATTTAAATAGAGACCAATTGATATATATATATATATATAAGTGTAAATCCACTAAAACATCACATGATCACAAATTTCCTAGGCTTGCAAAAGCTATTAAATCAGTAACAAACTTTCTATACCGCAATGCCACTCAATGCAAGCCATAGCAATAATCAATGTAGCCTAATACATAGATGCAGTACTCTCAGATCCAAGGATCCTCACTGATAAAAGCCACAAGTTAGGAACTAGTCTGGGGATATTGGGTGAGTAGGCGTTGGATAGGGATTTTATGCACAAACATTCTAGCATCCAATGATTACTATGACTTTGCATTGGGTGATACTTCTGTATGGAGAGTTCGCTACTGATATAATAAGTTTGCAATGTATGATTAGAATACTCCCATTATTCAAAATAACACTGTTATACTACAAAAGAGAGTCATTGATGGATTTAACAGAATTATGATATTATTTTTCAGACCATCTGCTATACTACTTTCAGTGTGTCAAAAGATCTAAAGTTACAATGCTCAGCAAATTTCTACATATTCTTTGCTGTTTTAATCTACCAATCATTTTAAAGTTTTCTTATCAACTGCTGAACTTTCGTGTTTAAATTTTTATTGTTAATGCAATTTTTTATTCAATTTATTTCTCTTTCATGTAGAAAATGAATACTTTAATCAAATCACTACTAGGATTATTGTCATGAAGAAATCTTGATTCTTCTTTATGGAATCTGTATATAAATTTACTGACATTCACTGTGCTCTATTTAGAAGAATTCTATCCATTTATCTTAAACATCCAAATTAGCAATTTTTAATACCTGTTGAAACTAAACACAAATGATAGAGTCTTCAAGACATCAAATCTCTTACAAGTATGATTAAAATAGGAATAATGGTTTTTCATGCAATTAATGTTTTTAATCTTGATATATACTGGTCTATGAACTATATAATAATTTGTACTTGTAAAAGCTCATGGAATAGGAACTTTTTTTAATTTTTTGATTCCTTAGTATAATGTAGCTTATTGAATACTAATGTTTTGAGCATCAATAATAATCAACAATTTCAAACTGTTGTCAAGGCAACCACCTTCCATCTTTATTGTTATTGTCTAGGTATTGATTGGTTTTTGATGATTACTTACAAAGCCATTTAGCCTTTAGCATTATTACACTTATTATTTAAAAATACTAAATATAACCTTTATGCATTTTCATTTCTCTTTGCACCGAAAAAGCATTTAAACTATATTTAATGTTTTTTATATTTTCATTGTGTAAAAAGCAGTGGAATAATCACATATAAATGATATTTTAAAAGTAAAATTTATTGATAATATCAAGTAAATATAGCACTAAATAGATAATATCAAATGGCTTCATTTCTTGAGAGTTCATAACAAATTATATATATGTGTTTATTTTAATATAAATAAGATGTCCGTTAATTAAAACAAAATTATAATTATAACAAAAATAATAAATTTAACGTTAATAAACTATTAAAAACAGTCTTTAAATCTGCAGAAGTACTTTCGGTTAATTTCTTAAACCTGCCTCAACTGCCATTAAATTAAGAAATTAACCAAAAGCACTTTTGCAGATTTAAAGACTATTTTTAATAGTTTATTACCATTAAATTTATTGTTTTTATTATATGTTATTTTTAATATTTTCACGGATAAATGATAACTTTATATTGTAATTATTTTCGGGATATTCCGTGTAGTAAAATAGCTATAATAATAATATAGTATGAAGTTATATATATATAAACAAAAAAAGACTTACTGAGGCTATAACCTCGATAATATGCATGTAAAAATGCGATAGTAGGGACCTCTACAGGTGTTTTAACCACAAGCTTATGCTATGGAAGAAAAGGGTTAAAACACCTGTAGAGGTCCCTACTATTGCATTTTTATACGCATATTATCGAGGTTATAGCCTCAATAAATATTACTTACGTAATCAATGTGTGTTTAATAAATTTATAAATACAAAAAAAGACTTATAAATCCAATAAATAATATTATATTTCAACCAGAGGACTGGTTTTCATCAAAAAGAATATATATATATATATATATATATATAAACTATGTCTTTTATTGTGGTTAGAAAGTTTTAAAAAAGGCATTTTAAAATTTATTCAATGAAGTTACAAAATATAAAACTTACTAAAAGTTATAAATAAACTAAACACCAAAACATATAAGATAAAAATTGTGAATCTAATATTGGGAAAGAGTCCTTTCTCTTTGTGACATTTAATCATGGGGGTAGTGAGCATAGGATAATGATTATGACGTTCTCAAACTTGTGTAATCCATACCACAATTAAACAGAAGCTGTTTCTTCATCACACCCACATACGAGACATATTGCAACAATGTTTAAAAACTCAATCCAGTTACTAAAAAAAATTTGAAAATTAACAATATTAATTTTAATTAGAAAAGATATATCTGAGTCCTATTTGAACTTTTTAAGCTCCAAAGTATAGTGGTGATATTTCTATATAAGCATTTCAATATTGAATTTTGCTTCTGTGATTTCAGTATATTGCAATAGAATTAATTCCATTTGTTATAAGTTACTATATTGTGCTGTCATTTAGAATTCTAACATTAAATGCTAAAGGGAATGACTGCAGAATATAATGAAAAGATACTTTAAGTATGCAGGTTTACAATTACATGTGAGTAATAATACATATATAAAAAAAAGAATGTTGAATGATGTTTTTTTTTTAAAATTATTTCATGTAAATATGATGTAACAGAATTTATTCATAATATAAATTATAGAATTCCTAATATAACTAAAAGTAATATAATCATAATTGTTATAGAAATTCTGCCATAATTAGAATGTCTATGTTGTATAATAAGATATTTTTGAATATTGATATATTTCATTTAAATTTTCATGATTTCTTAAATCGATACAAATTAATTCTTGGTTTGTAAAAGTGTACTATAATTGAATTGTTGATATCTTGTATTGAATTGTTACTAATCTGAAATATATACTTAATAAAATTGAATAGAATAAAGATGAAGAGATCTCTGTGAATAAGTTTTCTTCCAAAACATAAGCTTGTGGTTAAGACCTGTAGAGGTCCCTACTATCACATTTTTTACACATATTCTTGAGCTTACAGCCTTAGTAAATATTACTTAACATTTTAGAGAAGAATTTTTTTTTAGAATAAATCAAGAATTTAAAATGATCTTTAAATATTAAATATTTAAATGGATCATAATGGAATTGCAAAAACATGCTTTACCATTTTCTGACTGAAATAAAAACAACTTCCTGTTCTAAATCAATTATAAAGAAAATTATATTTTTAATGAATAAATTAAATTTTTAATTACTATACTATATTATGTTAGCTTGGGGAAGATAAGAATATTGACTTTCATGAATGGAAAGAGACAGCGAATGCTTTATTTCGATAGATGATAGCGGTTGTTGTTTTTAATGATGGTCTTATAAAAATTAGATAGTTGATTTTGCATTGAAAATATTAATTCTCACTTCAGTATGAAGTGGAAACATATTTTTTGTTTAATAAATAGGTTAATATTTTTACGGATGCAAAACAAGGTGTGCACAGACAAGTGAATTATTATTTCTCTAACTATAATTTTCTCCATGAGTTGTTATAAGTTGGTTCAAATAGTTGTATTACTAGTCTCCTTTTCATTACTAGTTTTTGATAAGAAAACAACTTCTTAAAGATATACAATTAATACAGACAAAATAAATATATTTGTAATCATTAACTTAGTAATTGATTTTAACTGGTATAACTAAAAAGTGGATCATTTTGGCATTCTTTCTTAATCAAATATTGTATAAAAATATTTTAAATTTCAATCCTTCATTTAAACAAATGTAAAATAAAACAAAAATTTAAGGAAACCCACATACTATCTAAAAATAAACATTAAATAATGTCTAAATAAAGAGAAAGGTAAAAAAAAAAACTATGAAGGATAACTTTTTCCATCAGGTTTTGCTAATTGCTGGATAGAGTGAATATAAGTATTCCACACACTTGCTTTATTCTGGAGCTAAGAATGACTTTATTCTCATTTAGCAATAGTTTGTTTCTAGGTGGTCTACTTAAAAGGAAATTCAAGGTCTGAGGGCAATACTTTCTTTTTAGTTTTATCTGGCTTAGATTTTGATTGTGGACACAAAATGGTTACTATGCTATGAAGACTTGAGAAAAATCAAATGAGTTAATTGCTTAGATCTTGTGACATTCTAGCATTAAAAAGATACTACATTTCAGAAATATTCAGTTTTTAAGTCTGCTATCCTGCTACAGCACTAAATTGAATTATTATAAAGTAAAATTATTTTATTATTAATTATAATTATTTTTATATACAATGGAAGTTGGATCGTAGAGATTAGAAAGATGAACCTGCATAAAATAAACATAGAAAACAAACTATAAATTTTTAAGTTTTGAAGGGCAAAATTTTGGATTAAAATTGCTTATTTTCCAGAAAAATCAACTTTTTCATAAATACTTTTACCACTAAAAGTAATGAAGATTTTTGAAGGTTTTCCACTCAACGTTTTAGAAATTTGTATACATTTGATATGAATTTAATCTTGTCAACATTGGCTATAATTTTATTTTTATCAATTACAAACACTAATAAAAAAATGAAATCAAATACACCTGGGTCTCGTTTTACGCGATAGATAGATTCCTCAGAAAACACACGCAAACGAAATTGCGCAAAAATAGACGTAACTTACATTGAAAAAGGGGGGATGCGGTCTGTGATTTTTCAAAATTCGCGTAAAAGCAAAGCACCAACGTAAAATTACTTTAAAATTCGCGCAAAAAAAAAAAAAAAATAAGGAAATAAAATATGACTAATAAAAAATTTCATATTTGAAAAAAATTGATACAAGACAAACTTTTTTTAACTATAATATTTAATTTTATTCAAAATAATATATTTTTATGCATAATTTACAGTACGGTAATTTACATTTTTTTATACACGTTTTAATTAGTATCGCTATTTGCCAAAACACACGTTCGTTTGCACTCTCATGTTGTGTTAATGTTTTTCTGTTGACAACGTAATTAGTAATTAATCTTTGAGACGATGATTTTATTAATTGTTTATGAACTTAGACTTATGATAATAAAAAGACATTTATTCACAACTGCTGGGAAAAATTTAATAAAAACTAACAACTAAAAATTAAATTCTTATTTTTGTCTTTAATTTTCAATTCCGTTTAAAAATCAAATTTCGTTTTACATCACATTAATTTCAAGTCGCCCGTAAGTAATTTTTAAATTGTTAATTACAATTAAAAATCAGATTTTAATTTTTAATTGTGCCCACTGCTATTACTGACCTTTTAAAAATAAACTTGTGGACACTAAATGATTAATAATTGATTACGTTCTTTTTTAAAAAGCAAAAACAGAATGTGATTTAAAATGCAAAATTAACACGCACAATGTTTGAACAAATTTACATTATAATCTTGTAAAATTTAATGTGTGTATACATAAAATGTGGAAATCATGATTTTAATTTCATTATTGCATAAAATCTTACTATTATAAAGCACTGAAAATATTGAAATTACTAAGATGAAAGTAGAATTCCAATAATGTGCTATTACTTTCAATATAACGTAAGTGCGCAAAATTTATTATTTAAAGTAATAGCGCAATATCGAAGATCGACTTCCGGTGAAACACGAATCGCGCAACTTCAAAATCATGTTAAATAAGTCTGCGTAAAAAGAGACCCAGGTGTAGTTCTATTTCTTCCAAGATATACTTGCAAAACTGTTAAAATATAAACAGTGATTTAACATAATGAATAGATCCTTTCCATTTGGAAAAGACTTAAGAACCTTTTTATTTAAAGGTTTTCATGAATATATTTAAATAGGGTGTTTTTAGAAATAATAAGCATTTAAATCAACTTCAAAATTAAAGCTTGATGACAAAATCAAACCAAGATATTTAAAATGAATTAAGTTTGCATTTTAATTTTGATGTAAAGAGAATCTCTTCAAAAACTATATTCCTTCTTTTTCAAGACAACAAATGGCTTTGATTTAAGTAAAAGAAAACATTAATAATTGGAAATTATGGGTTCAAATAATTACTAAAGATATCTGAACCAATTAATACTGTGGTCATTATGTTCATTTCCACAGAAGTAACAGTTGGAATGGTCTGATGCTACTTATAGATTCAATGACGGGTCATATTTAATTTTATTTCTAAAATAATGAGCAGAAACTGCAACTCTTTTTTTTTGTAATTTTGTAAGAATGTTTTATTACTATGTTTATCTTCATTAGTGATATTTTTAATAGAAATATCTTTAAATTTATCTGAATATCCAGTAAATAATGATGACATTTTTCCAATTTCTAATCAAAAAAAAAAAATTCCTGATACCTTGCAAACCTGTTGACATTCTACAACACGTATTCAAATCAATAATAAAATTGACTTTTTTCTATTTCAATACTCAATAAAGATAAAAATGAATCCGTATTTTTTCCATTACATTAAAGTAGTTATAAATATAAATAGCAAATACCGCAGGAGACAAAAGGGAAACTTCTTTCAATTTCTGAACATATTAAATTTTAATTGAAATAATAATACAATTCTTATAAATGCAGACCAATTAAATAAATAATTATCAGTACCAATAATTAATATAATAAACAGCAGGATTTGTTTTTTATGACCGACATTGTTATACGCTCTCTATAAAACACTCCTTAGTACTATTCTGAGATTCCTGAACTTTTACGCCAGCACATTGACCACTGAATTTATTAGTCTCAACTTTTCAAAAAAATAATCAACAAATTGGATTTTATTTTTGAACACTTGAATATGTTGAGAATCGATAAGTTGGCAACCAGCATTAGATAATTAAATGCCTGCATCAAGTGCAGAGTAAGAAAGCAATCTTATAATTATATTTCTATCAGAAAGAACATTCATTACAAATGAAAAGATTGCTTGAATTTAACAAAATTTGACTATTCAAACTTTTTCATATTTAGATTTTTGTTCAAAGAAGCTATGTGTTCTTTGTAAAACAGATTTTAACCTCGCATAATAAGCTTTTTATTTATTTACTGAATGACCTTATTGGGCTGTTCCCAAGATATTTTAATTTTCTGAACTTTACAATTAACAATCTACACCACTTTTTATAAATAATGGATTAAAAATTAGTTTCTCTTAAGAGATCGAACTTGCCAAAATTTAATCTTAATCAGGATTGTCAACTTTACCATAAGTGGTATTCATGATTTTTCAAATGTAATTTCTCTCTACACACATTATATTTATCAATTCATTTAACATATTTTTGACAGCTGAAATATTAACAAAATATCATAAAGGAATCTATGGAGATTCCAACAAAGAGATAGAATTACCAATGATTTTATTAGGATTTTCATTTCTACAACTGTTCATGGTTTGTTCTTTTCCACATTTACATTTTATTAGTGGCTTAGCATGAATGCAATGATTCTGGATGCTCCTCAATCTGTTGACTAGACTTCAGTTTTGCCTAGGAAAATCAAAACAATGTGGCTTTATTGTTAAATTAAGAAGAAAAAAAAATAGTCAAGTGTTGTTATCCAAGAGGTCATCGCAGGTGCCTTGCAAGCAAGAAGTTGGTTGCAGACAGTTCTTGGTTCGTGTCCTGGCCGATGCTATGGCATATGAAAAAAAAAGAAATTTTGTTGAAACATCACACAAATTTCTATTTTTTAATACTGCCATTCTATTTATTTAGTTAGTTGTGACAATTTTCTTCAATAAACTAAGATGAAAATAACCAGAATTCCACAATTAGAATTATAGAAATGTCACTCATTTGCAACTATTCTAAATGCATTATATTCTTAAAAATGCATGGATGAATCTTCTTAAATTATTTAATATAATGAAATTAGAAAAAAATATAGTCAATAAAAAATGAAACCTTTAGTATAAAAAAATTAATCAATTGATATTGGGGGAAAAAAATTGGTGTAGAATTTTTGAATACAATGTCAATAGTTTATACTGGCCTCCAAAGTCTAATAATCACAGGATTTTTGTAGACCAATCATTATTGAAATTTCTTAACAACTTAAATCTTGACTTACTGTAAGTATACCATATTGCTACACAAACTATTGATCTTTAATCTCTCTTTATGCTAGAATAGCATTTTTAAATAAAGAAAAACTGTAATTAAAAAATATCTGTACTGCTTAGAATCAGAATGGTTTCTTTTATTTACTGAGTAGAAGATCGCCTTTGTGATGCATTCAAAGTACCACAGAAATTAATTATTTTGAAGTATTTAGATTGAATATTGTAATCATTATAAAACATATAAGATTTGCATATGATGTGGCTCTTACAATTGAGGATAAAAAGAGTTTTCAGACTATGTTGAATAAATTGGAGAAGAGATGTAGGGAAGAATAGTGGAATAAAAATCAATGTTGGAAAGACCAAGTGTTTATTATGGAGAGGAATATAATAAAACTGCAAGTTAAAATCCTTGATAATACAATTCAACAAGTAAATGGATTCACATATTTGGGTAGTTGGTTAGTGAGAATAAAAGAAATGATGATGAAGTTAAAAGAAAAATAGGATTGGCAAAAGAAGTGCTTACAAAAAAAAGAAAATATTCTGTGGACCTGTGAAGAGAGAATTAATGAAAGGATTATGTTGCAGTGAACTATTCTATGATTGTGAAACATCAATGAGTAAAAAAAAATAGAAACAGATTGGAGGTATTTGATATGCTATTACAGGAAAAAGATAGAAAAAAATCAATTAGATAAATAAAATGATAAATGAAAAAGTTTAGGAGAGACTAAACAATGAAAGAAGATTGATTGAATAAATGAGATATAGAAAGAGAAGCTGGATTGAACATATATTAAGAAGAAAGAATAGTTTAATGAAAGATGTTTTGGAACAATTTGTGAATGAAACAAAGAAGAAAGGACAGAAAAAATAGCTTAGCTGGATGGTATAAGAAATGGAAAGAGATAGATGGAATTGATGAGTTGGGCAATAAAATGGAGAAATAGGAGGAAATTTGTGATGTGACTATGCTCTGAGCCTGCCCATAGAACAGAATACTATTAATTAATTGATTATAATAATTAGCTTTAATATCAGAAAATCTCAATCCAGAAAAGACTATGTACAAACATATAATATGATCCAGAAGCTTTTAGCTTTTATATTCATCACTCCAGCCTGTGTTAAACCACTTGAGCAAAAGTGATACTTTTATTAGTGACTGATGTCATTTTCTAAGTTTATTAAGAAGTTTCTGATTCTTTCATATAATTATTCCTTGAGAATATTCTTCATAATACATTTGGTTCAATGTTCTAATTAATTTATTGACTATCAATCGTTTTACTTGAAAACTGATTTCCATTCAAATCTTTTTTACTTTAAAAACCCCCACTATTCTTCGTATGATTATACTCCACAATTATTTACCTATTTTAAAAAGATGATGCTTACTGAAGAATATATTGAAAACATACTATAATTATAAGAAGATACATATGAATTTCATATGTATTAATTTGGGATTCAAAGCATTTGTTTTTCAATTTGGAGATATAATATCTTAATCCTGACTAATATTACTATGATTGAGTTTATAATCTTTCTCTTTAACATTTGCATGTATACTTCTTTTTAATACTATGAATACATAAAACCTTTCTTATCAAGCAATTCATAATAACTATATTGTCTATTTGCCTAAAAAACATTCATTTTATCAGTTAGCTCAAACAATTCAATCATCTTTTTTTTTAATAATAAAATTCTGATTATTTACTCAGCAAGTCATGAGACATTTGTGCACCCTATAGACTTACCAATAGCAATAATGGATAAGGAAAGATTGTTCACATTTATATAATGGAATACAATTTACACAATAATATCAGCTAATTCTAATGTGAGAATTCATATATTAGAAGATACCTTAAGAAAAACATTGAGAAAGGCAAACTTTAGTGCCATATCAAAGCTTGAAATCATTAAATGTTAATTCAATGTCCTTGAAGAATGCATAATTTATTCTGCTAATAGCAACAAGAACTGAATTATTTTGCTATATAGTGAGTTTATGTCTTTCATCTGTTTTACTATATCTTCAGACACTAAATGATCCTTTAATTTGTATGCTATTTGATAGTCATTAAAATAATAAATTGAACTGAAATATAGAGACCAGTTCTAATTATATTGAGTATTGAACACAAGCTAGTTTAATAGCACTAAAGAATTTTGTGCTAGATTTTGTATCATAACATTAAAATTAGAATAGAGAAATCAGAAGATGTAGAAAGCACACAGAAGCAAAAATCTCCATCCAGTAGCATCACTCAGTTTGCAAGCCAGAGTAATCAATGGATGCAGGAAAGGCTTTGCATAAAATCCCTATGTAGTGCCTACTCATCCAATTGCAGTGAGTGGCACTACTGTATAGAGAATTTTGCTTTTGTGAAAACAGCTTGTGTAAGCATAAAGAATGGTAATCATGTGATGTTTGAAGATCTAGAAAAGTGAAACACTAAATAGAAATATGCTTCTAAATTAAAAAAAAGATGATAAATTAACTTTTATAGGTTTTTTCCTTACAAATCTCCATATTGTAAAATATATTACTTTCTGAACACAACTAAGATTAAATATTTTATTTATTTGCTTTTTAAAGTATCCAATAGTATATAACTAACTTTTGATCAACACCTTCATATTTTTTTGTGTCTTTAAAATTTTTTATTATCAGATAGATTCTCTAGAAAATTATATGAGTGTTTATTTTATTATTAATCTGGTGGCTAAAATTATTCACAAATCTTAATATATATAAAAGGAGAATGTTTAAATATTAATAATTTATTTACATTAGAAAACATATATTCGATTGAAAAAATACAATAATATTGGACAGAGAGGAAAAAGTATATATAAAAAAACTGCTCACAAGATAAAGGCAAATTTTCTTCATTCAATCTAGTACACATTCACAATGTTGGAAAACAATTCATTATGGTTTTTTACTCTTAAGAAAAATTAAAGATATCAGGAGATTCCTCTTAGATAAGGGTATTTATTAATTTTATATTAATGGCTATCCTTGTTTGAATAGCCTAGTAAGTTTGATTATCAACATAATTTTCAGTAATCATGAATCTAAAGTCGGAGGTTCAATTTCGATGCTATTACTATTAATAGTTAAAGGCATTTGAATAGTTTAACTAAAGTTAAATTTTTCTAAATATATTTAACAATTAGTTCTAAATAATGGAAATAATTCAACATTTAATTGCTTGCATTATATATATACAGAAATATGAATTTTGATTTTTAAATTTTTTTTTTGTATATGTAATGTATATTTTACAAGTAAATATAGAACGCACGATAAAATACAAACTACCTTTATCATCAAAACTACTATATTTTTTTCATTTACGTCATTTGAATTTTTTAAACTCCAAAAAAAAAAAGTTTATTCGTGTTTGTACAGTTTTTTCTCAAAATAAAATTTGCCATTAATCATGTTGCTTGACATTTGAGAATTATGCCGAAAATCTCAGGAAATATTTTGACAAGAATTTTAAAATCTACGTATCTTTTTTTGATGTATTAGTTCCAATTTTTCGGTAAACATTTTGAAAATTAAAGTTTTTGTTTAATTTTCTGGCACAAGAATAAACGTTTCGAAAATTTATTTATATGGACGATTTTTCATTCGTGGTCTTGTTTAGATTCTCTCTCTATTAAAAGTTAAAATTATCACTTTCTTCGCGTCAAGTGTTAAATATGTTTTATTACAGTATATATTATTTATTTACTATGTAATTAATACGGACCATTATGTATAATTTATTAAGAAAATTTTAATCTATTATACTACATTTCCTAATATGATATCCAATTCCTGACACATATTAGGGGGAGGGGATATACATGTAATTCAATGTTACAGAAATCGGTATAGATACTTTTTTTTTAATGCTTCAGGTACACAGACGATTCTGCCCCCATGACACCATGAAGAGTTTATATCATACTGAAGAAGCGCAGACTTAGTTGTGAAAGAGTTTTTTTTTTGTTGGCAATATTGTTGATTTTAAATATGCATTTTGGTGAAAATTTAGATTGTACACAATTTATCGTAACGTAAATTATTTATTCTAAGCACCAAAATGTTTATCAAATAATTTTGCTTTCTATATTTTTATTTACATTTGGTCGACACATATTTATGAGGAAATTTTATTTTCGCTTTTTAACTTTTTGAAAGAAAATTTTTAGACAAATGTAATAAGAAAGTTATTTTTGCCTTTGTTTAGATAAAAAGATAAGCAATTACAATATAAACTGATGGCAAAGTTAGAAGATATTTAATTTATGAATCATTATCTATAGAGAGTCAGCAAGACACAACTTTCTTCACATTAACAGTAAATAGTAAGAAAAAGTCATGTAACATTTATCAATTCATTCGAATCTTGAAAAACATCAGACCAGCCTGGGAAGTGATAATTTTCACATAACTTTTCAAAGTTATGAACAAAAATATTTACAAATCTCTTAGGAAGGATTGTTAGCAAAACTGTTATATGCATTGTGAGATTTTACCTAGAAGGAAGTGAACCCACAGTTGAAAGAGCTCAGCAAAAAGTCCTGTGCATGTGTTTAAAAATAACTTTTGTAGTGTTTTGTAAAAATATTTGCATTAACATTCAAGGATACGTTTTGTACTCCAGAAAAAATAAAAAATATATTATATTTATTCTTCGTTAGATCACTAGATTGCTAACTGATAAGTGTTAAATTTAATTAATGATTATGCGGTGTCCCCAACTAACTGGATGACCAGCAAACAAATTTACAATAAAATTTGACAAAATAACAGCACATATATTTAGCAATAGTAATTTATTAACAATTTGGAAAAATGATTACTATACTGATCTTTAACACTAATATCAAGTCTGTATTTGAGTGAGCTTAATTCAGTGGTTAATTACTGAATAGCGAATATTGTTTATACAATTAAGAAAAAGCTATTAATTAACTTTATCTTCATTACTGTCTATAGACGTTATAATATAACCCTCAACGAGCCTCTTGAAGTGTTTCAAAATAATAAGACCGAGATGGTCTGTTAAAAGCACTAGTCGACTTAGTTATCTACAGGAGCTGAGATCCTGGGAAAAGAAATCTTCTAATGATGATCTACTGCTCTTTAACTCTTGGACACACTAACAGTAGCAGTTATCACAGAAAGAGCAAGCAGTCCTTTTTCTCTGACTATTTATACCATCTCTTTCTTTGTTTTTGTTTTTTTATCTTTTCTGGAGTAAATTCTTTGGCTTTAATCAGTTCACATTATTCAGTTTGTTATCATATAATGTAGTGGTCCCCAACCTTTTTGCACTTAAGAGCACATTTTATAATACTGGCCAGGTGGCGGGCACCATTTATTTTTTATCTGGACATAATTGCTGAGATATTCTTGACTTCGTTTACGGAGAAGCCACAGTTCATCACATCACATCACATGTAAATTTATAGTTGGATATTGTTAATAATACACATAATGTACAAAAAAATATTTATTTCAAAAATAAAATTTTAACATATAATTAACGTTTATATTTATAGTATGCCCTACAATTTGATTACAATATAATACAATAATTTATAAAAAAAATTTAAAAATTAAACTTATTTGTATCAGATAAATAATTTTGTTATCATGTTTGGATAGCGGCGGGCACACGTAAAATGGTCTGCGGGGACTATGATGCCCGTGGGCATAGGGTTGGGGACCCCTGATATAATGAAATTTTTTAGCTTTATAATTATACAATTAATTACTCTCTTAGGAATTTATTTCCATATATGGTAAGTTTATAAGGTCTATAATATTAATTAATCTTAGGAATTTATTTCCATATCTGTAAAGGTTTAGAAAGTTTTACAATTAATTGAATGTTTTAGGAATTCGTTTCCATATAAGGTAATTTATAACTCAGTTCCATTAATCAATATATAGATGTATCTATGTTTTTTTGAACTATGTTTAATTGAAAACATTTCTTTTAATGGAAATAAGTTTAAACATTCTTCAATATTTTGGACTCTTTCTCTTACTCCAAATAGTTTATGCTTACATAGAGTCATTAAATCTGGCTGGTCTTTGTATCTGATGTCTGGGTCTGGGTGATCTAGTTGTTAAATCCACTCAGATTTGGTTTTGATTCTAGTTCCTTTTTTATTGTTTCGGGTTCCAGGTCACAGCTTTCTGACTTTTCCTCTTCATCCTCAATCCATGACATTGGTTACACTGTGTTATGTCTTTCTTGAATTTCATCTTTTGGCATGGGCACTGCAATTTGGCCAATCTTCTTTGACTTGTGATGGACATGATTTACATGTCTTCTGCATGAGGTCTCATACTGGACTTGGATAATTGCTATTAGTTTTGATAGCATTTTCACTATTACTCCTTTAAACCATTTCTTTCAGATTATATCTTGAACACAAACTCTGTCACTTATTATGTATATATTGTCTCTTTTCTGATCCATTGCTTGTATTTTTCCATTTTTCTTGCTCTTTATTTTACCAGAAGTACTTGGATGTAAAAGTGATAATTTAATTCTCAGTTTCCTTCCCATCAACAGTTCTGCAGGAGATTTCCTTGTAGCTGTTGGTAGGGTGGAGTGCTGATGCAGCAGATTAAATTTACGTATTTGTGATAAGAACATTGTGTTTGATAAATGCCAATAAATATTTGCTAATTACAATTACTTTTTGTTGCAATACTAATTAATTGTATGCGTAATTAAAAATGCAGAGGAATTCAAAATGGATAACATCAAGGATGAACTTTGGATTGCTGGCGGTCAACTGAGGGAACTATAAATAGTTTGAGAAACAAAATGTATTGTTTTATTTCCAATGAATTACCAAGTAGATGATTGCAGAGAGACAGAAGTGCAAGTAGCTGAAAGAAGCTTAAGTGATGGTGCAGTTCTAGTGTGAAAATGTGTTCGTGAGCAGCAGCCGAATAGGGCCAAAGATTTTGGGAAACTGAGGCCAGAGGAAGTAGCCAGTTGTGAAGTGTGTGTTTTACTTCCAGTGAGTTACTAAGCTGAAAGTTGCAGAAAGATATAATGCATGTAGCTGAAAGAAGCTTAAATGACATTGTGGTGCTCTAATGTGAAAATGTGTTCGTGAGTAGCAGTTGAACAGGGCCCAAGAGTTTTGGAAAAACCAAGACTGGAGGAAACCATCAAGTAAGCAGCTAGTTGTGAAGTGCATTGGGGAAATTGAACAAATGTGAACTATATATATTGTGTTATGAGTGTAGCAATAACTTTTCACTATTGTTATTGTTTATTGTTTTGTTTGTTGGTATTCGGAGTGCTTGCATTTTGAAAACACATCTTTCATCTGTTCTATGCCACAATAAGTAAATCCTACCATGAAAGCTTTAGAAACCAGAAAAAATATTACCATGAAAGACTGATTTACAATGATGTATTGGATTTCTTTGATTTATACTGTGCAAGAAATTAAGAATACTAACTAGAAACCGAGTAAAAGATAACATAGTACCCTATGACTTACGACAGGTATGCTGAAATAATTAAAAAATAGATCAGTACAAATATTTTGATATAAAAATATTGTAGCATATTGTGAATAGCAAGAATATATATACATTTCATTAAATGAAGTATTCTGATAATGAATACTTTGATAAGATTTGCATAATCTGTTTAATAATATATCTGTCAGTACTTATATATATATATGTCATATTATTATTACTATTTGCGGGATATTCCGTGTAGTGAAAAAGCTAAATGCTGACGTTTTGTACTGAAACGTCAGCATTTAGCTTTTTCACTACACGGAATATCCCGCAAATAGTAATAATAATATGACATCTTTTATCCGTGAAAACATTAGAATTAATATATATATATATTACTAAAAGCTTTTATAATTTGGTATGTTTCATACTAATATTTAAATTTAAGCCCAATAACCATGGAAGTAAACAACATATTCACTACTCCAGGAAAAGAAAAGAGATAAGGCAAAGAAAATATATTTAGAGAAATATATTTAATAAATGGTTAACAGATAAAGTTAAGGCCAATGAGAGTAAAATTAATTAGCATGTTATTGAAAGAAAGTTAAATTAATTTAATACAAGTAATAAGAAATATTTGCTTAAAATAAACAACAGAAATTAGTTGCATAAAACAAATAATAAGAAATCCTGCTTGATGAATGATAATAGAGATTTATTAATAAGAATTATGTGCTTAAACAATCAAAGTTAAAAAAGAATAATTATAAATACCAGAGGAAAAACAGACTGGTTGGTATCTAAGGAAATAAGACAGCGATCAAGAATTAAAACTGGAACACCAAGGGTAATAGTGAGAGATATAAATAGCATGTATAGAAAAGTATACAGTTTTTTTTTTTTTTTTGCTTTTGTGTTCATTACAAATTTGCTAACTGTGAACTGTTAGTACTGGATATTTGGAGCTGACTGGAGTTAGAGCAGAGCTGAAAGAAGCCAGTGAGAAGCTGTCTGGAAAGTAATGGGTGGTTCTTTCCAGAGATTGTGCCTCTGAAGGTACCAACAGTTGGTTAGGGACTAAAGCAGATCTCACAGGTCTTATTTATTTTAATGCCCAATGGAGTCTATATTAGGAAACACAGAATAAAATGTAAGTATACACTCTTGTTAAATTTATACACTGCCAGATTTGAGTGATAGGCTATGGAGTCAGAGTTTGATCCAATAGATAGGGTATTATTTGTTGTGTGCAGAGTGATCAATATTGCTGTTAATAATACTTTGTTGTGAGGTTCAGTACTAAATGAATTTAATTACCATTGATAATTCCTTATTGTAATTTTATCATTATCAAATTTTGTTTGTTATTAATTTTCCTGTGCATTAGTCATTTTTGTTGGTATTCATATAATATATATAAAAATACACAATAAAACTTGGTGCAGTATAGTGAAATAATTTTAAAGGCTAGTAATAGAATAAAAAATCTATAATACAGAGATGTTGCTTAGTCAGTCTGTAATAGAAGAATTTGATGTTAGTAATGCAATCCAGCGGCCATTGTATGCCACACAATAAGAAAATTTCTTTTTGCTAAATGAGATTAAGGATAATAAAAGAAAAGTGGCCACATTAATGTGTATGTCAGGAATAAAAGTCTCTGATGTTATAAATAAGTATCTTAACATACCAATAGCAGATGAAATAGTATATGAAGAAATAATTAACAAGCTGAGTGAACATTTAATCCCAGACTGTCAAGACACATTGAATTTAGCACTAAAAAACAGGAGGCAATGGAACAGCAAAATGATAAAACAATAAGGAATCATTTACAAAGAATTAGTGAAAGATTGTGGACACGGTGATTATATAGATGAAATGTTATTAAACCAATTAATCTGGGACATGTCAAATGGCAGGTTCAGATAAAAAAGCTATCAAAAAGTCCGAGTGTCCCATGAGCTTATCATAGAGCAACCAGGACTTTTTAGTTTATAAAATTGATCATGAGCCAAGAAATAAAAAATAAAATTATTTTTCCTTGCTAAAGCATTAATTAAACAGGAAAATTAGTTGTTTCTGCTATGGCAAAGATGGGCATATGAGGAAAGACTGTAAATTTAAAAGTAAATTGTGCCATATCTTAAAGCAAAAAAGCCACCTAGCAAAAGTGTGTAGAGAATCTGAGAAAAGATGTAGTCAAGAAAGTTAAACTAACCTAGTCAAAATTGATAAAATTTTTAATACTAACAATAAGACAACAAGGGGTCAGATCAAGTTTATATTGCAGCTTTAGTATTAAAAAAAGTAGATATGGAAATAGACAGCAAGTCAAGAATCTTAATATTCTCAGGGAAACTATGGAAACAGATAACAGTACATTGGGATGACATGACAATTGGTAAGATCTGATCAGAGTTGTAAATATAAATGTAAATGTAGTAGAAATAATACGCTCTGATGTGGTACCAATAAAATATTGCAATAAAACAATGAATTTACCTATATACATAATACAGAGAAATGTCAGTCTGCTAATAGTGTGCAACTGCTTTAATATATAAGGATAATCATTAGTGTGATTGATAAAGCAATTTGGCCAGGGAGACACCCTAAACACAAGGAAGTTTGACAAACTAAGTATAAAAGGCTTGCTATGCTAATTTTGAAGACATTACACGTCTAAAAAATTCACGCTTGCAAGCTGAATAGAAATTGTTTCATAAATGCTCAGAGTTAGTGTTTAGATCTAGTTTCTTATTCCTATCCTTCACTGATGATAGCAAATCAGCTTGAAATCATGATCTGAAGGTGGAACTAATGATAGAGATAGTGAATGCTTACTCTGTAAACAAACATACACTTTGATGGCGTTTTTGGTAAAACGCCATCTATTGATCATAAATACAAGCATTAGCAAGTTTAACTTGTTTTTTGTTTTATATATATATATATATATATATATTCTAACCTCCCCCCAAAAAATATACTGTTTATTACGAATATTCCGGGTTCTAGCTCAGTTAACAAATAAATAAATGAAATATTCAGCATTGATTAAAATGATTACTAGCTCTAATTTCTAAAATACAAATACGGTTCAATTTTAAAATGAATTAACAAATATTTACTATTTTCATGAGACATGGAGTGACAATATGGGGAACGAGATAGACTACATTGAGACATTATCCACACGATACTACCTCAATGGCATAAGAACACTATTCCCCCTTTTTACTATACCAAATAACTAACTCATAGTATTCTTACGACTTTCTAAGCTCTATTCACTACGATTAAAATAATAATCATATCTTAATCTTCTTTATAACAAGAATCTAGCTCAATTAAATAAAATGAAGTAAAATAAAATAAAATAAAATCTCAGGTTCATAAATTGTATTCTAACTGATTTAAAATTACGGTAGTAAAATATGAAAAGGGAATTTTATGTCATAATCTACTACACAGCAACTAACAATAATAAAAATAATAATAACAATAATAGTATAATATAATCTTATTTCTTCCTGAAATGAAATAAATAAATAGGTACGTGGTAGTATTTTTAATAATCTGACAACAGAATACGTGTGGCAACATTAGCATATAATTTAATGTAATATTGTGGCAACCGACTTATGACCAATAAATAATATAAAATTATGATCTTTTAATTTTAACATACCAATAAATTCTCAAAATTATTATAACACTTTTATGTTTACCTTTTTGTGCAAAACCTATATGTCTGTTTCAATTATAAATGTATCGTGATTTCATGCATCCATGTGGAGAAATAACAACGCGGACACAAAACTTTAAAACAAATTTTAAAACAAAGTTTATTAACAACATAAATAAATTAACAATATTTTTACATTATATACATTGGATATCCCTTACTCTCCTATCTCAACTTAGTTTACTAGTTTATAAAATGAAATCAAAATACTATTTATTTTTCCTAGTTAAATCTTATTTTTTTAACACTTAAGAAAATACAGTATTATTACTTGATTTATTATTATGGTTAGCTTGTTACAAAATGTATTTCTTATATGATTATCACAAACACTTTGCATCCCTAATATTATTAAAATTATATTTTTTACAAAATTTACATTCGTAGTAAAATTCTACTAAATAACAAATTTTAGTTTTATATTGGTTGTATGGAATCTTACAAAGTCAAAACATTGTTCTACATACGGTATTAGGTTTTTTATTGTTCATTATCCGATGTTTATTAATCCTAATATTCTCATCCAAGCCTTACTTCGGATGATATAATTACAACTATTAATATACCATGCACAAGTATATGTTTATTATACCTTATTGAACTATTTTCTTAATAAATATGCAATACTTATTTTCTAAATATTATTTAAAACATTCAAATTTTATTATCACTTTAAAAAATACTTGGTTTAGATTTCTTTTCAAAATCTTATATTCATTTCTGAATTAATTTTACAATGTATTATATGATTCTTTCTCTCTTTATGATATTTTGGACTTTCAATTTTAAAGTTACACAATTCTATACATTCCAGCAAATAAACTATTCTTACATAAATGATAACATATCTTCAGTTCTATTTTATTCATTATTTCTTTGAAAATATCTTTCTGACTGATGCAGATTCACGAAAATAGATGCATAGGATCAAAATACAACTAGAATATTACTCGTCATAAACCTTGACAATCATGGCACAGTGAATTAAAAGACACTATAGAGGAGTGACCTTTACCTGTCTACCAACCTCTATTATAGGAACGATGCTAAAGCTATTTCTTCAGCTTTATTATAACATCAAAAAGTTTAAAGATATGCAAAAAACACTGTCCAAACTATATGTGTTCAGTCATAGGGCTTAGTTAACTATCCTGAAATCACACAAAACTAACTATGATCCAAATCCTTTATTTTTCCTATTCCTTAAAAAAAAACATCATCTTGGTTTCCTCTCCACTAGTACTTCCAAGTCACTATCCGATCTTATTTCTCAAGATTTTTCTATACTGTACATCGACAAATACATATCTGCATTTCTAACAATAATAAAATTCATTTATTTCAAAACTATTCCACTGTTCTATAAGACAGCTTGCTTACTACTTTTCTCGTATATTTAATCATATACAAACTATTTTAAAATATCTGAATACTTTATCACATGAAAGTTCAAAAGAATCACACAATTGTTCTGTTAAATTATATTATTAATATACTTTAAATAAATTATTGCATGCATATTCCGAATTACTCCTATCTCATAATATGTTAAAAATGTTGTATAAAATGTGTACATATAATTTAAACTTTCACACTTCATTCTTAATCAATAGATGATCTAAAAAAAATACATTATGCATTATAAATAAATATCAAAATTACCAAACGATCTTTATCTTCTCGATCGCATTCCGTAGGCTTCACCATCCCATTGATCCTTGTAGATATAATACTCACATACATACACTTTATTTTTAAACAATATTTCTATAATTTTATCAAGCTATTATATTTAAATTTTAATATTACTAAATTTATGTTTATATGTTTTCCCTAATCTCACATAACATTTTATATTCTAAAATAAATTAGTAAAATATTTAAACTATATTTACTGTACTTCTTTATCAAACTTTCTTGAAAACCGTTCATATTAAAGCTAAAAAAAAATGTTTATTATTTCTTCTTCAGTCACTTAATGTTCTTCTCCTTGCTTGTTCAATTTTAAGGCAAAACAATTATTGCTCTGTTTAATAAATATTCATAGATGACAATCCTTGGTTTTTCATAATATTTAATACAATTATTAATTATGATATTAGTTAATCCCGTAAAGAAAAACGTCTACATATTCTCTTCTAATATTTTCTGCTAATATTTTCCCGCGCGACTTTTATGATGCATCTTCTAGGTACTTTGATTTAAATATTCAATAAAATTTTCTGTTTCCATGGATCCATTTTCATTAAGTAATTTAAATTTATATTTTCTAAATCAAGCATTTCTCCAATGAACACTTTATAATATTTTTTTTTAATTCTTCTTAGATAAAGTTTTTCTGTTCCTTTTTTTCATAAAACACAATAGCTCTTTCATCTTATCATTCTGTAACTTTTTTCCTTCTTTTAAAATTCTGGTACTATACTTTTGTAATGTTTCCTTTAAAAAGATAAACATTCTTTTTCCCTTATAACTTTTACATAATTTTTTCTATATGATATACGCATCTTAATTTTTTCCATAGAGAAGAATAAAAAAAAAAAACTTCAGAGTAGCCTTATAAATTTGTGCGTCATAATTTTTCCTGACGGCAAATAACTTCTCTTTTAAGTTTTCCGTATAGCGTCCAAATTATATTCCTCTGAGTTACAATAATAAGTTTCTGGTTGAGCATAAATAAAGCTGTATCAAGGCACTTTACAAATATTTTTCCTTTCTCATAACTTCTATATACTGTTTTCTGTAGTATTTCCATTTTTACCGTAAGGTTTTGGCTAAACTTGAATAAAATCACTGGCAAGAAAACTTTTAAAAATTAGCCCTCCATGTAAAGGCAGTTCAAAATATTATATTTAAAAAACTTTTAAAATAAATACAAAATTTTAAAATTATATCCCTTTTCTAGCTTACGATTTTATCCAGCTAAAAAATATGTTACTCCCTCCTTCACTTACACATTACTTTTCTCCCGCTTCGTCTAATTCTTATATTTTTGTCTGCTAAAATACCTCCATTGATTGGTTAATTACTTTTTTAGCGCGAACAAATTTACACATTTTAGTTTTATAATAGATTAAACCTTTTAAATAAAGAATTTATGACGTCATGTCTTAAATATTACTTAGAATAGTATTTTTAAATTCAACTATAGTTTTATCAAAATCATTTAAATTTTAAAACAATTAT
Organism: Epiperipatus broadwayi; assembly: GCA_028023455.1. Classification (NCBI taxonomy): domain Eukaryota; kingdom Metazoa; phylum Onychophora; class Udeonychophora; order Euonychophora; family Peripatidae; genus Epiperipatus; species Epiperipatus broadwayi. The sequence continues at coordinate 350,531 of JAQFVV010000483.1, read as the reverse complement.
TAAAATATCATTTAATATTTCAACTTTTACTTTAACGATCGATAGCAATTATATTTAGTTTTATAATTCACAAACTTTATTATTATTCTAACAAGCGTGTGTGTGAAGGTATATAATATACAGTCACATGATTACTAACTTTATCAGATGATTTTTTAATTTACGTCTCGGTCTAAATTACCAAAACTGATATATTTTATAAAAAATTTGGAAAATAATTTAAAAATGTAGAACTAAATATAATTCTCACCATCCCAAAGTTTATCTTAAAATATATTAGATTAAATTTGAATATTAATTATAATTATAATATTACATATAGCATTTATTTAATTTATTAGTTTTAAAATATTATACTCGAATTATTAATATACTTTTAACTATTTATAGCTGTGTTATTTTATATGGCCAGCTTTTACAACCATAAGCAAGAATATAATTAAGCTTTATTTAACTGTTTTCCTTTAAAATAATCCATTACACTTTTATATACCAGGTATTTTCAGCCTTAAATTGTACTATAAGATCTAATCGATCCTACTATTATTTATATATCATACAAACATATCTTAAAATTTAAAATTTTTTAGTAATTGACCATTCTACCTTATTATGACCTATAGATAAGGGCACATAACTTCCCCCTTCGAATAAAAAATTTTAAATTAAACATCTAGTTTAATACCTACTTTATTCATTAATACTCCTCATTTTATTATCTGCTACAACCAAATTCCATCTTATACTACTCAATACAACAGAATACACTGTTTGCTATACAAATTTATATAATATCTGGACACTAAACTCAGACTTTGAACTATTAATACTTATAAAAAATTTTCTACACTTCTGATGGGTATGGGATTAAACTTCTAGCGTTGTATGTCCCTTTTTCACCATCTGGTGTAGTTAATACAAAAGCATTCTCTCCCACTTTTCTAAAAATCTTGTACGGACCTTCATATAATTCTAGAAATTTTCTAAATTGATTTCTTTGTAGGTTGCTAACATGGGGTGTTCTAATAAGAACTAGATCATCAACTTTGAACGGATGTGGTCTATTATGGGATTGCTTTACCCTCTTAGCACCCATAACATGTAGCTTTACTTTGGCTTGATTTAAGTCATGATTTCTATCTATTGGCTCTCTTATCAACGGTATAGGTGTTTGAATTAATAACTTTTCATGTTTGCCATAGTGTAGACGGAATGGTGTAAAGCCTGTGGATTCATTGCAAGTACTATTTATATATTTGACAACCTCAGAGAGTTTATGGACCCACTGTTTATGATCGTCAGCTACATAAACCCTGAATAATCTACCGAGCTCCCGCATAACACGTTCGCAAGGATTAGACTGCGGATTTCTAATGGAGCTCATAACATGTCTGAGGTGTTGAGTTCGAATCCACTCATTCCATCTACTAGATATAAAAGCAGTTGCATGATCAGTGAGAATTATTTCTGGCTTTCCCACTAATGGAAATTGATACTCAATCATACATTTAATTACATAATGAGCGCTGGTTTTAGGTACTGGGTAGGCTGAGACTAATTTACTAAAAACATCATACGTAACAAGTATAAATTTTTGACGATTGAATGGTGGCAGAGGCCCATAAAAATCGATCGCTAATAATTCATTAGGACGATCTGGAATAATGGGTTGCATGATTCCCACGTAAGATTTACTACAGTGCTTAGATTTTAGACATATTTTACACGTTTTAATCTTTTTAATTACGCGTTTGTACATTTTATTCCAAAAAAATATCGATTTTAATACATACATAATTTTTGGTGCTCCATAGTGCCCATAGCTACTATGAACATACATAATTAGTTTATCAATCATGGAGTTAGGGACAACTATCCTCCATGATTCTCCCTGATTATAATTTATATTGTACATAAGCAAATTTTGATAAATTTTATATTTATTAAAAATCATTTTAACGCGTTTATTTTTGCTATTTATATTATCATGATTATTTAAGATAGTCATGATCCTATTTAATCTCATATCCTGACTCTGAATCATAGTGAGATTATTATAATCATCAGCTATAGATTCATCCCTAACCAAATCTATGTTACTGATAATAATGTTTTGATTAACAGGATTTTGTGACATTAAACAGATAGGGTGGCGGCTAAGAATATCAGCAGGGATATTCTGTCTCCCTTCAATATAAAGTACTTTATAATTGAATTGTTGGAGATACAAGCTCCACCTAATAAGTCTCTCATTACTGAGGTAGCTTTTATTTAAAAACTCTAAGCTTCTATGGTCGGTCAATACAATCACAGTAGAACCTAGTAAAAATTGCCTTAATTTCTGAAAAGCCCAGACAACAGCTAGGGTTTCCTTTTCAGTAATAGTGTAGTTCAACTCAGCACCTCTTAGATGTCTGCTCAAGAAGTACAATACATGAGGTACCTGATCCTCATCGAGTTGAAATAACACTACACCCAGACCATAGTAACTACTATCTGTTTGCACATAAAATATTTTATTGAAGTCAGGATAACTTAAAATTACGTGTTTTAAAAATTTATCTTTAATTAAATTAAATTCACGGTCATGATCAGGGGTCCACCTCCACCTCTCAATCTTTTTTAGTAATTTAGATAAATATATGGTGTCCTCGGCAAAATTTTTATAGAAGCGGTTGTAATAATTACATAACCCAAAAAAAGATTTCAACTGTTTTACCGTTTTTGGTATGGGGAAGCGCTGAATAGCTGCTATCTTTTCTGGATGGGGCTGGATGCCATGCTCACTTATTAAGTGTCCCAGAAAAGTAATTTCTTTCGCTGCTATTGAACACTTCTCCAAATTAATTTTTACATTTTTTGCAGTGCATTCACTAAAAAACATTTCTAAATGTTGGAGATGCTCTTCCAAACTGTCAGAAGCAATGACGATATCGTCCACATACATGACAATCTTTTCTTTTAATTGCTTTGAAAAAATCATGTCCAAACATCTGATTAAGCCAGCACCGCTATTAATGAGACCAAAAGGCATCCGTCTGAAAACATACGACTGGCCTTGAAAACGAAATGCTGTGTATTGCTGATCATTCTCATGTAACGGTATTTGCCAATAACTAGCTGTTAAATCAAATGTAGAGAAAATTGACCTCTTATGAAACTTAGTTAGGAGCTCATGTACAGGTGGAGGAATGTCACGCTCTGGTACAGTTATAGAATTCAACATGCGAGCATCTAAACATACCCTAATATTGCCATCCTTCTTCTTTACAATAACCAATGGGTTTACGTAAGGAGAAGGGCACTTTTTGATTATATCCCACTCTAGCATCATGTCTATTTGACTCTGTACCTCGTCCTGATATTGATATGGGATCGGGTACATCTTTTGATGGAAAGGATCATTACACTTCAACTTAATACGATGGGTATATCCCTCTATTATACCAGGGATTTTAGAAAAAATGCTTTTAAAGCTATACATTAATTGATATAATTTCTCATTTAATTTAGAATTGACTGCATAAATATGTTCAATTTTTGCTTTTATGCTAGCATCAATCAATGTATTATGGATGCATAGTAATTGATTGGAAAGGTTATGCACACCATATTCAAAATTAAGCCTTTCCTTCTTACAAGTAAAAATTTTGTTATAAAAATCTATTTGACAATCATTTAAAATCATGAAGTCAGCACCTATTATGGCTTCATGTATCAATCCAGGCATAATAAGAAAAACATGCCCAAACTCTGTATTATTAATTTTGAAGGTAATCCAAACTTGTTTATTTGTTAACTTAGTTCTCTTTCCATTTGCTAGAGTTACATGTATTGGTTTTACTGGCAGTGAAGGTATATCACCTTTTATGCATACCAGATTTTTATAAGTTGACTCTGATAATATGGAAGCTTGGCTTCCAGAGTCAATCAATGCTTCAACTTTTATATTTTTAATGTTTAAAATTACAACCGGACATTGATACGTAATAGGTGGTTCACCTATTGTAAAGGGTTCTAAGAAATCAATGTCTAAATCCAAAGTATTCAGCATCCACATCTGATCGTTCCCCATTTCGTTAGCACCTGGTCCTTGCAAAGAGGAACTAATCCACAAAGACCTCTTTAGTTTAACTTTTTCTCACTTGTTTTTATATTGGGTTTCTTTAAAATAGTAGTAATACCACTAGTAGAGGGTTGATTATTTTGCAACTCTACCCTACTTCTAGATTTGTCAAATCTAACCGCTTTCTTAGCATATGGATATACCCTATTTCTATCACTAGAACTATATCTTCTTTTAAAGCCTATTTGATGCCTTTGATTATTATAGTCAACATTGATATTAGACAATGGATAGTTATTTCTGTCTCTATTTGTTTTGAATCTATTATCTATAGATGTTTCAGCGTTTTCTAGTGCATCTAATACTTCTGACACCTCTTCTATAGAATAACGGTCCGCTGCAATTAATAGTTGCTCCACATTTCTGGGCAAATTGTGTCGTATTATTCTTACTATCTGTCCTTCAGACAATGGACATGCCGTTAGTGTTTTTAATCGAATAGCCTGACTCCTAAAGAAACTAGTATAGCTACCTTTATTCGCTTGATATTTTTCCTGAGTTATCTGGAACCTAATGCTATCTTGCTTGTCAGCGTTCCAGAAACTACCTGTTATTAAACATCTAAAGTCACCATAGGTATTTGGCCTTTCAAAAAGTGACTGCCACCAATCTTTGGCAGTACCTCCTAAGTGATTACTACAGATGGCCAACTTTTCCCTTTCAGTTAAAACACATATTGAAAATAGTTCATCTAAACTATTTAGAAACTCATATGGATTTTCGGCATGGTCACCTCTAAATGGTTTGACCCTCATAAAGCGTAATGCCATCGAGTTATTTGTTCCTCCCTCACAACTAGTATTTCCTTTAATTATTCGGCTGTCTATTTCTTTATTATTATCAGATTCTATTTGATTATCTTCCTCCTTTCTTATATACTCTATTTTATCTATTGGGAATGGACTTTTATATTCTTCACCTTTACTATGCGATGCTTTTTCTTTACCTAATTCTAACGTTTGATTGCTAATGGATTTTATCTCTTCTATTTGTTCGTATACCTGTTGTAATTTTCCTTCCAAATTTACCTGTCCAATCACTTGATCTATGTATATCTTTTGTTCCTGTCTAAACCTATCTAAGTTTTGATCTATAGCTTCCTTATACTCATTACTATTTCTCTCTACCTGCATTACTTGTTCTTTTACGTCCTTTTGTAAGCGCTTTATATTCTCACCTATTTTGGACCTGTACTTCTGATCATCCTCCTTCCCAATATTAAAATCCTTTAATTTTCCCATCAAACCTTCTTCTATTTCTTCTTTTATATCTCTCCTATTTTGCACTACTAAATCATTAAACTTATCCACTAACTCTCTCTCCATTTCATCTTTCATCCTTATTCTACTCTGCATTATCTCTTCCTTTATCTCGCATATTTCATTATTAATATCTAATTTATTATTATCAAACTCCTGTTTTAACTTGCTATTATTGGTCTGACATTGACTGATAGAATCCTCTATTTGCTTGTTTATACCTTTTATAGCAATCTCAGAAAATTCTGTAAACTTAGTCTTGAGCAATTCCTGATTATTACAATCTATTTGTTCTATTTCATCCCTTAAAGAACTAATAACTTTTTCACTATTGTCCAATCTTGATTCCAAGCCATTAAATTTATTATGTGCTTCCTCCTTAAAGTCTTCCATAGTCTTACAAGTATCATTGAGTTTTTTATTCATACTGTCTATACACGCTTTGATTTCATTACTATTTTTACTCATAATTTCATTGATCTCTTCTCTATTTTTTTTATTATCTTCTTGAATCTCTTCTCTATTTCTATTTCTATTTTATTTTTACTCATAATTTCATTGATCTCTTCTCTATTTTTTCTATTATCTTCTTGAATCTCTTCTCTATTTCTATTTATATTTTCTTGAATCTCTTCTCTATTTTTTCTATTATCTTCTTGAATCTCTTCTCTATTTCTACTTATATTCTCATTAATCTCTTCTCTTCTCTATTTCTATTTATATTCTCATTAATTTTTCTATTATCTTCATTGAGATATTCAAATTTCATATTTATCTCTTCTCTATTTTTTCTATTATCTTCTTGAATCTCTTTTCTCATCAGTATTATTTGAGACAATAAGAAGCTATCTACATCTCTTTTATGTGTGACTACTTCTTCTTCCTCTATTTTTAATTCCCTAATCTTTTCTTCTCCTTTTATTTCGTCATCTGTAATTTGTACAATATCTGTAATTGTTTCTATATTAATGGTCTCTTCCGCTTCCCTTTCCTCCTCACAACTACTATCCACAATGAATTCAGATATTTCCTCTACTGAACTGTTATCTTGATTATCATTTTTTTTTTTTTTTTATAATACTTTTTCCTCAAAATTTTAATATCCCAATAATATGTTACTATTAACTTCTCATAAAATAGTTTCTTACCAGTTCTTTTATCTCATCCAACCATCACCCACAATAACTATAGACAATACCTTCTATACACCCTATACTATCTAACTAATTATAATAACAATAACAATTAAAATTATATGTGTCACAACATCATTTCCCACATGCATGATTCACAAATATTTTGCACAAATTAAAACACTTTCAAATATATTTTTCAATAATACTTCAATAATTGACATGGTCATATTAAATACCAATAATCGTTAGCCACATATGCATATTTTAAATTTTGTTTGTCAATTGACCCACAATAGTATAGTACGATTTTTTTTTAAACAATCAGATTATCTACCACATAAAATTGAAATTATTTTAATAACAAATACTTAGTTTACTTTAATAACTAAATCCTAATAATTATTTCTATAATCAAATATGAAATTATCTACTTCTGTAAAATATGTCTATTGACAATCTCCCGATTTACATGAACAAATTCAAATACTAAACTATATGTAACTCCACTACACATCGTGCAGTCTCATTGGAAGAGCAAAATTTAACCTTCTGTTAGTTGAATCCAACCTATCGATTGTAGTTCCAACTACACATCGTGCAACACGTTGGGCGATCACAATCTAACCTCCCCCCCACGCATCCTCACCCCAAAAATATACTGTTTATTACGAATATTCCGGGTTCTAGCTCAGTTAACAAATAAATAAATGAAATATTCAGCATTGATTAAAATGATTACTAGCTCTAATTTCTAAAATACAAATACGGTTCAATTTTTAAAATGAATTAACAAATATTTACTATTTTCATGAGACATGGAGTGACAATACGGGGAACGAGATAGACTACATTGAGACATTATCCACACGATACTACCTCAATGGCATAAGAACACTATTCCCCCTTTTTACTATACCAAATAACTAACTCATAGTATTCTTACGACTTTCTAAGCTCTATTCACTACGATTAAAATAATAATCATATCTTAATCTTCTTTATAACAAGAATCTAGCTCAATTAAATAAAATGAAGTAAAATAAAATAAAATAAAATCTCAGGTTCATAAATTGTATTCTAACTGATTTAAAATTACGGTAGTAAAATATGAAAAGGGAATTTTATGTCATAATCTACTACACAGCAACTAACAATAATAAAAATAATAATAACAATAATAATATAATATAATCTTATTTCTTCCTGAAATGAAATAAATAAATACGTACGTGGTAGTATTTTTAATAATCTGACAACAGAATACGTGTGGCAACATTAGCATATAATTTAATGTAATATTGTGGCAACCGACTTATGACCAATAAATAATATAAAATTATGATCTTTTAATTTTAACATACCAATAAATTCTCAAAATTATTATAACACTTTTATGTTTACCTTTTGTGCAAAACCTATATGTCTGTTTCAATTATAAATGTATCGTGATTTCATGCATCCATGTGGAGAAATAACAACGCGGACACAAAACTTTAAAACAAATTTAAAACAAAGTTTATTAACAACATAAATAAATTAACAATATTTTTACATTATATACATTGGATATCCCTTACTCTCCTATCTCAACTTAGTTTACTAGTTTATAAAATGAAATCAAAATACTATTTATTTTTCCTAGTTAAATCTTATTTTTTTAACACTTAAGAAAATACAGTATTATTACTTGATTTATTATTATGGTTAGCTTGTTACAAAATGCATTTCTTATATGCTTATCACAAACACTTTGCATCCCTAATATTATTAAAATTATATTTTTTACAAAATTTACATTCGTAGTAAAATTCTACAAAATAACAAATTTTAGTTTTATATTGGTTGTATGGAATCTTACAAAGTCAAAACATTGTTCTACATTCGGTATTAGGTTTTTTATTGTTCATTATCCGATGTTTATTAATCCTAATATTCTCATTCAAGCCTTACTTCGGATGATATAATTACAACTATTAATATACCATGCACAAGTATATGTTTATTATACCTTATTGAACTATTTTCTTAATAAATATGCAATACTTATTTTCTAAATATTATTTTAAAAAAAAAAAAACATTCAAATTTTATTATCACTTTTAAAAAATACTTGGTTTAGATTTCTTTTCAAAATCTTATATTCATTTCTGAATTAATTTTACAATGTATTATATGATTCTTTCTCTCTTTATGATATTTTGGACTTTCAATTTTAAAGTTACACAATTCTATACATTCCAGCAAATAAACTATTCTTACATAAACGATAACATATCTTCAGTTCTATTTTATTCATTATTTCTTTGAAAATATCTTTCTGACCGATGCAGATTCACAAAATAAGGATAGCGAAGATAGATGCATAGGATCAAAATACAACTAGAATATTACTCGTCATAAACCTTGACAATCATGGCACAGTGAATTAAAAGACACTATAGAGGAGTGACCTTTACCTGTCTACCAACCTCTATTATAGGAACGATGCTAAAGCTATTTCTTCAGCTTTATTATAACATCAAAAAGTTTAAAGATATGCAAAAAACACTGTCCAAACTATATGTGTTCAGTCATAGGGCTTAGTTAACTATACTGAAATCACACAAAACTAAATATGATCCAAATCCTTTATTTTTCCTATTTCTTAAAAAAAAACATCATCTTGGTTTCCTCTCCACTAGTACTTCCAAGTCACTATCCGATCTTATTTCTCAAGATTTTTCTATACTGTACATCGACAAATACATATCTGCATTTCTAACAATAATAAAATTCATTTATTTCAAAACTATTCCACTGTTCTATAAGACAGCTTGCTTACTACTTTCCTCGTATATTTAATCATATACAAACTATTTTAAAATATCTGAATACTTTATCACATGAAAGTTCAAAAGAATCACACAATTGTTCTGTTAAATTATATTATTAATATACTTTAAATAAATTATTGCATGCATATTCCGAATTACTCCTATCTCATTATATGTTAAAAATGTTGTATAAAATGTGTACATATAATTTAAACTTTCACACTTCATTCTTAATCAATAGATGATCTAAAAAAAAATACATTATGCATTATAAATAAATATCAATATTACCAAACGATCTTTATCTTCTCGATCGCATTCCGTAGGCTTCACCATCCATTTGATTCTTGTAGATATAAGACTCACATCCATACACTTTATTTTTAAACAATATTTCTAATAATTTTATCAAGCTATTATATTTAAATCTCAATATTACTAAATTTATGTTTATATGTTTTCCCTAATCTCACATAGCATTTTATATTCTAAAATAAATTAGTAAAATATTTAAACTATATTTACTGTACTTCTTTATCAAACTTTCTTGAAAACCGTTCATATTAAAGCTAAAAAAAAAATGTTTATTATTTCTTCTTCAGTTCCGATCTTCAATTTTAAGGCAAAACAATTATTGCTCTGTTTAATAAATATTCATAGATGACAATCCTTGGTTTTTCATAATATTTAATACAATTATTAATTATGATATTAGTTAATCCCGTAAAGAAAAACGTCTACATATTCTCTTCTAATATTTTCTGCTAATATTTTCCCGCGCGACTTTTATGATGCATCTTCTAGGTACTTTGATTTAAATATTCAATAAAATTTTCTGTTTCCATGGATCCATTTTCATTAAGTAATTTAAATTTATATTTTCTAAATCAAGCATTTCTCCAATGAACACTTTATAATATATTTTTTTTAATTCTTCTTAGAGAAAGTTTTTCTGTTCCTTTTTTTCATAAAACACAATAGCTCTTTCATCTTATTATTCTGTAACTTTTTTTCCTTCTTTTAAAATTCTGGTACTATATTTTTGTAATGTTTCCTTTAAAAAGATAAACATTCTTTCTTCATTATAACTTTTACATAATTTTTTCTTTATGATATACGCATCTTAATTTTTCCATAGAGAAGAATAAAAAAAAAACTTCAGAGTAGCCTTATAAATTTGTGCGTCATAATTTTTCCTGACGGCAAATAACTTCTCTTTTAAGTTTTCCGTATAGCGTCCAAATTATATTCCTCTGAGTTACAATAATAAGTTTCTGGTTGAGCATAAATAAAGCTGTATCAAGGCACTTTACAAATATTTTTCCTTTAACAATATTTTTATATACTGTTTTCTGTAGTATTTCCATTTTTACTGTAAGGTTTTGGCTAAACTTGAATAAAATCACTGGCAAGAAAACTTTTAAAATTAGCCCTTCATGTAAAGGCAGTCAAAATATTATATGTTAAAAAAAAAACTTTTAAAATAAATACAAAATTTTAAAATTATATCACTTTTCTAGCTTACGGTCTTATTCAGCTAAAAAATATGTTACTCCCTCCTTCACTTACACATTACTTTCTCCCGCTTCGTCTAATTCTTATATTTTTGTCTGCTAAAATACCTCCGTTGATTGGTTAATGACTTTTTTAGCGCGAACAAATTTACACATTTTAGTTTTATAATAGATTAAACCCTTTTAAAATAAAGAATTTATGACGTCATGTCTTAAATATTACTTAGAATAGTATTTTTAAATTCAATTATAGTTTTATCAAAATCATTTAAATTTTAAAACAATTATTAAAATATCATTTAATATTTCAACTTTTACTTTAACGATCGATAGCAATTATATTTAGTTTTATAATTCACAAACTTTATTATTATTCTAACAAGCGTGTGTGTGAAGGTATATAATATACAGTCACATGATTACTAACTTTATCAGATGATTTTTTAATTTACGTCTCGGTCTAAATTACCAAAACTGATATATTTTATAAAAAATTTGGAAAATAATTTAAAAATGTAGAACTAAATATAATTCTCACCATCCTAAAGTTTATCTTAAAATATATTAGATTAAATTTGAATATTAATTATAATTATAACATTACATATAGCATTTATTTAATTTATTAGTTTTAAAATATCATACTCGAATTATTAATATACTTTTAACTATTTATAGCTGTGTTATTTTATATGGCCAGCTTTTACAACCATAAGCAAGGATATAATTAAGCTTTATTTAATTACTTTTCCTTTTAAATAATCCATTACACTTTTATATACCAGGTATTTTCAGCCTTAAATTGTACTATAAAATCTAATGTATCCTACTATTATCTATATATTACACAAACGTATTTTAAAATTTAAAATTTTTTAGTAATTGACCATTCTACCTTATTATGACCTATAGATAAGGGCACAATATATATATATATAAATAACTACAACCATTAAATGTCTGTATTTTTAAATTATATAATAATAATTCAAATAAATATATTTAACACAGTATTCAAAATTAAATAATATATTCTTTACCAGAAGTACTTTCAATTGTTTCACTGACAATCTTTTTCAACTGTTAATACAAACGTACAAAAAATAAATATATATATATATCACATCACTTGAGATTTCTGCAGTAAGTTAATATGTATGTTCTTTATGTATCTATCATATTTAAAATAAAATGGAAATTCATACAATATTACAATACTAGCCACAGAACAAATTTTTTTTATTAAAATTCTTCCATGACCATAGTTTCACCTATTAACAAATAGATCTTTTTTAAGTAAAATTCAACTAAAAATACAACTTATGTATACACAAAACAAAATAGCTTTCCTAATAACATTCATATCAAAAACCAACTTCCTTTAACATGAAAGGATGCCTTCATGAGATTGATAGCTTCAGATTCAAAATTTTTTATCATTTTGTTCTTCTTTTCAATTCACTTTTTTCATAAAAGATAACCTCTGCATTGTCAAATAATATTGTAAGACCTGTATTTAGTTCATGAATATCTGAAGCTGAGTTAGGATATCTATTTTTAACTCTATTCTTATTTATAATGCAGAGGTAATCTTTTATAATAATAAAAAAAGTAAATTAAAAAGAAGAGTAAAATAAACTTTGATGATACCATTTGTTGAATCTAAGTTATTAATCTCATGAAAACATCCTTTGATTTTAAAGAAAGTTGAATTTTGAAATGAATGGTGGGAAAGGTATTTTGTTTTATGTATATGTTGTTTGTTTAGTTAAATTTCAGTTGAAAACAACTACTTCTTAATAGATAAAAGTTGTGGAAGAATTTTTTTTTTAAATAAAAACAAAAAATTTAATTACCAAAGTTTACATAGTTTCATGATGCTGTTTTCATACATGGTATACTGCATAGCTTATTGCAAAAGAGTTCATAAGATCAAACACTTGGAAGATCAATTCTGGACCAAGTATCTTTGTGTAACCATTGTGGTACAAGGAGCTGGTCCCTGGACTGTACACTCTTGACAAGACCTATGAAGATCTCTGTGACTGAAGAGCCTGAATGAGTGAAAACACGTTCACATCTGGTCAACCAGACTGCAAAGGTAAGGAAAACAGAGAATCTGATAAGAGAAAAAATCCCTGCCTTGATGACATTCTGGATATTTAAGGCCTCTCTGATGTCAAATGTAACTTTCTCTGTGATGAAGGTTCTGATTTGGAAAAGAAATGGACAATTATAAAGTATTACATAGCTGGATGGTTTCATCGGCAGTATTACATAGCTGACATTGAGGATTGATTTTGGTGAATCCTCTTTTTCATACCAAGAAATGGTTAGTGGGTAAGGATGAGATGTTGAACTTTAAGATAAAGCCTATGTATTTTGGTTCAACAAACCAGTTCTTCAATTTTTTTAGCAATGGTTTATTGTCTATGCCCAGTGTGGTCATGAGGGCAGTCTGGTTTTGAAATCTAAGGTTATAGGCCTTCCAGTTGGTTGTTTTATCTTCAAGGGAGGTTTTAGATAGATTTGTCACCTTGGTGACATATAACCAAATAATTGTAGCCCATCTGCTTGCAAGATGTGGGAGTGTGTCTGTAGGTTCCACTGGAGTGGCTAGGTTTAGTTCTGGCCGTTTTAAGTGAATTGCATGTAGAACTGCAATTGCCTTCTGTAGATAGGTTGTTGAACAGAGTGCAATCCAAGTCCATTTAACTCTCTAGGCATTTGGATCTTACAGATGCTGATGGCAACAACCTTTCCATTCCACATGATTTTTGAGCACAGTGAGTTCATTGATGATTGAAATGCTTTAGTAGGTTTAATTATGGTTAGATAATAATTCCAATCTTGAAAACACCAGCATGTTGAGAAGGGCTACTTTGCCTGGCAGGGAAAGTGAGATTCATGATAAAGATCAAACCACTTTGCTAGTTTTTTCCAAAAATGGAGTGTTGGATATCTTTTGCCATAACAAGTTTGACTTGGCCATAGGAAAATCGAGGAAGAGCTGTGGCTCAGCTGTAAACACTGATGGAATCACTGTGCCAGTGCTGATTTTCCAAATGGAGGACTGGTTGTAGTTGATGTTCAGATTTAGTTTCTTTGAATATTTATCAATGATTTTTGTGAGTGTTGGAAGGTGAGTTTTATCAGAGAGGAAGATGGAGACATCATCAACATAGGTTATATGTTGTACATGAAGTTTCAGTGCTGTCACGAAAAGGGCTGGCATGAAAATTCCAGGGAGTCTGCATTTTATCTCTCTGAGCATAGGGTTTATATAGGTGATGAAGCAGAGAGTGGTAAGTGGAGATCTCTGGGGAATAAAAAGATGGTGTCTGAAACCCTGGCAAGTGGAGATCCCTGGGGAATGGAAAGATGATGTCTGAAATCTTTGGACAGTCTTTCATCCAGTTACATAAAGATAGATCTGTTCAAAAGCAGATTACCAATAATTCTGGTATAAATGCCATGGACTTGATAGTCAAGGAGAGTCTGCAGTAGGTATGACAGAGTCAAAATCCAAGGCAAAGTCAAGTTGAATAACTATAGGCTAGAATTTTCTGTGCAGTTTAATGTGTTCTACAAGAAGAAGAAAATGCTGCAAGCACCTATGGTGCAGGAACCCTTAGCACAAATTGATATGGCATGATGTGTGTGTAGAGTTGATCTTTGATTTTGTTTTGACTATTGCCTCAATGATCTTGATTAGGAGGGTCATGGAAATGGGCCTTGGTTTGGAAAGGGTAGAGGGATTGGGCTTTTTTAGGAAAGGAACAAGGACCACAGGATACAGGTCTGAAATATTTTGAAACTCTCCTGAAAGAACATCTACCATATGCAGTACAATGGGGGCTGTAAAATATCTCAGGTGGATGAGTACAAATGAAGTCCTGGATGAACACTCTCAGGATAGGCAATGAGCTTTTGGATTATCTGATTTTCACTGTCATGAGCAACTCCATCTTCCAAGTGATTCCAGATGTTTCCAACATCAAATTTATAGTTCTGTAGCCTGCCCCAAAAGTGTTCATGAATCTTTGCAAGCATTGCTGGGCTACTGAGCAACCCTGATCAACTGACAATGAAGTAGGTGTGGGTCTGACCACTGAACCAATTGCCCAGTGAATGTAGCTGTGGATCCAGCTGTGCTGATTGGCCAAAAGATTTTGAATCTTTTGGTAGCAATGTAATGCACAAGGACCTTTTGTTTGCAATGGTACTGAGTTTTTACCTCCAAAATATCTTGGGGATGGATATCAATATGGTGTAGAGATTTTAACCTGTCATTTATAGCAACCAAATCTTATAACTGATTTGGACCTTTAATTTTCTTTGTGTATGAGTCTATGAGTGAGCTCAATATACTGGTGAAAGATGATCAAGCCTGTAGTGGAGGCAAAGTGAGAATTTGGATTTTTTGGAACAAGATATAGACTTCAGAGAAGATGAGTTCTGGAGTTGCTGCTTTGTTGAGTAGCCTAATGGTAGGTGTATAATCTATATGAAATGTGGAACTGTGGTGGTGGGATCTATGTGAAGTGAAATTAGAAGAGCTAAATGGTCAGTGAAGGGAACCAATTGAAGCTTGGTGCATATGTCAAAGTAAAGTTCAGGTGAATAATAGAGAAGGTCAATTAGGGATTTCTTTTGCAGTGGGTAGAAGGAGAATGATCCAGGAGGGAAAAACCCCTCTTCACACAACAGGACTCTAATAATTAAGTGAAGATGTTTTTGTTGAAGTTATCGTAACTCATGTTGAAGTCACCAAAAAAAAAACAATAGGGGAGGCATCTGAAGAGAGAAGAGAATTGATTTTTATTGATTACTACTTGTGCTGAATAAGAATCATTTCTGATGTACAAGTAAATGATATTTATTGCCATATTTCCAAAAGTGAACTTAATGACTAATAGATCATTGCTAAGGTGTAATGTCCTAAAAGAGCTGTAGGTGAGGTTCTTATTGATTATAAAAGCAACTCCAGAAGATGCTGTGTTTGAGTGTACAAAATAAAATAGACCATAGTGTTGCATCATTTGAGTTATTTGGTAATTTGAGTTTATATGTAGTTTAGTTTCAGAAAGACAGACTATGTGGAGGTCTGTTTTGTCTAGCCATCTTTTTAATTCAAAGACATGGCGTAGGGAGTTAAAACCCCTTATATTTATTCTGGCCAATTTAATAAGCAAGTTAAGTTGTTACAGAAATTTGTAGGTTGTGTTTACTAAGCTGTGATAAGTACATCATATAGGAGAGATTATTGACATAAAATTTGATTTTCACCAAGTGGTCTGTCAGGGTCCTGTGACACGGTGGCTAGTTGAGTTGGAACAGGTATTTTGGAGCTTAAATAAAAGTTGGAATTGTGTTTACCTTCATTATGACCATTTTCAAAAGCTGTGTTTTGGGAAGAGCTGCTTTCTTGTGTACTGAGTAATTGAGCTAGTTTAGTTCTTTTTTCTTTCTTTTTTCTCAAGCCAGTATCATGGCTTGCTGCTTGTTTGATGTTTTTGTCATCATTGTCTGAGATAGCCATAGATGAGTTGATCTCTTTGACTGCAAGCTGAATGAGTCTTGGGTTTTTCTTTTGTTGTTTGGAATGGTATGTTCTTGTTGAGACTTCGTGACTGGAAGAGTTTGTTTTGTTGATAGTGGTTCACTATTGGGAGCTTGTATTGAATGATCTTGTTTTGAGTGAGTTTTAAATGCTTCTTGTATCTTCTTGGATGTCATGTTGATAGCTGATGTTTGTTGTTTTGGGTTCATATGGGTGATGGTGTGATTTTGTGTCTTCTGTTGTAGAATGGGAAACTGGAATTGTTTAGAAGGTGTGTCATCATTAGATGAGTTGGTCAAAGTGTGATGATCCATTTTTCAATTGTTTGCAAAAAGTAAATCAGTGTTGGAATCTTGTATCTGCCCTTTTTATATGATCCTCTGTATTAGTAGATGAAGAATGTGATAACTGAATTAAGTTTTGCATATTTTTTATGCATTTATGATTTTTGCTTTTCCTACTGTTGCAGACATCACAATTCTGTTTGGGCGTGACCTTACTAGATGTGTTCGGTCTCCACAGTGGAAACATTGGGGGTGTACACCTTGAATAGCTGTAAAAATTGGACATTTTTTCTCTTCCAAAGTTGAAGAAATATCCAATGGAGTGAAGCCTTGATTGAGCTTTAGAGAGAAGGCAGCACTGTTGGATGGAAGCTCAATATCTGCCCTTCTTTCTGTGAGGTATTTTATACTAGTTAAAATCATATCTAGCAAGCAGCCTCTGAAGAATAGCATCAATGAAGTTAAAGTGCAGTTATGTGCTATTCCATATGCTGTTCTTGGTTTATTCATATCTATTTTAATGAGATATTGGTCTTTTAAGAATAGTTGTTGTCTTTTAAAGAGTTCTTTCTGTAGTAGATTATGAAACTCAATAATAAAATAGCATCTGTTAGGGTGGTGATAGACCCTGTGAATAGATTCTGTTAACTGAAGACTTTTGAGAAGCAGAAAGAAGTCATCCATTGGAAAGGTAAATAACTGACAGAGGTTGTTAGTGGTGGTTAGAATCAATGTGTTATCACTGTCTTAGTTGAGGAAAGAGTTAAGCAACATTGAAGGAATTCTAGAATTAAATTCTTGGCTTATGGCTTCATAATTGTTCATGTAGGACTGGGAAAGTTGATTTGGTTGTGTGTAAATCATCATTGATTAATATAAAGCTATCATCCTCAATGAAGTCCATAACATTATATTGAATGTCTTGTTCAATTGCTTCTTGGATATGGGCTTTAGGTTTATTGTTTCCCAATACCGTAGCATAGCTTTGGTTTTTAGTTGGGTTGGAATTGATATTTGTGTTTCATAATGAAGCTTGAAAGCCAGTATGATTAGCTGCTAGATTGTGGTCAGAGAAGGCATTATTGGTTTCAAAATTGGTTGTTAATGCATGGAAAATTTGTTTCAATAAAGTTTATTTCAGTTGGCGATACTAGCGTTTTTTCAAAATTTATTATTGGACCAAAATACGAATTGCGTATTTTGCTGTTGGATTTCGAATCAAAATTTTCACTTGAATTTTGTTTTGCAGGTATGAAACTATTAGATTGTGTCTGGGACTGTGTATTTTTATTTATTTCTCCTTTATGAGCTTTTGTTTGTAAGGTGATTTTTGGTTCATTTAAAGGTTCATTACAGGAATCTATAGCTGCTACCAGTGAGGCGCCACTTACATTTAAAAAATTTTCAAAACTTGTTGTGCCAAAATCTCAAAATTGATTTTCTGCTAGATTTGGGCTATTTTTGGATATATGATGTTGTTTTTGGTGTTTAAAATGTGGGTTTTTGGGTGCATTGATAGGTTTAGATAGGTCTTGTGAGATATTAGTGGGAATTTTTAAATTTTTGAGATTTATGGTCGAATTTACCGTAACAACTTTTCGCATTTTAGAAGTTGCGGTCATGTTATTTTTGTTTGCATTCACAAGAGTTTCTTTTGCTTGTTGAAGGCTTTTACTTCTTTTTTTAAAAAAAATCAAGGCCCTCCTGCTTTATATCATCCGATTTAGAACAATCTTGATAGCTTATATATATTATCCGATTTAGAACAATCTTGATAGCTTATATATATATATATATATATTGCATCAGGGCTTATGTTAAGCATGGAAAAGATTGCTTTATGTTAGTATTGCTGTGCGATTTTGTTAGCTGGGTTGACCTGATGTTTTCACTTTCTAGGAGACTATAACTATGACTCATTTTTGTAAATAGAATAATAGTATAACACAAAAATAAAGCTTACCTGCTCTGATGAGCAGCTTGGATTGAAAGACTTTTTTAATTTAATATAACTAATAAACTTTTTAAAATAAGTAGATGTGATGTGATGTATTTGGCTTCTCCTTAAATGGAGTCAAGAATATCTCAGCAACTATGCCCAGATAAACCTGTTAGCCACTTTATTTTCCATTCCCCACTCTAAGTCTTCCCATATTCTGCCCCATCCCATTTGCACAACATAATCTTTGTCAACTCTATGACCTTAAATCTAAATCCCCCTTATCTTTTTGCAAACCCAGCATAAAAACTAATAACTCACTTTCTGTATAGTCACTTTGTTCATACCTATTCTCTCATAACTTCATTATCTGTACCCTTCCTGTGTTCAAACATTTACATTCAATCAACAGATGCCTAATATTTTCTATACTTTCCTTACACAATTTGCACACTAAATCACCCATAGTTTTCTATTTACATGTATATTCTCTTGTTGCTAAAGATCCCATTCGAGCCTTAAACAATAAATTACTTTCCTTACTATTATCATAAATTAACTCGCTTCCAATATTCTGTTTACTTCTGTATACCCTCCTTACTACTTCTCCATCTCCAACTCCCTATTTTTTATTAATGCTTCTATTCTTTTATCCGATTCCTTACCCTTATAACTCTCAACAATCCTCCTAACACAATCATCCCACCTTTTATACAAGTATACCAATATAAATTCTTTATCCAAATCTTTTGCATACCGCATTTACCTTTTTCACCCATCTTGTTACCTGCCCTTTACTCATAACCCAATTAAACACTATTTTGGCTATTCTTTTACTATCCATAGACTGCAACCTACCAAACATTTTCATTTTACTTTTTGCATCTCTCATATAAAAACTTGACTATCCCATTTCTCCCTGAATTGCCTCCTTTGCAGTCCACATCTCTGCATCTAATGCATGTCTTCCTACTTCCCTTTGTACTTTCTCTAAATAATCTAAAATCCTTTTACTAACACATAATGCATCATTACCATATGTTAACCCTGCTACTGCAACTCCCTTCCATACAATTCTAGCTACATCATATTTATTATATGAAAATACTGTTAGTTTCTTTACCAAACCCTTCCTTTTCTTTGCTTCATTTACCAATGTTTTCTCCCATTCATTCAAGCAATTTTCCTGATTACATAAGATGATTCCCAAATACCTATATCTATCCACCACACTTAACTTTATATCCCCCAATAAAAAATCTACGTCCTCTCTTTCCCCAGTATTAACCATCATTATATTCAATTTTTCATCACTAAATTTAATCCCCATCTCTTTACACACCCTTGCACATGTCCTCAACATAATATCCATATCTTCTCTTCTTTCTGCACATAAAAAGATATCCGCAAAAAAAAGACCTGACAAAGTATATACTCCTTTGCGACCTATTAACGGTATCTCTACCCTTCTTCCTAGTCTTTCTATTGCTTTCTCCATTTCAAACAAAAACAACAAAAACAAAATCGGTGACATAGGGCATCCTTGCCTTAATCCTACCCCATTTTTAACTTTAACTGATTCTATATCCTCTAATGGGTAAGTATAATAATTATTTTCATATAATATCTTAATGAAATTTACTAAAGCTTCATCCATTCCCAAATTGGCTAATCTTACCCATAATCTATTTCTATTTACTATACCATATGCTTTCTCTATATCTATAAAACTCATATATAATGATCTATCTGAATTCCTACTCATCTCCATAAGTTGTGTAACTACAAACAAACTATCTCCTATATGCCTATCTGATGTAAAACCTCCTTGCATTTCCCCCACTACATTATTCTCTTCCATCCATTTTACAACTCTTCCAGCTACCATATACGAGAAAATTTTATATAAAACTGATGTTACCACTATCAGTCTATAATTATTTAACTTTTTATGATCCTTACCTTTTCTTTTAAATAATAACTTATTCTTGTATTACTTCAACTACCCAGAAAAACTGTCTTCTGTGCCATCTTATTAAAACATGATAATAACTTTGCTTTTGCTCTAGGCCCTAAATTTCATTACCATCTCTGCTGCCCATCCATCTAAACCTCTTGCCTTTCCACTTTTCAATCTCTTCCCTGCCTCATTCAGTTCATTTTTTGTGAACCTAATATTCCCATTACTAACTGCTTTCATGTATTCTATCACTAATTCCTTCACATCTAACATCTTTTCTATATCCATTACATATCTATTTAAGATTTTATCTAGCTCGCCTCTAGAGCTACATTCTATTCCCTCATAATCTATTAATACTATCTCTCTTTCCCCTACATTTCTCCTTTTAATGTAATTCCAAAATTTTTTACTCCCATCTCTTCCACTTTTATTAATATCCTCCCACAATTTATTATTTAACTTCATCTGCTCTCTATAATTATCTATTTTAGCTAGCTTCTTCTTTTCTAAGTACTTCTCCCATCATCCTCTCTCTATAATTATCCATTTTAGCTAGCTTCTTCTTTTCTAAGTATTTTCCCCATTTAGCATTAATATCATTTTCCCTTTCTTTATTCTTAATAGCATACTCATGTTCTCTACATGCTTCTTTTCCTCTCTTTTACACTTTTACTTACTAACTCTCTCATTTTTTTAATTACTTTTATTCTTCTGTATATTCTTGACTAAAACCCTATTTACCACTTTTTCTATTTCACCACACCAGTCCTTATGCTCATTCCCAACCAACTGCTCCATGGTTTCTTCAACTTTTATTTTATACTCTTCCAACTTATTCTTATCATTCACTCTCCATCCACATCTTTCACTATTATTTCTACCTTTATTTCTATCCTCCATCACATCTCTTCATTATCAAACACCTTAATTTTTCATATTTTATTCATTCCCTCTTTCTCTACCAATACATAATCTATTGTGCAAAATACATTATTCTTAGACCATGTGTATTGTCCCTCATACACATTTGATAAATTCCCAATGCTCAAATTTACTCTTTGCAAAATTCCTTCAACAACTGACCATTCTTATTATCTACATCACTGATTTCTTCAATATGGCATTCATATCCCCATTATTCTCTTCCTCTTTTCTTTAAAACTCTGTATATCCTTAACTAGGCATTCATATATACTATTGTTCCACTCCATTACAGTTTTCCTATCCCCAGTGGTGATATACACTACAGCCACCATCCATTTCTTGTTTACCCAACCTTATTTCAAACCACAAATGCTCTTGACATTTAACAATATTTAAATATTTTTTCAATATAACACCTATACCACCATCCCTTTTTTCTTTTCTGTTTATATCCTTCCATACTACCTCTTCCAAAATAGATTCTTCTTCTTCTCTTAGATGAGTTTCCACTACTGCTAATACCTCAAGCCCTTCATTTTCAATTGCTTTATTTAATTCCAGCCACTTTTCTGGTCTCCTACCACCTTTCATATTCAAAAACCCAATTTTAATAATTTCTTCTTTCCTAACTACTCTTTTATAAATTCTTTTGATTCCTTCTTTTCCATTACATTTATAACAAACTTTCTTACTACTAATCTTACAAAACCATTCCCTCTCCACATCTACACTTATATCTAAATCAACCATCTTTTGCTTATTTTCTTATATCCCTTCCATTCTTTTTTATATTATAATTTAAAAGCCCACCCCCCCTTAAAAGTTTCCTGAATTATATTCTTTAAATATCAGACTCCCTAAAACTTAACTTCCTTGTTTTCCTAAGTGCAAACCATCTTTACTATATAACTCCCTCTTTCCAATAAACCAATCCCATCCACAAACACAACATTATTTCTCTCACACAAATTTTTTCAATCTTTTATTTATAGAACATGCCCTATCTAACAAATATTTATAGAACATGCCCTATCTAACAAATGCCTCTTATAAAATCTTGGTAATAGTCCCACTACTCCTACTCTTCCTTTAATCTCTCTCAAATTCCTAATCAATTCTACATACTCATCCATTACTTTCTCTGATGGCTCTAACAAATTATTAGTCCCTATCATTACATATACATCTCTACTACCTTGCTTTCTTACTTTATCTGTCACATCCCTATTTTTTGCTCCAGGCAAACATACTCTAACATACTTGCTTCTATTTTCCCTTGCAATTATACCCCCCATTCTCCTATTAGTGAATCTCCTATCAATACTGTCTCAGAGTCTACTTTCTCTACTCCATCTGCAACCTTTTCTATCGCCTTCTGGACCTCCTTATCCATTTTTTCCTTATCATTTCTACTCAATAATTTCTTTATCTCCCCACACTTCGTCTCTAACAATTTTAATTTTGCTTCTATAACTGGCGCCATCTAGGAACTCTAGCAAGTTGTGGAAGAATTTTAGTAGAAAATTTTTTTTTTAGTTAGTATTGTAATGTTATATGAATCTCTTTTATTTAAAATTACTAGAATAGCATTAATCAGTATTTAATATCATTTAATATCATATTTAATATGTATACACAGATATATTTAAATAATCGGTGTAATAATGCCCAGGGTTAAATGGGTTTGTAAGCAATCATTAAAAACCAGTCAAAACTCAAGGCAAACAGTTTGAAATTGCTTACTGTTATTGATACTGGGGTGGATTGTCTAAGTGTTGATTGATATTTTATGATATATATATAAAATCAATAAATAACTTTTGTGTTTAAGATTGATGACATTTTTTTGTTTTTATTTGAAAAAAAATTTTTTTTAAATAAAAGCTTAATGAAAATATATTATAAAAAGCTTTCTTATTACTAAAATGAAGCTTACAATTGAGACAAAAAAAAAACTTTATGAGCACTATTGAAAACATTTCCCTCACATTTCCACATTTTAAAAAACTAAGTTACTGATTTAAAATATTAATGTGTTCTATCACTTTCATAGAGATTTAAAAAATGTTCAAAATTTCAACAACTTATCTTGAACATAAAGCTATTAAATATTGATTTCAAAATGTTATAAAAATATTATTAAATTGAAAGAAAATAATCTCTATACCATTCTCTTGTGAATCTTATTTAAAATAATGTAAGTTCTTAGAAGTAGGAAATATTTTTCAATATTTTTCTGGTCTCTGTTTTGTATTTAAGAAACTACATGACCTACCAAAAAAGTAATGTTTTAATTGAATTAACTTGGTATTAATTAAACCACTAAACATCACATGATTACTATTCTTTATGCTTACCCAAGCTGTTTACACAGAGGCAAAACTCACCATAATGTAGTGCCACTCAGTGCAAGCCCAGGTAATCAATGGATGCAGAAAGGTTTGTGCATAAAATGCCCAAGTAATCAATGGATGCAGGAAGGTTTGTGCATAAAATCCCTATCTAGTGCCTACTCATCCAATATCCCCATACTAGTTTTTAGCCTGTGGTCCCATCAAGGCCTCCCCTCTGATAAATGCCACAGGCCAGAAACTAGTATGGGTATATTGAATGAGTAGGCACTAGAGAGAAATTTTATGCACAAACCTTTCTGCATCCATTGATTATTCTGGCTTGCATTGAGTGGCACTACTTATCAAGTTTTGCCTCTGGTATTCATCATCATCATCATCAACCATTATCAATCCACTGCAGGATGAAGGTCTCTCCAAGTTTAATCCATCTTCTTCAATTTTTAGCTTCTCTTTTTCACATCACCACTGCACACTTTCTTATTTCATCCATCCATCTCACATGTGGTCTCTTTCTGGGTCTTTTACAATCTCTTGGAATCCAGTTTAAAATTTTAATTGTCAATCTATTATTTTATCTTCTAGCAATATGTCCAGCCCAACTCCACTTCAATCTTTTAATTTTTTCAATGAGGTCAGTAACATCTGTTTGTTCTCTTACCCATACATTACATTTCGATTCCTTCTTGTTTCTCCCAACATACATTTCTCCATACTTCTTTGAGTGGTCTGACATCCCTGTATTGCTCTTCTATTATGTTTCCAAATCTCTGATCCATAATTAAGTACTGGTAAAACACATTTGTTAAAAACTTCCTTTTCAAACACATAGGCATATTTTCTTTTAGTATCAAGCTATTTCTAGCAAAAGTACTCCAAACAAGTTTAATTCTATGATTAATTTCTTTTATTATGTTTCATCTGTATTAATAATCTGACCAAGGTATTTGTAACTGTTAACTTCTTCTAATTCATCATAATCAATCTTTATTTTCATATTTTGAGCAAATCGATTAAACATTACTTTAATCTTTTTAACATGTATCTTTAGTCCTACTTTTCTACTTTCATCTGATAACTCCTGCAACATTTCATGTAGCTCTGAAGTGTTATTTGCAAAAACAACTACATCATCTGTGAAATCTAAATGACTTAAATAATCTCATTTACTTTCACACCTTTAGTTTCCCATTTTAATCCACAAAATACTTCTTGCAACACTGCTGTAAAATTTTTTGGATATATGGAGTCACCTTGTCTTACATCTTTCTCAATGTTGACTTTCCCAGTATCATTATGTAATCTAATTGTTGCTATTGCATTTTTAGAAATATTCTTTAAAATATGACAATATCCTGGATCTATACCTTGATGATCCAATGCTTTAATCACTGAAGAAATCTTTATAGAATCAAATGCCTTTTCATAATCTACAAACCCAAAATATAATGGCAACTCATATTCATTTGTCCTTTCTATAACTTCTCTCAATACTTGAATATGATCTACTTGTACTCAAACCACTTTTAAATCCAGCTTGTTCTCTTGGTTGGTAGAAATCCAATGTTCTCTGTAGACGAGTTATAATTATCTTGGTAAAATTTTTATATAAAACTGATAAAAGGCTGACAGGTCTGTATATTAATATTATTACTGCATTCTTCCAATCATCCAGTACATCTTTATCATTTAGACATTTGGTATATAACTTTACTAAAAAATTTCAATTTTTTCACCTGCTTCTTTTAATATATTAATTATAATTCCATCATTACCTGGAGCCTTTCCTTTCTTCATACATTTAATTACATGTCTCACTTCTTCATTTAAAATTCTGGGCAATTTGAAAGATGTAATAAATATAGAAGGCTCTTGATAAAAATCTTCTACCAATTTCATGATGTCATCTCTCTTTTTAGTAATAATTCCATCTTTTTTTCCTTATTGCAGATATAAATTTCCTACCAATACCAAAATGTTGTTTTACATTTTTAAGGCTTTTATTTTCTTCTACAGCTTTCCTTGTTAGTTTACAGTTATACTTTCTTATATCATTTTCAACTCTTTTCCGCACCATTTGAGATATTCAATTCTTTTTAATGCATCATTTTTGTATATCTTCATATTCCTCCTTTTCTTCATAAATTCTCTAGTCTCAGTAGAATTTTTATTGGTCAATTGCTGCTTTTTTCTACCAGCTATCTTTGTTGCAGTTTTTAAAAGTGTATCAGTTATTTTCATATTAATTTCATTCAAATCTGAATCATGTTCAAAATCTACTAATACTTAAAATGTATTTGTAAGTTCTAATTTAAATTCATTAGAATGTTTCTGAAGATTAGGAATATCAACTGTAAATATTGTTTTTCTTAATAAATTTTTGTCTCTAGTTTTACATTAACACATATTTTACACCTTACTAATTGATGATCACTTCCATATTAAATTTATTAAGAACATTACAATCTTGAAATATGTATTTCCTGTTAGTCAAAATATAATCCTTTTCTGCTGTACCTTCATTTGGATGCTTCCATGTCTATTTCTTTTTAACATTTTTCTCAAAAAAAGAATTCATAATATAAAGTTTTTCTTTTTCTGCAAACTCCACAAGTCTATGTCCTCTCTCATTTCTATTACCACAACCAAAATTACCTACAGCACTTTCATCTTTTATTTGTTTACCAATTCTAGCATTAAAGTCTCCCATAATAATTTTAAAATGTTGTTTACTTTGATCAAAAGCCTTTTGTATATCCATATAAAAATATTCTACTACTTCATCACTATGAGAACTTGTTGGGGCATAAACCTAAATTATCTGCATTTGGTATCTGCTATTAAGTTGTTGGGGCATAAACTTAAATTACCTGCATTTGGTATCTGCTGTTAAGTTGTATAACTAATCTTGCCACTCTGTCAGATACACCATCAATCTCCACAATATTGTTCTTCCACTTTTTATTTATAATGAATTCTACTTCAATTGTATTTCCAATATTTGTGCCTTTATAATAGAGTATATGTCCACTTTTTAAATCAATTGTCTCTTCATCTTTTCTCCTAACTTTATAAAAGTCCAATAATGTTCCATTTAATATAAGAGAGTTCTTCTTTTAATTCTTGCAATCTTACTTCACTTGAAAGTGATCTGCAGTTGTAAGTACCTAATTGTCATCAAATGGCAGCCTCGGTCCACAATCAGGGGAACTGCTGCCTTGGTTGGTGACTTTACAGCTTCCTGGGAATAAGGGCCACCATGCTTTATTTTTGTCTGTCATAATTGTACACATGTATTGGAAAAATATTTATCATTTACACAAACATTCATTCTGCCTTATCAGACACTGATAAGAAAGACCATGGTCTTTCTTGATCTTAAACTCAGAGGTAAAAAGCCAATAAACTCAACACACTGGCTAATTCATGTTGGCGAGCAGTCTATTCATGTTCATATACTGTATGAATAATCACATAGTAACAACAGCTGCAACGACAAGAACGTATGGAGTGGACATTAGAAAATTTGCCCTGCTCGGTTGCTTTAAGGCCTCCAAGAGGTATCAAAGTTTCTCCTTTCAGTTAATAGCAAACTCCTTTCTGCAGCCTCTGGTATTAATTAGTTATATATCAGATTTCCAAGAAATTTTATTGAATTTAAATATATGAAATTCCAATTTCAAAATTTCATTCTAACTTGAAAAAGACAAAAAGTTTACAAACATACCAAGAATTAAACTGATTTTTCCAACTTATTTTTATTAAACCATTAAGCATCACAGGTGGCAATACTGTATGGAGAGTTTTGCTCTGTTTATCAACAATTAATGTGCTTGTATAAGAAATGTGATCATGTGATGCTTAATGGTTTAACACCAATCCTGCCTAATAGGATAGTGGTGGATATGGTTGTAAAAGAGCCAAAGACACCAAAATGTATGAGTGCTGAACTGAGTTCAGACCCATATGACTATATAAGCTATTGAGCTTAGATTGAAAATATTTTTTGTGTTTTCAATTTCATTCTCATAGTTTTGTAGTTAAGTAGAGATAAAAGGTGGTTGCTAGAGGGTTGCATTAGATCCTAAGATCTAGATGCAGTGCTCTCAGATCCAAAGCTCCTCACTGACGAAGGCCACAAGCCAGAAACTAGTCTGGGGATATTGGATGAGTAGGCATTAGATAGGGATTTTATGCACAAGCCTTCTGGCATCCATTGATTACTCTGTTTAGCACAGGTGGCAATACTGTATGGAGAGTTTTGCTCTGTTTATTTTTATTAAATGCTTTTATTGAGGGAAATAATGTAGTGTGAAATTATTATTTTTAAATTAATCAAAAAGTATATTTTTTATTTTCTAATAAAATCAGCAAATGCTATTTGACATTATAAAAATTTGGGTCATATAGATTTAGATTGTGATTCTTTTTTTCATATGTCATAGCATCGGCCGGGAGACGAACCCACAACCGCTTGCATGGCAGCTGCGATGACCTCTCGGCTAATATTTTCACAAAGAAAAAGATAAGTATATGAAAATATATTGCAAAAGTCATGAAGGGGGGAAAAACTTTAGGACCACAGTCATTATCAAAATGATTCACATAATTGATTTGCTTTCACCTTACTATGATGTATATATTATATGGTTTGGATTAAAAATAGAAATTTTTAAAACTTTGAACTAAGCTATTAGAAAACGTATGAAATATTATCTTATCAAAATAAACTTTGTGTAGACTAAAATAAAATTTGAAAATATGAGAAAGAAAGAATTCAACATTGTTTATTTATGTATTACAATATTGGAACTATGTATTTATGAATGATTTAACATTTTAATGGTATTCATACCCATTATATTCGAAAGGAATATTAATTTAGTTAATTAGTTATGGAATGTGTTAATAAATTAGGGTAAAAAAAAGATTTATTCTAAATATGAAAACATACACCTTTTATTTATTCAGGTGTTAATAATCTTGTTAAGTTTAATTAATCTGATTTCATTTATCTAAGGTTTAATGCACAAAATCACTTATTTGTTAATCATTATTAACACATGTCAGAGACACAGTAAATGTTTCTATAGTGAGTGGTGAAGGTGAAAGGTTAGGTGAGACATTATTCAAGTCAAAGAAAGTTTTAGAAAGAAATAATTATACCTTTACTTTTATTGGTATTAGTTTTGATTAATTCATAAAATAATTAATTACCATTATAAATTCTTATAGTGCGAGAGAGATAGCTACCACTGATTTACTACAGAATTGTGTGTGTGCGTATATGTGTGTCAAGTCTGATCTGAGTTTAATAATTATGTAAAATTCCTGCTTGTACATGTTAAAACGATCCAATGCTTTCTATAATATATATAAAATTTTATTTATATATGATAGTAGCCAAAGTGGAAAAAAAAGTTTTGTGACAGTGTTAAATCTGGTGTATTTTTATAACATGTTCTCACACAATATACATTGTTTACTCTGGTTTGCCCTGAGTGGCGCTACTGTATGAAAAGTTTTGATTCTGTGAAAACAGATACAACAGTATTTACATATATGCAAGCAACTGGTATTGTGTTGACACTTCCAGGTATACTGTGACATACTTCACGTCAGGTTTAGACTTTTAGAAGAATGCCTAATTTTTCTGGATATATCATGATAACTAACCTCATGTTAGGATTAATTGTAGCAACTTCCAGTTTAATGTGAACTTGCCGTTTAGCTACAAGTTATTTCACTTCCAAAAGATTTTCATTTTATAATTAGGTCACCTCTCTCAATAATAGAGGCTGCAGACACCTATTTTTGTCATTGGATAATTATATGTTTATTCATTAATTCATTCATTAATTGCAATGAATGCTAAATCTGAGCAAGCTCATTGTTTGATGTAAAATTGATTTGCAGCAATTATTTAAGAATTCTAGCACAGAAAACACAATAGAAATGTGTATAAACATTATAAAATAATTTAAACAATTTAAAATATAAATAAAACATGCAATTTATTTTTATATATATTGTAATGGTAAACTTATTCAAGTTTAATTATAATTAGGCTGTGACGTAGTCATCAGTAAATTGATACATATACCAACTGACATTAAATATTGGGAAATCCCCAA
Source organism: Epiperipatus broadwayi (assembly GCA_028023455.1). Lineage (NCBI taxonomy): Eukaryota > Metazoa > Onychophora > Udeonychophora > Euonychophora > Peripatidae > Epiperipatus > Epiperipatus broadwayi. Next base: position 320,525 of record JAQFVV010000483.1, on the reverse strand, counting down.
ACCATATTTATTTATATTAATTGGATTGGGAAATATTTCCTTAATATTTGATGATGAATATTATCGCTACATAACTCGCTATTTATAATACCAGGTCACACTGCATAGATTATGAATTAATCTCAATATAATGATATAGTGTTAATATATGAACCAGACAAACGTAATAATTTATGCATACAGCATTTAAATAAATAACAAAACGATAATTTATTTACAAACTGTTATAATTGTCATAGTACATTTTTTTCTTTTACAATAAATATACTTTCATTTTAACTGAATATTAATCAGTAAACATCATATGATCACCATTCTTCATGCTTACACAAGTTTTTGTTTACACAAAGGCTAAACTTCCCATATAGTAGTGCCACTCAGTGCAAGCCAATAATCAATGGATGCAGGAAGGTTTGTGCATAAATTCCTTATCTAGTGCCTATTCATCCAATATCCTTGGGGTAGTTTCTAGTTTATCGTTTTCATCAGTGAAGAGACTTAGATCTAAAAGCATTGAACCTAGATCTTAGAATCTAATGCAATGCTCCAACAACCATCTTTTATCTTATTAGCTAACTATAAAGTTTTGAGTCCAAAATGAAAGCACAATAATATTTTCAATTCAAGCTCATTAGCTTGTATAGTTGTATAGATCTGAATTCAATTCAACATCCGTACTTTTTGGTGTCTTTGATTCTTTAATGAGCGCAGTCAACATCATTCTATTGGGCAGGATTGGTATTAAATCACTAACCATCATAAGATCAACATTCTTTAAGCTTATACAAGCTGTTTACACAGATGCTAAACTCTTCATAAAGTAGTGCCATTCAGTGTAAACTATAGTAAGTAATGGATGCTAAAAGGTTTGTATATAAAATCCTAGTCTAGGGCCTATTAATCCAATATCTCCAGACTAGTTTCTAGCTTATGTTTTTCATCAGTGAGGAGTCTTTGATCTGAGAGCACTGCACTAGAACTTAGCATTTAATGCAACCCTACAGCAGCCATCTTTTACCTAATTAACTAACTATAATTGCTTTGAATCCAAAATAAAAACACAATAATGTTTTCAATTCAAGTTTATTAGCTTGTACAGTAATATAGATCTAAAACTAGTCTAAGATATTGGATGAGTAGGCACTAGAAAATAATTTTTTTTCTTGCATCTATTAATTACTTTGACTTGCGCTGAGTGCCATACTCTATTGAGAGTTACAGCCTGCTCAGGCATAAAGGATGGTGATTATATAATGTTTAGTGGTTTAATACTATTTCTGTCCAATAGGATTACTGTGACTGTGGTTATTAAAGAACCAAAGATATCATGCTGAACTGAGCTCAGATTTATATGACTATATAAGCTAATGAGCTTAAACTGAAAAAAAAAATCATTTTAGACTCGGAGCCTTATAGTTAGCTAATAAAGTAAAAGATGGCTACTGGAGGGTTGCATTCAATTCTGAGATCTAGATGCAATGCTCTCAGATCAAAGGCTCACTGATGAAAGCCACAAACTAAAAACTAGTCTGGGGATATTGGATGGATAGACACTAGATAGGGATTTATGCACAAACCTTCTTGCATGCCTTGACAACTGGTACTGAGTGGCATTACTGTACAGATAGATTAAACTCTGTGAATACTAATCAGGTATGCACTAAACTATTAATAGTGTAACGGACCGACAAATAGACAAACAGATAGCCGACCGCATTGTGGTATCAAAATGCAATGGAATATGAATAAATGATGAAATCATAATGGAAAATAAATTGATGAAAGAAGGCCTTAAATGTAGGCATCAAAAAAAATGTAATGGACCAACGATGTACTATCAACAGTCCTTGAAGAATAAGCTATATATTTAGGTTATATACTCATCCATTCCTCTAAAGATCTGACAGATACTGACAGCCAAAAGAATGATTAGCATTTCACAATTTTGAGATAGATAAAAAAATTCAATCACTGCTCTTAAAGTATACAAGGTTCCACGAACACTCAGATGATCATCACATTTCAATCTCTCTAAGCTACTGGAACCCATAATAGTTTTCTGCAAACACTATTGCATTGCATTGCTTACAACCAACTCTTAGGGGCTACTATTAAAAAATATTGCCTTGATCATCTTTGGGAGTCTTAGAGGCTAATATTTTATATATATATATATATATATATATATATATATATATATATATATATATATATATATATATATATATATATATATATATCAAAAGAAATATTGCCTTGCTCTCTTTGGAGTCTCAGAGGCAAAATCATGGCAGGACTACTGTTAACTGCTTCATGATAACTAATAACTAATAACATAATTTGGGCTAGAGCAGTGAATAAGATCAATCAGTCATGAGTGACATGAATACATCACATCCTCAAGACAATGACAAAAATTTCCCATCCATCATCAACACTTACAATAGAACCAACCAAACTCCAACAATCAAATATCCAATCTAACCTTTAAAATCCTAGATTTTCTACAACACAAATTTTCCAAATATGGATAAAATTACTACTCTACAATTTAACACCATCAATGTAATTCTAAATTGAAACTAAGCTCCAACAATGTAACGGAATGTTGACCCATCTCTAACCATTTACCTAAATCCATCCCATTACATTTACTGAAACAAGAATCCGGCCATCCACGGAAAATTGTAAAGATCCAATAACACTACAACCAAGATGGATCTTTACTATCATTCAACCCCCATTCATTTGGCAATATGCACAGGATCCACCCAATTCTCATGTCAATCCATTAGATTCCCTAGAATTCAAACTCATTCATAATCTGAGTAATTACTCTGTTCAGATATAAATTGTAAGAATATATCTAGCCAATGTAGGCAATGACTTGATGTTATGGTTTATATAGTACACTTATTGGATACATATTACATATATATTTCCATATCAAGAGGTATGTGAATTCAAAGATGTATTCTCAACAAATTATAGATAATCCTTGATGTAAAATCAATTAAAATCAACAAATTTATTTTATTTTAACATAACACATTTAAATATATAAATATACATTTTAAAACACCATAAATATGATTCCTACACTTCCACTCAATCTTATTAAAATAATAATGCAAAAAAAGAAAAATACATAAAATAATATCATCAACTATAGGTCATTCTTGGTATACATAGGTTTCTACCTTTCATGCCATCATATTAAAAAAAATAATTTATGATCTTTAATACCAATCTAAACAAATGACATTGTTTGTTATTTATTTTTATTTTTTTTTAAAAATAAGGTATCATCATATCAATATACAAATTATTATTTTATACATATAATTGAATTAATGGGTTCGTATGTTACTATTATAAATCATGAGAACTGGAATTGCCATCAATTGATTTTATAAGTAATTGTTAGTATGTGTCTTGTTAATAAAGGGTAATATAGGTTTTATTAATAATTAATTTTGTTACTAAATGTTATGTTGTTAATGAGTCAAAAATAAGTCTTACCTTCATTTATATTCATTTCATCATAGTCTAGCCCTTTTCACTTTTTTTAACAGAACCATTTATATTTTTTCTTATTTCAAAAAATACATTTTATATCATGAAATGCATACATCTAAATTCTTTGGTACTTCCAGCTCAAAAAATCCAATGTGGAAGTAAAAAAATAAATAAATACATAAATGAAGAAGAGAAAACCTTAAAATTTTATAGCATCAGTATGTTAACCATAACGAACAAACAGTTACATATCAACATAAAATTATGAACAATTTAGTAAACATCTTGATCAAACATGAGCATCTTCTTTAAATGGAAAAATTCATAGTAGATTGAGAATTTTCAACATCTTTTATTTACTTCATTATCCAAAGTAGTGTCTTCTGCGATCTATCCAACTCCCACAAGTTGACCAAGTAATTGGATAATCTTTGATTTGGCCACTTTCATCATTGATCTATACAACTTCACATAATATATGGTTGCCATTATATATATATATATATATATATGTGTGTGTGTGTGTGTGTGATGGTGAGAATTCACACCTATGGATCATGTTCTTCACCCTCTTCAAAACCCATCTGAGTTACCTTGACCATTCACAATGACTTTTAGCACACCTGCATCATTTTTCTGTTAGTATATATATACATAAAATTCTTTCCGTATATCAGCAGTAAAAACATTTTAGCTATAATAAACAAAACACGATTAAAGTCAATTTTTTTTTCTTTTGATGTTAAACATTATTAAATTTAAAACTTCCAACAGTTCTAGAATTATCAAATGCTTGATTATGTGAATGAGTATTTTATTACATATTTTTTTTATAGCAAATAGTTCAATATAATTATCAATAAAATAAAAAAAATCTTGGTTCCTATTATGCTTTAATCAACAGGTTATAATTTGTTTATTTTTTTAAATTTTCATAGTTTATACAAAAGTTCAATCCCAATGGATGTATAGTGATATTCCTTCATTTCAGTTTTTTTTTTTTACATATATAGATCAAATCAAAAAAAACTTACGGTTCCTTGCATCTTTGTTCTTTCTTTAAAATGCTGAAAACCTTTTACCAAAATACGATAGTCAAATTATCTGAATTGCTGTCATTAACGAATATAAAAACAAAAAAATTTTCTTGCATATAACTAACTTTCTCTATATGTTTTTTAACTTTCCAGCCATTAGAGAACAAACAAACAAACAAAAAAATAGTTGTTATTGTTGTTATGGTTACATTGTACTCATCAGGTTTTCTCTCCCTTTCGCATTACAATACTAAGTTATAAAATCGGGGGGGGGGTAGTTTTATTCTTTGTAAAACTTTCTCAATTGTTCTGTCAAATTTGTTATTTTAAAATATTAATAAAATTAAATTTAATAACAAAATTTATGATTTTGTTTCAAGCATTTCCAGTTCATTAAACTACAATATAATTTTTGTTCATACCATTATATATCATCAATTCTAACTGTTCAATAGATGTATTAATTTTATAAATCAACACATCCATGTATATATTTATGTTCAAATGCATTTACTGGTAAGGATAGGAATGAGATTTATAGTGATCCTTACAATTCCCCCAATCCAAAAAGGTTAAAAGTTTAATCCCTTTGAACTTTTGACATTTTCTAGAATAAGAAACATATTTATATTCAATGTCCCATCACCATAGAGAGTTATTTTCCTTGTCATATCATAAAATAATATCTGTAATTATCTATCTCTTTCTCCTTGTCAGTCGGTTTACTAAATTACAATTTTATGTTTGTATGAAATTTGACCCCTTTTAACACTCATATTCAATAATCCCTTTTACTTTCTCTATTTAATTTCTATTTAAATAGTACTGACTATCAAATAATTGTATCATGATGGAGTGAAACAGAATCTGACCGGTTCCATACTCCTATTTAGGCAGCATGAAAACTTGTCTTGTCGGCTTCTTGTCTTGCTCTGCAGAGTTACAAGACCTAGAATAACTGCACAGAATATGGAGTGTCATATACATACATAGTATGATACACCCTCATATCTCAGCCAGTTCTGAAAGTACCCGATACATGCTCAATTATGGAGTCGGACATACTCTCACCACAAAACGCTTTTTCCATTTTCACTAATTTCCTCTATACTTCCTTCCTAACTAAAAACATGGTTTCAGACTTTTAGGATTGTAAGTCCCTTTTATTTCTCCATTGATATTCAACCAAAATGCATTAGAATTAGCTTGTTTGACAATAACAAATGGACCATCATATTTGGGAAAAAATTTATGATACTTATATTCGGTCAGTTTACTAACAGGCTGCACCTTCACAAAAACTCTATCCCCTACTTCAAATTTATGTACTTTCCTCCTCCTATTTTTATTATTCCTTAAATGTGCTTGCCCTGCTAGCCACTGTTGTGCCAAGCAAATATTGGCTTCCTTTTCATGTTGGTTTGGTCTGACAATGGGTTTGTATTTTTTAAATAAAGGTGGTACAAGTTTATTAAAATGAAGTTCATTGGGTGTGAATCCAGTAGATTCATTCACACTCCAGTTAATGTAATTTGTTACTTTCTCAGTCTGTTTTACCCAACCTCATTACTTTTTATAAGATTTAACAGTCAAAAGTAAATTTAACATTTTTTTTCTTTATATACATATATACTCACTTAACATTATTTACAGGGTTCAATCATTAGGAAAGTCCATTTTTATGTTTCATATTGCAATCATGAAATCTGTCTCTTAATTTTTGTCTTTCTCTTTTTAAGGACTTTCATTCACATATTCAATAAATGTGAAGGGACCTTCATATGTATATGTATTGCAAAGCTTATGGAACTTGGGACTTTTCTGTTTCTTTGCAAAGAGTATGGTTGTCTCCAATATCATATGACAACTTTCAATGACTTGGTCATCTTCATAATTGTTGTGCCATAATACATATTTAAGATGAACAAGTGTATCAGCTTCATTTATCCTTTCAATGTTGGCTTCACTAATGGGATAATTTTTTTTTGTGAAAAGCATGTGAGCATATAATAGCCTTTTTTGGATCATGCTATGTTCATGGACCTTGTATTTAGAGCAAACTTTATGTTTTGAATATTGGATGCTCACATTTATTTGTTTTGCTTGATCATCTATCATATTAGTTTCCATGGAAGTTATCTTACCCCCCAACTGAGCTATACAATGAATAAGAGATCCAAGAGTCTCTTCACAGCCTTCATTTTCAACATTGTGGGTCATGGAAATATTGTTCAACTTTGCTTGGACCATCTCAAGCTCAGCTCATAATTCTTCCCTAAAAGTGTTCTGTTTATTGCACACCTCTTTATTTATGACCTCTTGTGTCTGATAAACTTGTTTGATCTCTCGGTCGATATGAACAGTAATATGTTCAACAAATTTGTTGACATGCTCTTGACACTTAGTACTTTCTTCTTCAACCCTGTACTTTACTTCATCATTATCAGTTCACACTTTTTCCACATCCTGGAGCAAAGTTCCTGAATCCTCACCTCCAATTTCTTTTCAATTCTGACTAATCCCTTTCTCATGTCTTCTTGGAATTGAGATATATCCCCTTTTAAACCTACCTCAACTTGGTTGACATCGGCTCTTGTTGCCATGTTATCCAACCTACTATTTAAATCTCCTTTGAGATCATTAATTCATCTATACATCTCATTTCCCATATTGGCCATATTTGACTCTAACTTAGACTCGAATCTCAATTCCATGTTGGCCATATTTGTTCCCAGAGCAGTCATCTTCAGCATTATCTCCCGCAGGATTTGTAATGTGATGGATTCACTTTCATTTGATAGCATCAAGTAATCCCCTAACATAAAAATCACTTTTTGGTAAGGGGTCTCTGGGATTTGAATCATTGTTCAGTCCTCTTCTAATGATTGAATATGTTGCTGCATTTCTTCAGTAGGTTCCTTAAATGCTTGTTGGCACACCAACCTTTCTTCAATAATTGTGTCCATATCTAAATTTTCACCCTTTTGATTTACTTGTGTCTCATCAATTCTTTCATCCATCTTTAAAAATGATCTTGCCACTTCTTAATAGCATAAAGGCAGATATGTCAATGTAATCATTATGAGACATAATATTTTCTTATTTATTGCTTCTACAAAATAACTATATTTTTTTACAATATGGGTATTCGTTGTGTGGTCTTGGCTTCCCCTTCTGGTTCTCTGAAGACGATGAAACGAAACCAAAAAAAAAATTTAAACTACCATCACTTGTACCCTTCCTCATTCCCAATCTACTTCTAACTACAAATGGGTTCAACTATCATGATTAAGATACTTATGTCTAATCACTATATATACAATTTTTTATATCACTACTTCACAACCTATAACATTGATGTTAATTCTCTGATTGTTCACATTTGTCTAATGACTAGATTTCCTTTTAATATATATATATATATTGTAACGGGTGTACTCGTTTACCGTATACTTATTAGTTCTTATCATAAAAAAAATAATATCTATATTTCCCCTTTTTCTTTTTGCTCAAAAAGAAAAAGGGGAAATATAGATATTATTTTTTTTATGATAAGAACTAATAAGTATACGGTAAACGAGTACACCCGTTACAATGGCGTCCCAACTAAGGCTTTATGAAGAATGGAATGTATGGGGGCCCGAGTAGAAAGAGTAAAAATTCGATAAGGGAAAGGAGGGGGAGTAAAATAGAAATATTAGAGAGACGTGAAGTTTGTTTCGATTAAAATAATTTTATTGAAAGACAGAAAATAGTTTTCCGAGTGGTTGATAAAGAAATTAGACACGTAGCATGGCGCTTTGGGGGAGATCGGAAGAGCGTCGTGAAAGAAAACCTACCACGTTGTGATTTTGGAAGCAGTCAAAACAAAGTACTACGATTTTTTTTTTCTCCTCATTTATATATATAATCAATACACGTATAATATAAAGGACAGAGAATATAAAATAAGGAGGATGGGACTGATAAAAATAAACACATATGAGGGGAGGAAGGAGGAGATGCCAACAGATCACCTTAGGAGTCTGCAAAGGTATTTCGAAGGGTATGGGATACCGGAAGAGATGAAGGCGATAGTAGCATCAGACCACCTTGAAGCTCAGGCTAGGGATTGGTGGAATTCACTGAGGCACCAGCCGCAGACATTTTTAGATTACAAGACAGCCCTGGAGAGAGTGTTCTGGAGTGAAGAGAGACAGGAGGATATTCGGTCCCGAATAATAAGGGAGAAGTTCCGAGAGGGTGGACCAGAGGAATACGTAGATTTCTTTAGGCGACAAGTGGCCCTACTCAAGACGTTAAAAGCATGTGATTTGTCAGAGAAACAGATGGTAAAGACAGTATGTAATAACTTGCCCATAGAAATAAGAGTGATACTGGGAGAAGTGGGCTCTTCCGATCTACTAAAGAAATAGACGAAGTATTGAGTAAAATGGAAGTGAGTGCGAAAATGAGACAGATACAGGGGGAAAAGGAAGTAGATCAAGGGAGAGACATAGGGTTCAGTCAACAATCGAATCCAAAATGTATGGGAAATCTGGTTTGTTCATGGGAGGACCGGGTACCAAGTTACGCATGCCAAACATGTCCAAAAATACAGATAGCAACTGGACAGACGAAAGTGGAAGCACTTATAGATACGGGAAGTCAGGTCTCTGTAATAACAGAGAGATTATATTATAAACTCATCAGGGAACAACCAAATATACCTGTTCTGCCTTTGAAAGCTGTACAGGTGGCAATGGCCAACAACAGAAAGGCAAAAGTTGAACCCAAACAGATATGGCTAAATGTTAAAATCCAGGGAGTAAGTTGTCCTCATGCATTTTTAATTATGAAAAATCTGATCTGTGATGTTCTATTAGGAACTGATTTCTTATACAAGTATAAGTGTAAGTTGGACTACGAAAGTGGACAAGCCACGTGTAATGGGGAGGTGATTGGTTTCGTGATGGACAGCACAGATGTTTCAATAGGCACTTTGCAAGTTGTCGATGACAACAAGGATGACGTGATAGAGGATAAGATAGAACAGGTAAAACTGGCTGGTGGAGAAGGGAAGGAAATGCTAAGAAAGATACTGAAAGACTACCATCAAGTGTTTTCAGATATACCAGGCATAATCCCAGGTTTCGAACAAAGAATTCAGGTAAACGAAACTCAACCATTTAAGGCAAAATCATACCCCATCCCTCATCAGTATAGAGAACAGGTGAAAGCACAGATAGATCAAATGTTGGAATGGGGAATCATATCAAAAAGTTCATCGGCATACTGTAATCCAATAGTCGTGGTAAAGAAAAAGATAACTCCGTACGGTTGTGCCTTGATGCGAGGCAATTGAATAAAGTCACAGTTCCAGATTGTAACATACCACCACCCATGCAAGAATTAATTGGTAGATTTAACGGAAAAAAAAAATTTTCTCGACATTTGATCTGACAGCGAGTTACTGGCAGATAGGTCTACACCCGGAAGACCGCAAATATACTGCTTTTAGATATGACGGCTGCTCGTATCAGTTTAACCGCATGCCATTTGGCCTAATTAACAGCGGGGCTGGTCTACTGCGGTGTTTAGATAAAGTATTATCTGCGGAAGTAAAAAAAATAATTACAATGTATGTGGACGATGTATTGATAGCGTCGGCTAACATGGAAGAACATGCCAAGGATGTGGAAATGTTTCTAAAGGAATGTTGGGATAAAGGAATTAAGGTAAACCTGAAGAAAAGCGTACTGTTTCAGGAGGAGGTTACATTTTTGGGTCACCTTATAGGCGCTCAGGGTGTTCAGCCACACCCAGATAAAATTTTGGCCATCAAAGATTTTCCCGCACCAAAATCAAAAAGGCAGGTACGATCCTTCTTGGGTATGTGTAATTTTTATAACCGGTTTCAGGAACAATTTGCTCAACATATGGAACCATTAGTTAGACTATTGAGGAAAGATATGATGTGGGAGTGGGGTGAGGAGCAAAGTCAGGCATTCGAGAAGGTGAAGCAAGGGTTCATGAAACACGTAATGCTTGTTTTTCCGGACTTTGAAAAACCTTTCATAGTGCAAACCGACAGCAGTGGATACGGGCTGGGAGCGACAGTATCACAGATCCAAGAGGATGGTCAGGCAAAAGTACTATATTTTTTGAGTAGAATGCTCAAGGGCCCAGAGAAACATTACACCGTCACCGAAAAGGAAGCTTTGGCTATTGTTTGGTCATTTCAAAAACTCCGCACATTGTTGTTAGGGTCAAAAATAATTGTTGTTACAGATCATCAAAGTCTAGAATTTATTAACCACAGTTATCTGACAAACAGTCGATTGGTAAGGTGGAGCTTATACCTTCAAGAGTATAATTATGTGGTAAAACATTGTAAGGGGTCAGATAACGTCGTGGCTGATGTTCTGAGTCGCAATCCAGTACGTGTGCCATCAAGTCACCTGAAGGTTGAGAATTTATATGTGGCAGGGGTAAACTTGGGAATAAATGATAAGGTAGAGAATGACCTTAAAAGATTGGCCCAGTGTCAGAGGGATGATGCTCATCTAGGTAAAATAATCGGACAACTGGAAGGGGAAGGGAGCAAAAATGAAAATGAGTCCAGACATGGGATACACCGATACAGACTTGATCAGAAGGTGCTCCAATACAAAATGGATGGGGGACCAGAAAGCTGGAGGCCGATAATACCACAACCAATGAGGAATGCAGTGGTGACTCACGTCCACCAACTATATGGACATTATGGGGTGTGGAAAACAGAAAAGTGGCTTAAGAAGTGGTTTTATTGGCCGAACATGCATAGAACTATAGTAAAGATAATACATCAATGTGAACTTTGTCAAAAAACTAAACCTGCAAATAAAAATTATGCAGGTCCAATGAGCTCGATAATTCCAAGGAGGCCTCGTGAGATGATTGCCATAGATAATTACGGGCCATTACCCATGTTCAATAAAAAACGATATTTGTTGGTGGTGTATGATTTATTTAGTAAGTTTGTGGCCGCGTATCCAATGAATCAAGCAAATGCCCGAAACACCATACGTTTGCTAGAGAAGGAATATTTTGCTACCATAGGAAAACCCCAAAGTGTCCTATCGGACCATGGTACACCGTTTATTTCGGGAGAATGGAAAGCATGGATTCACAGGTCTGGGATCCAACATGTACTAACATCGATTAGAAATCCTCAATCAAACCCATGTGAGCGGGTGATGCGTGAGTTGGGTCGGTTGTTTAGGACCTACATCCCCACTAATCACCGCGGATGGGTTAAGAAAATTCCAGAAATACTTAATTATATAAATTGGGCAGTTAACAAGTCCACCGGATTTTCTCCCATGCGACTCCAGTTTGGGAAACATGCTCCTAAATTGATCAAGACCAAAATACCAGGACCAAAGGAATTGCCGATCAACATGGAGGAGGATCGAGAGCGGGCATATCATACACTTTTAAAAAGGAGTCAAGAAAGAAATAAACACACCCTGGGGAGGCTGTATCATTTTAAAGTGGGTGATCTAGTCATGGTAAAGACGCCACATGTGAGCGAACCGGGAAAATTTATTTGTAAAAAATTTTGTAGTTTATATGATGGACCGTACCCTATTGTTAAGTGTCAGGGTGATAACGCTTTCTGGGTGAATACGGGGCAAGAGGTGAAGGGATCATACAATGCCCGTTCACTCAAGCCCGTGCCACCGAACTAGGAGCCGTTCAAATACGTAGACCGTATTTAAAGGAGATCGGAAGAGCACACGTCTGATCTAGAAATTTCGTATTTCTCTCACAGCATATTTATGGACGTCAATCATTGACTCCAAGCGCCAAACTTACTTTTTACATAAGTATTATGCTGGAAGAGAAGAATACGATAGTAATAGGGCCTCTCCACTAGCTCAGTACTCAGGGCGGGTGGCTAATAAACCGTAGGAAAAATGTACGGGAGAAACTCTATGCAACCAACAACGAAACTCGGATCAATCGTCTAAATTTATGAACTATATTCCATGAGTCAAATAATAACACACACACATGCAATATACCTTAATATAACATATCTTTTATTATAATATTTTCTGCTTTTAATAAAAATATATTTCCCGCACCATTTAACATTTACATAACCCAATAAAACCTATATATGTATTCTGTGTGGATTTTCAATAGAATAAGAAAAACGAACGTATACACAGATAAAATCTAATCAGCTGTATTCAAAATGGCCTTATCTTAAAAAAAAAATATAAGTCTCTTGCCTTGGTTCGTTCTCCTTGAGGGTTTCAGAAAACGTAATAATATTTGGAAAATAAAATATCTTAAGTTCATATTACCTGCAATTTTTGTCCGATGTGATCCCCGGGGATATCAAAATAAGAAGAAAAACACATGAAATCCGAAGCAAAACGTACGAGACAGTTCATCACGCTTCAGTTCATTCCGAGTCGGATCGATTCCCTTGCGAAAAGTTGATAGGTCTCCGGTCGATGTTCTCCGGTCACTGCTGCATGGCCTCTTCGGGGCAAGGTCCAGAAATCCCAGCACGCTTAAGCCTTTACCCCACTGTACTCATATTCGGCCGTAGCCTTAGCTATTCTTCTTCAATATATATAAAAAAAAAAATGAAAATATTTCTTTCTTTTTTTTTTCTTTCCTCTTTGAAGACCAAAAATAATCTGACACTAGTTTAAAAAAAAACTACATCTCACTCCCCCTGTCACTTTTTCTTTTTCTTTTGTTTTCGCAAACACAGTCCGTCCCCTTCTTCCCCACCACGTGGTATAGATGGCCAGTTAAGCTAATAAGCAGAAAGAACTTTTCGCACCTTCGGACATTTTGGCAATTAACATTCCGGAAACTTTTTACTTCAACCTTCTTTTTAATTTTCATTCAAATTCCCCAGATAAGATTTTCGATGTTTAATATATTTCTTTTTTTTTCTTTTTCTTACAATAATCTCTTATCTTGGATCCAAAATGTATTCATACGCTCGTTTTCTAAAATTGTCTATCCACACCGCAAATACATACATATACCACTTTTACAAAAACAAAACGCAAATTCCCCCCCCCCCCCTCTTTTCTTACTTAAATAAAATCTTAAACATTTTCTCCCACTAACAAAATAAATACTAAAACGAAATAAAATCAAAATTATATGAAACTAATTTTAAAACTATATAACATATGTGTGCGCCTTTCTACCTTGTAACTAGGGTTTAAACCCGACTATATCTTAAACATTTTCTCCCACTAACAAAATAAATACTAAAACGAAATAAAATCAAAATTATATGAAACTAATTTTAAAACTATATAACATATGTGTGCGCCTTTCTACCTTGTAACTAGGGTTTAAACCCGACTAGTTACAATATATATATATATATATATATGGGTTAAATACCTGTTCAGGCCCCAAAAAGTTGCGGGCCAAAAATGTAATGGACTGATGAATAGACAAACAGATAGCTGACCGCATTGTGGTATCAAAATGCAATGGAATATGAATAAATGATGAAAATTATAATGGAAAATAAATCGATGAAAGAAGGCCTTAAACATAGGCATCAAGAAAAAAATGTAATGGACCAACGATGTACTATCAACAGTCCTTGAAGAATAAGCTATATATTTAGGTTATATACTCATCCATTCCTCTAAAGATCTGACAGATACTGACAGCCAAAAGAATGATTAGCATTTCACAATTTTGAGATAGATAAAAGAATTCAATCACTGCTCTTAAAGTATACAATGTTCCATGAACACTCAGATGATCATCACATTTCAGTCTCTCTAAGCTATTGCAACCCATAATAGTTTTCTGCAAACACTATTGCATTGCCTTGCTTACAACCAAGTCTTAAGGGCTACTATTAAAAAATATTGCCTTGCTCATCTTTGGGAGTCTTAGAGGCTAATATTGTGTATATATATATATATATATATATATATATATATATATTGATATATATATATATATATATCAAAAGAAATATTGCCTTGCTCTCTTTGGAGTCTCAGAGGCAAAATCATGTAGGACTACTGTTAACTGCTTCATGATAATTAATAACTAATAACATAATTTGGCTGGAGCAGTGAATAAGATCAATCAGTCATGAGTGACATGAATACATCACATCCTCAACACAATGATAAAAATTCCCCATCAATCATCAACACTTGCAATAGAACCAACCAAACTCCAACAATCAAATATCCAATCTAACCTTCAAAATCCTAGATTTTCTATAACACAAATTTTCCAAATATGGATAAAATAACTACTCTACAATTTAACACCATCAATGTAATTCTAAATTGAAACTAAGCTCATCGACCCATCTCTAACCATTTACCTAAATCCATCCCATTACATTTACTGAAACAAGAATCTGGCCATTCATGGAAAATTGGAAGATCCAATAACACTACAACCAAGATGGATCTTTACTATCATTCAACCCCCATTCATTTGGCAATATGCACAGGATCCACCCAATTCTCATGTCAATCCATTAGATTCCCTAGAATTCAAACTCAGTTGTAATCTGAGTAATTATTCTGTTCAGGTATAAATTGTAAGAATATATCTAGCCAATGTGGGCAATGACTTGATGTTATGGTTTATATAGTACACTTATTGGATACATATTACATATATATTTCCATATCAAGAGGTACGTGAATTCAAAGATGTATTCTCAACAAATTATAGATAATCCTTGATGTAAAATCAATTAAAATCAACAAATTTATTTTATCTTAACATAACACATTTAAATATATAAATATACATTTTAAAACACCATAAATATGATTCCTACACTTCCACTCAATCTCATTAAAATAATAATGCAAAAAAAAATACATAAAATAATAATATCATCAACTATAGGTCATTCTTGGTATACATAGGTTTCTACCTTTCATGCCATCATATTAAAAAAAAATTATGATCTTTAATACCAATCTAAAGAATGGCATTGTTTGTTATTTATTTATTTATTTTTTAAAAAAAATAAGGTATCATCATATCAATATACAAATTATTATTTTATAGATATAATTGAATTAATGGGTTCATATGTTACTATTATAAATCTGAGAACTGGAATTGCCATCAATTGATTTATAAGTAATTGTTAGTATGTGTCTTGTTAATAAAGGGTAATATAGGTTTTATTAATAATTAATTTTTTTACTAAATGTTATGTTGTTAATGGGTCAAAAATAAGTCTTACCTTCATTTATATTCATTTCATCATAGTCTAGTCCTTCTCCATTTTTTTAACAGAACCATTTATATTTTTTCTTATTTCAAAAAATACATTTTATATCATGAAATGCATACATCTAAATTCTTTGGTACTTCCAGCTCAAAAAATCCAATGTGGAAGTAAAAAAAACAAATAAATACATAAATGAAGAAGAAAAAACCTTCAAATTTAAACAGTTACATATCAACATAAAATTATGAACGATTTAGTAAATATCTTGATCAAACATGAGCATCTTTTTAAATGGAAAAATTCATGGTAGATTGAGAATTTTCAGCATCTTTTATTTACTTCATTATCCAAAGTAGTGTCTTCTACGATCTATCCAACTCCCACAAGTTGACCAAGTAATTGGATAATCTTTGATTTGGCCACTTTCATCATTGATCTATACAACTTCACATAATATATGGTTGCCATTTTATATATATGTGATGGTGAGAATTCACACCTATGGATCATGTTCTTCA
This sequence comes from Epiperipatus broadwayi, assembly GCA_028023455.1. Taxonomy (NCBI): domain Eukaryota; kingdom Metazoa; phylum Onychophora; class Udeonychophora; order Euonychophora; family Peripatidae; genus Epiperipatus; species Epiperipatus broadwayi. The sequence continues at coordinate 304,215 of JAQFVV010000483.1, read as the reverse complement.
CCCTCTTCAAAACCCATCTGAGTTACCTTGACCTTTCACAATGACTTTTAGCACACCTGCTTCATTTTTCTGTTAGTATATATATACATAAAATTCTTTCCGTATATCAGCAGTAGAAACATTTTAGCTATAATAAACAAAACATGATTAAAGTCAATTTTTTTTTCTTTTGATGTTAAACATTATTAAATTTAAAACTCCCAACAGTTCTAGAATTATGAAATGCTTGATTATGTGAATGAGTATTTTATTACATATTTTTTTATAGCAAATAGTTCAATATAATTATCAATAAAATAAAATATCTTGGTTCCTATTATGCTTTAATCAACAGGTTATAATTTGTTTATTTTTTTAAATTTTCATAGTTTATACAAAAGTTCAATCCCAATGGATGTATAGTGATATTCCTTCATTTCAGTTTTTTTTTTACATATATAAATCAAATCAAAAAAAACTTACGGTTCCTTGCATCTTTGTTCTTTCTTTAAAATGCTGAAAACATTTTACCAAAATACGATAGACAAATTATCTGAATTGCTGTCATTAACGAATATAAAAACAAAAAAATTTTCTTACATATAACTTTCTCTATATGTTTTTTAACTTTCCAGCCATTAGAGAACAAACAAACAAACAAAAAAATAGTTGTTATTGTTGTTATGGTTACATTGTACTCATCAGGTTTTCTCTCCCTTTCGCATTACAATACTAAGTTATAAAATCGGGGGGGGGGGTAGTTTTATTCTTTGTAAAACTTTCTCAATTGTTCTATCAAATTTGTTATTTTAAAATATTAATAAAATTAAATTTAATAACAAAATTTATGATTTTGTTTCAAGCATTTCCAGTTCATTAAACTACAATATAATTTTTGTTCATACCATTATATATCATCAATTCGAACTGTTCAATAGATGTACTAATTTTATAAATCAACACATCCATGTATATATTTATGTTCAAATGCATTTAATGGTAAAGATAGGAATGAGATTTATAGCGATCCTTACAATAGTTACAATTATTCTTTCACATATAACTGTACTTTAAGATTATAACTTAATCTAAACAGAAACTGATTAATTTGGTAATGATTTTTTCTAAAGGTCAAGTCACTTTCAGGATAGCAATTTATAATTCAAAGGCATATGTGAAATATGCAAATGTAACAAGTTGTAGTGTCACTCATACTTTCTGTAAAATGTCCAATACTAATCCATATTATTCTTAAAATCCTTAATCTGCTAATTCCCAATTATAATGTAAATATAGTTATGTGATTGAGCATACCATTAAATAAATACCATGACCATCAATTCACCATGAATATCATTTTATGTATTAAACACCTTACAAATATAAAGTCACTCTTTCAGCAATATTTAGCTGCTTAGCTGATTTACACATAGATGTCTAAAATGAAGCCCAACATCTAAGTTTGCCTTCAATCCAAATATTAATATATATCCATTCATTCTAACAATAATTCAAGGCTGCAGCCATTTTAATAATAATCCCAACTTAATTAATTAAAATGGTCTTTTGAATCATACTTTAAATTTAAGAAACCATTAATAAACACATAATCATAAATATAGTATATTTTAACCATACAAACCAATAAATTGAATAATTACTTCATACCGTTAGTTCAAATGCACACAAAAGTATAATCCATGGCAATTAATGTGAAGATCATTTCACTTAAAAGATAACCTTGATTCAAATATAAATAATATTAAATTTAATCCAAATTTACAGAGTGTAATGATGATTTTGTTTTAATAGCAATCATTTTTTTATTATTATAAAAAAGGAAAGGTTTATTCATGAAATCATTTACATATATATTTTGAATAACTGTAGGCAAATACAATGAAAATATACAAAAGTTTACACATGGGATCAGGATAACCAATAAAGGATCTCATGAAGTGTTTACTCATTTGTCTGGAAAAGTGCATTTGGACCAGGTCTCCCGAAACAATCATTCAGGAGCCATAGTAGCAATCATTACACTACTATTTGAGCATTTTTGCATTTCAAACATTTTTACACATATCTACGCTTATATATTTTAAAATGACTATTGCATTCTCTTGTTATTTAATGTGATTTTGAATAATTCCTGACAATTTCAAAATTATAAGAAAACCTTTTTATTTTTTTGCTATTTTTAATTGTTTTCTTTTTTTTATCAATGTTTTACAAAAAGACAAATTTTAACAAATTCTATATATATATAAAAGGAAGAGATAAAGCAAATTTTGTTTTCTGGATTCTTCAAATATAACTCAAAAAGAATCGTACTTATAAATTAAACATTATCGCTGATATTTTTTACCATCATATTTCACTTTCTCTCATATCAATCAATTAAATAATTCGTACTGCATATATCTAGATTATATATAATATAGTTAGTTATAAAATTAATATATATTAAAAAATCATCGTAAAATAAAATTAAAATTATTAAAGTTTTAGAATACCACTCCAATCAAAAACATTTTTTTTTGTAATATTAGAATTTACATATACAGTTGCATATTGCGTTGTAGCCATTGTGAGGATTCCAAGTCAGGTGACGTTTCTTCCTGGATCTTATGTATTGATTTATTTCATTACCACTTTTTTTTATTTTCCAAGGCACAACTATAATGTCCTGTATTCATTTCTTAGGCAACAATTTCTCTCATCTGATCTATTATCATGTTTAAGCATGCATTCTTAAAAATACTTGATATTTAAACAGTTTTTTTTTTTTCCATGTAATGTTCAGACATAGTCTTTCAGGTTCATCGATAGTAAATTCAAGACAGTTTTTGGGCAGCTGGTGGTTTTTCCTTTATACCAACTATTCATAATGACAATATAGAATGAAATATGAATAAGAACAGGAATCAAGAATAATCACTTCAAAAAAACCTGGCTATATATACTCTCAACCTCTTGTTCTTCAATACCTTAATAAACTCTTTATTTTATTTAACTTAGTTAACCCCAATTTACTTTATTTACAGTTAATTTTCCAAATACCATAATTAATTAATTGAATAATGTTTATTTTATGAATCACATATCAAAATGCAACTTTAAAATTAAAACCATTTTTAATTTTTTAATTATCCTATTTTTCCTTTTTTATTTAAATTAAAATGTAGATTTTTTAAGAAACTTTTAAAATATATTTTCTTTAATATTAATGGATCCAATTGTTTGTAATAAACAACACATACAAACATGGATTAAATTCATACTTTGTTTAAAGTACATTTTACTATCAGAAGTATATTCTCTTATTCTTCTCCTTCACTTTCTTTGCATATCTTCATATAATCATATATATTGCTTATAACACTCTATTCATATACACATTAATGCAACAGATATTCTTCAAAACTTCTTTATTTTCTTACAGTTTCGACTGTCCAGCAGTCTTCATCAGAGCTCTATCTTCTTCACTGCCTTAATTAAACACTTATTTACATATATCCAAAACCTGTCTTTTTTCTTTCTAATCCTTTGTGTGATTCTCTTTTTATCAGAACATTCTCTTATTCTTCTCCTTCACTTTCTTTGCATATCTTCATATAATCAGTGAAGAAGATAGAGCTCTGATGAAGACTGCTGGACAGTCAAAACTGTAAGAACATAAAGAAGATTTGAAGAAAATTTGTTGCATTAACATGTATATGAGTAGAGTGTTATAAGCAATATACATTTTACTAATTGTAAATCCTGATAAGAAAAAGTAGCTAGACTGTTTTACTCTATTTTATACAATTTATTGTTTAGTTTCTCATAAATGTAATCACTTATTTTAAAATCTATCACATTATTTATATTTATTTTCAAATATTAATTTCAATAATCTCTTATAAATTTCAACTTGCTTCTTCCTACTCTCCCTCTTTCCTCATCTTCTTTTCTTCTTCTGTCTTCTCCTTATTATTATCATTATCATCATCATTACAATATTATTAAAAGTAATCGAGTTGTACAATACTATTGATAATAAATTAAAAATAGACATTTTAACTATAGATAAAGATAAATCTATAAGCATAATGAAATCTATATTATAGGAAATAGTAATTGCATGTCTATTATATTATTATTACACTGTCTATCACTTTAGCTTTACTTTATATATTTATTACATTTAGATTATCTGCCTGTAAATGATTTGTATATTTCAAACTGTATGTAAGATTAAATAAATTAGTTTGAATTAAATTAAATTATCATCATCATCATCATCATTTTTAATAACTTATTCTAAGATATTTTTCAATATGTTTTAAGACAGGGACGATTGTGCCCTTACCTTTACGTCTTTTATTCAAGGTAAGTCAGTTTTAAACATTATTTATTATGGAAAGTGATAATATAATCGATAACTCTCAAATTAATGTTAACCCCGATCTCAGCATTCAACCTAGCAATGCAGCAATCGGTCGTAAATATTATAGCCTTAGATCTAATCTAAATGCAACTAAACTAACTTCTACTACAAATAAAAACCCACAAACCAATAAATCAAATGAAAACACCATCGCAAATATCAACAAAAGTTTAAAAAATATTCAACTTACCCCTAATATAAAAACAATAGCATAAATATCTCATCAAGCGAAACTATTGAAATCCTTAACAATACAAGCAAAAACCAATCATCTCCTCTCCGAAGATTTTACGCTCCCACAGAAGACTCTAATGAGCAATTTTCTTTGCCCTATAATACCCCAAAAACCATATCTGAAAATAATAGACAAAATTTCCAACAAGATGATATCGGCGAATTTTTTAAAGTTAAAACTTTTCCACCAGAGGTCGACAAAACCAGCGCTGTCAAATTACAGTTTGTCAACAGTAAATTTAAAAATCAAAAAGAAGAAATAAATTTTAAAACTAATAAACCTCATTCCAAAACAAACAAAGATTATAGCACAGAACAACCCATTGCTACATCAGCCAACTTGCAATCTAAACCAATTTCCTCATTTCCAATATTAAAAAATTCCACTACGTACGCAAATATCGTAAGGTCTAAAAATTCTGAGAGCATCTCCGAAAATATTAAGGCCGATAATTTCAATGAACTATATTTGAATATTTCAGAATTAGACACAGAACAAGAATCAAACACTCTGGAAAATGTCTCATTTAATATAAACGATCTTAATGATGACATGTTCCTAAAAATAAATAACGAGTTCAAAAAAACGATTCCCAACACTCTGTATAAATCGTTTACAAACTACTACAGCGATAAGTCGTTAATCTTAGCCATAACAAATCAACAATGTGCGTTATAGAACAATTATACAGTCTAATCAATCAAAATCAATTAGGCAGAGGCATTCACATGATCCTTAATCATCCCAATGACCGCTATGTTATCGTTGAGTTTAAAACGTGGGCGGACCGTATGAACTTTAAAAATAACTACCGATCTTTGGGAAATTATATACTTTGCTCCATAGATATGAACTGTCCAGTTACACTATCTGGCAGAATTCAAAACTGCCTTGCCCATTTGAAAGAACAAGAACTACAAGACATCCTTATTAATTATGGTTCAGTTAGTAAATTTAAACACCTACTAAACCCTCACTTCGAAGATCAAATTCTGTCCAATACAGTTGTCTTCACACATACTTTAAAGAAAAACATTATACCCATTGACATACCCACCATTATTACTGCAAGAGGCTCTCCTATGGTTTTGACCTTCAGGGGAGTACAGCCACAATGTTTCTTCTGCCTTCAAATAACACACCTTATTAAAGATTATGCAGCAAGAATATGCACACACTGTGGTATTAAAAAGAATAAAGTTCACAGATGCCCTGGTATACCTATTAATATGGCTATCACATCCTTAAATAGACAATCGCCACATGGGACTAATTCAAACAGCAACCTCACAAACCCAGACAATCTGACTCAAATAAATCCTCCAACAAACCCTCTCACATCCAAACCTATCTTTCAAAATGAAAATCTTCAAGAAAGAACAAACACCAACCTCTACACTAATAGTAGTGAATCAGAGAACCAAGCAATAACATATACTACTACTAAACCAATCTCTCAAACCAATAATACTCAAGATCATTCATTAGATACATATTGTACTAATCCCCGAACAACAATGCTAGGCCAAACTCTTTCTACAAAAGAAGACAATATGACCAAACCATCTAACGAGAACAAGGAAAACCCAGGCGTTGAAGAAAATACACTTAAAAAATTTCAAAACAATTCATCTATAACAACTCCCACCCAGCTTAAAACCAATGATGCATCATCATTCGGGCCAACTAAGTCTAATAAATCTAAACAAAGTGATCCACAAACTGTCCTCAATTCTTCAATGCCTGCAGTAATCAACCATCCAGATGAAAAGACTTATCAAACACTCAACCCGAAAGTCAGCATAATTAATGTTTCACAACAGTTACAGCAAACCGAAAATGACTCAGATCTAAAATTTAAACCAAATTCTTATAACAATAAAAAAACACTTTCATCAAAAGTACAGGAAAAAGAAAACAACACTACTAAACTTAAAAAACCCCAAAAACCAACACAACAAATACCCAAAATACAAATAAGAAAATTAAAAGAAAATCAATTCGCTCAGATAAATCAAGCTCTGATGATGCCAGCTCCCATCCAATACATTATTCACCACCACCCGCTAGCAAACAAATCTCAGATATATCCAGCACAAAGCTTCACAAATCCATAGAAAAAAAGAGGAAAACCATGGATCCTATAACCATCGATACCATTGATCCATCTGACGAATCTCAGACAGATTACACTACTTCATCAGACACTGAAGACTTCATGGATGTGTTTCCTCAACCAACAAATATATCACCAATCCATCCACAAGTTCAATCACAAGACTCTGATTTCCAAACAACATCAGAACTCATTAACATGGAGATGCCCCACATTGACTTGGTACACTTTGCTGAGGACAGTTTGGATTAATCTATCATGTTCTGCAAAATTGCTGGCATTAATATTCGCGGCATCAACTCAATTGATAGAGTTCTAGCTATTAAAAACTGGCTCTCGCTCTGCTCCCCTCATATACTTCTTATGGGTGAAACTAAATATCACCATAAGACTGATCATAAAATATTATCTCTTCTCTCAGCTCTTGGATTTACTAGATTTTCCATAGGCCATTCTGCTTCAGGTGGAGTCGGTATTCTTCTCAGCAAGTCAACACCACCAAACAGTTTTAGTATTCTATTCCTAGATGCCAATATTATTGTCATAGAAATAGACTATTGGGGTTATCTGATCATCATAGCTTATATATATACAGCCAAAGACACCTCTCAATATCTAAAAATAATCCATATCCTAAATGCCATCAACGCTAACAGAGCCTCTCCTACTATTCTTCTGGGAGACTTTAACACTACATACAATGACTTCAACAAGAGATTTTTGCATCTAATAAATCACAGATTAATGTGTGGAGAGGGTTTCTTCCCTCCTGAAGCCTACTCTTTCTATACTAAAACTAAAAAGTCCCTGATTGATTTGGTTTTCTACACCCCAGACCTCCTGTTGCTTTCTCTGATCATATGGCTCTAATCTTACAACTTACACCTATTGTAATCCCTACACCCATTGATGGACCTGGTAAAACCATGCACATGATCACCCAATCAAATATGACCAAAGCGATAGTGTCTGAGGCATACATCCTTTTCCAGAAAATAAACATCCTTTCCCTGCCTGCTGAGGAGGGCTGGTTTTCCTTCATTGGAATACTTCAGTCCATATTAAATCACCACACCAGGAAAATCAAAGGACCTAATGGCCTTCTAAATGACCTAACAGACATTAATATACAACTTCAAGCATCACAGCAAAATTTCACAAATACAGAAAAAATTATCTTCCTTAAAAATCTCTACAAAATCAAGCAAAAGTCCCTTGCAGAATATATCCATCAGAAGAGCCAAATGTTTCTTAGCACAACAACACTGCTGGACGAGAGACTATCTCAGATGGGCACTGGGATACAATAAAAAACAAATCACTCCCTTATCCATTAATACTAATGGAACCAATCTTATTGGCTTTCCAATGATGCAGCACATCAGCAAACAATTCTGCCAATTAATGCAAAAAGATGGAGCTCCTCCTATAAACAGCTGGTTAGATGCTGGTGACCCCGGTGAACATGGCATCACGGAAATCCAAATCAAAAAGAAGATAACATCTCTCCCTGATGGCGTTCATCCTGGCCTTCATGGCATCCCAAATTTCCTTCTCAAACACCTCAGTCAATTCACCATGCCAATTATTAAAAAAATGATTGATCACCTAGCCTCCGGCAACAGAAACATAACAGATCTTTACCCAGTGGCACTTGTGCCTTTTATTAAAAAAGCAAAACCACTAAATGACATTAACAGTATCCGGCCAATTTCCATGACCCCATTGCTTATCAAGATAATTGAGTCAGTCATTAAAGATCAAATCCAAACTCAAATTCTTAGCCATATCTCGTCAAACCAATACGGAAAAAAGGGATCATCAACCTCGCATGCTATGTCCAATGTAACTGCACTGTTCAATTACATCAGAGGACATCGTAAATCAAAACCTATTGCTGTCCAGCTGGATGTTGCGGCAGCATTTGATTCAGTCCAGATAAACATCCTTCTGGATATTCTGTTGGAATGTGACATTCCAGCTAGGATTGTACAGATGATCAGCAATCTGCTCAACAACAGAGAGATTTTTCTCTCTCTTGATGGCAAGATCACACCAGGTTTCAAGCCATACAAGTCGATCCCTCAAGGATCTCCGCTCAGTGCTCTTTTCTTCACAGCATACATCAACCCTCTTCTGATGGATATAGAAAAAAAACCTCCCTGGAATTTTCCTTCCCTCTCTCAATAAAAACTTCAACGTATTTGCATATATTGATGACATCATGGTTGTGCTTCTCACCATTAAATACCTTCCTAATCTCATGAACATATTAAACAGAAATACAGCGAAACTTGGCCTACAAATAAATTTTAACAAATCTTCCATCTGGAAGACAATGTCTGATAAACAAATTAACTCTCCCTTTTCTGCAAAACCCCAAAGATACCTAGGTTTTCCAATCTACAAAACTCCAACTGCAATGGCAAGAGAGATTCAAGATGCAATCCTCCATTCAACTGAAGCCATCACCACTTCACTCTCTAGAGTATATCTTTCATTATATGGAAAGGTTGGCCTCCTCAACATGATCATAATGCCAAAAATCTCATATTATCTTCCATTCGTTAAAATGTCTAAACAGTTTCAAAATAAAATTAACCGATTATGCACCAAACTTCTCTGGAGAGGAAGGACAGTTGCTATTAGCTTGCGAGGTATCCAATGACCATGCAGGTTCAATGGACAGTCATTCCACTCAATACAAGCAATCATTTTTACAGAAAACCCACAACACTCTACATAATCTGATCCTCTCCTGCGGATACTCTAACATTATTAAAAAAGTTACACCGACAGATTGTCCTCCACCCTCTTCCAGTTCATGGATAGCATCCCTAATACAACAACTACAACTTTATAACCCGATAATATCCTTTAACCTTAATCAAAAAATCACCTTATGGGAAGCATACAATATAATCAACTATAATCAACAACCCATTAAAACCAGCCTAAAAATAACCAACCAAAGACTCATTACACACTTCAAAAGATGGAGTCTGGAACCCAAATTCCTTGACTTCATCATTAAAATAAATCTTAATGCGCTACCCACGAATTGGTTTTTTTATAACCAAAGAGGTTTTACCAGCATTGACCCTATATGTGGTCTGTGTGCTCGTGAAGATGAAACCATAGACCATATTATACACCGGTGCCCAAGACTTAAAACTCTGAAAGATATAATTATAATCAATTCCAACATAAGACCTGATATGATTTTCTCACTCGAAAATGCCATTCATAATGGTTTTTTTTAATAATAAGGCTTTCTACCTTTGTCCTTTATTCCATATGGATAGTGAGATGCAAAAGTCTCATGGAATCACTCCCACCACAAATCATACCATTGTTCTATCAAACGCTCAAAAAATCAAAAAACGTGACCAGCTCCTTGCCTCCAGTAAAGTCTTTGCTGACACCTGGTCTTTAATTGCTCTTTCCTTTTCCTGATTATCAATTCCCACCTACCCAGCATTATAGAATAGTCATTTATAAAAGAAAATATTCATGTTTATATTAAAAATGCTAATACCATTAAACAAGTTCTTTGAATCTCTTCACTATACCTAACCACATAAGAGTATAACATTGTGCTCTCATAACATAATCTAGCCAGATGACATATAGAACATTATATAATCATATTATTGTACAATTTATTCATTTATTTATCCTTTATTAGTATGTAATCACTATTTATTGTTAATAAAATTTTTATTGAAATGAAAAATATTTAAGAGATTTTGCAAAAAGTATTTTTTTTGTAAACCGGACATTTATCCCCTGAATTTATATACTGGGTAATCTGTAAAAATTAATATAAAAAAGTCTGTTTTCATAAAATACTGCTAAAAATAAGATAAGATCTTTTATCTGCAAAATGTTATTAAAGACAAACAAATCTGTATTGAAAGTTTGAACAAGTTAAAATATTTTGTTATCAATACTATAAACGTATTAATTATTGTTTTTTTTTCATGTGTCATAGAATCTGCCGGGAAGCGAACCTGCTTACCCTGGACAAGGCAGCTGTGCTGACCACTTGACCAATACAATAATGATTAAGTAGAAGGAAAACAATATATTATATATTATAAATGATCTGGTTACATCATATGTTACATATTATAATTATTACATTTCAAAACTTTAGATAATAGTTAATTAAAAGATCTTTAGTGGTAAATTGAAAGTAAACAAAAATGAAATAATAAAGTACAGATAAAAAATGGCAAACAATGTAAGAAGAGATCTTGATTATAGTCTACCAACTTGCTGAGCCTGTCTCTATCATTGCATTGTTAATCCTCAAGGGCTTGAACTAAAAGTAAAAAAAAAATAATTGGAGTTAAAATGCTGTGCATATAGTTAGTTAAAGCATAAACATGTATAAACACACAATCCCATTATCAAAATTTGTATAAAATGTCTGATATCCTGAGAGGCTCATGGTAACAGGTCCTACAGAGGGTTACAATAACTTAAATACTGAAGAAAAAAAGGAAGACAGAAAAGTCTGTTTACAATGAAAATAGTACTTAGCCTTTAATAAATTAACAACTTATCCTATAAGACCACAAAGGCACTTGGTCAAGAACTGTTGGCTTTTATTCACAGTTGACCTTTAAATCTAAAGGTCATTCTAGTATCCACTGCCTGTGCAGTCCTTCAATAGCCTGAACACAGAATTCGACAATAGAAATAAACAAACAAAATAAAAGTTTTAGTACTAAAAAATGTGTTTTAAAAACTAAATATCTATTGTTCCAGAAACGATTATATTTAATACATATTTTGATAAAGTATAGCTTAAAATAATAATTACTGTATCTAAAATATTAAAATTAAATTTATAAATTCATAAAAAATAGAAATATTGAGAGGAAGTGCTTATAATTTATTTTTAATTTGATATCAATAAATTTTTATTTGATTAATTTTCTGTTAAAAAGCTACTATATGATAATTAAATCTAAATATAAATGTCACACAATTACTTAAAAACAAATATGTAATAATTTAACAAAATATAAATAATAACCAGTTGACTGATTATAGATAAACTTATAATTTTGTTTTCATAATGTAAACAGAAACTAATACATTTCATGTGCACTAACATATTTTTACCTGGATTTCGTATTGTTTTAGGTTGATCTAAAGCTCCTATAGTGTCCTTTTTTACTGTAATAGCTTCTAATGTCTACGTATTTTACTTAGTCAATAAATTACAAAAATCATTTCTTAATTAAAGTTTATACCATTAATAATTTTAAATAGGTTTCTATCATTAAGAACATATTTTACTGATTACAACACCCATAACTGACATGATAATCAAGTGAAAAGTTAAAGGATTTGTTTAGGCAAGTATTAATGACAAAGTATAAAAAGAGGTATGAAATCTGTTGACATAAAATAAAATCATAATGAAAATCTCCTGAAAATAATAGAACTTTTTAAGTGCTAAACATGGAATCACTAAATTGATGATTGCCATTGACTAAAATAGAAAATGCTACAATAATCACTACTGACTGATATAGCAATCACATGTGTAGGATTTCAGAGCATTTCAGTCTTTTGAGTAACACATCACATTATCATGTTTTGTAAGGTTATTTGTGTTCAGTTTTTTTGTACCAATTTGTTCAACTTTACTATTTTTTTCTTTTCAAAGTGTAACAAATATGAAATTTTAGTTAAGATTAAAAAAAAACACAAAAATTTGTCAGTATTGACAAGAACCAAAGAAGACTGTAAAATAGTTTGTGATTTAAAATCTGGATATATTATATTGACGAACTACTCATTTTAAATAAATGATTTATTAAAAAATGCATAGATAATAAAAATAATTGTTAGTAGTAGGATTAATGTGATCATTTATAAAAAAGATTTTTTGCTATGTCTCTTAGTGTGGTTTCCAAATTCTGGAAAATAAAATTGAAATTTCACAGAATTATAAAATGTGGTGAAGCTTTTAACACAGGTAGGATCAGTATTGAATGCTGTCTTATAAGAAAGCTAATATTTTGAAATCAATGAGTTATAAATTTTTATTACAATATGTAGATCTATATTTTAATTTTATATTTTTAAAAGATGAATTTTAATTTCCATTAAAATTGAACTGAACAATTTGTATAGCATTTAATTTTAATTATTTTCAACCATTAGCAGTTTACTACAACAAGATCTTTTCAAGTTTAATCTAGTTTTTCCAATCTGTAACCTCTCTTTCCCACATTCTATCAGCAAACTTCCATCTTTCATCCAACCATCTCACACATGGGCTCTTTCTAGGTCATTCACAATATTTTAGATTTTTTAAATATGTATTACTATATTTATACTATTATTTTTTTCTACATAAATGGTTGATTTGAAAAATAATATTGATGTAGACCATGGGTCTAACACTGACTACTTTTATATACATGTATTTCACTGTAAGTTACCATAAAATGATACAACACAAAGGATTCTAAAGTCCATTATATAAACAATAAATATTTAATGCTTAATTTATTATGTTGAATCTGATTTGTGGATTTCAATCTCTTTTCTTGATAATTTGTTTGGACACTTTAGTTTTCCAATATTAGATTTTTGTAATTATGGACAGTTTTAAAAAAATGCTTGACAATATATTGGTCAGATGCTTTTTATATTAGAAATTTCTAGATTTTAACATTCTGGCTTAGGTTATACGGCCAGAAAAGAAAAAGAAGTGGCATAAAGCGGTATTTGCTTTAGCATATTATTTAATACAGTATAGACTCTTGAAAGCAAAAATTATTTTCATTATGATAATAAAAAAAAGAAATATATTATTCTTATATCTTTTATAATAATAAAAATACTTAATTAAGTATTTTTATTATTACAAATAAGGAGAAATTAAAACCACATTTATTATATCTTTTATGTTGTTTGTAGGAAATATTAAATATATATAAGCATTTTCTTACATTTGTTAATTATAATTTCTTTCACCTTTGTATATAGACTTTTCTAATTAAGTGATTCTGCCGAAGGTAGCTTTTTTTAAATTTTAATATCTAATTGTATGGAATAATCTGTTGGTTTATGTATTTTTCCAAAATACCACCCATTTAAATGTATTCACTTCTTTTTTTATCTTTTTTTTAAACAGAGAAATAAATATTTATAAAATTTTACTCTGTAATATTTGATAGCATCACATGATCACCATTTCTTATGCTTGCTCATACAGGCAAAACTCTCCATACAGTAATGCCACTCAGTGCAAATCAGAGTAATCAATGGATGCCAGAAGGCTTGTGTATAAAATCCCTATCTAGTGCCTACTCATCCAATAGCTCCAGACTCAAGTTTCTAGCTTGTGGATTTCATCAGTGAGGAGCCTTGGATCTGAGAGCACTGCACCTAGATCTTAGGATCTAATACAACTCTCCAGCAGCTACTCTTTATCTTTACTTAACTACAATACTATGAGAATAAAATTGAAAACACTAATATTTTCAATCCAAGCTCATTAGCTTATATAGTCATATATGTCTGAACTCAGTTTAATACCCATACATTTTGGTGTCTTGGTTTTTTAATAACCATAGCCAGCCCTATCCTATTAGGCAGGATTGGTATTAAACCATTAAATATCACATTGTGTTTTCAATGTTAGACTTATAGTTTTATAGTTAAGTAGAGATAAAAGGTGGCTGCTGGAGGGTTGCATTAGATTCTAAGATCTAGATGCAGTGCTTTCAGATCCAAGGTTCCTCACTGATGAAGGCCACAAGTTAAAAACTAGTCTGGGAGTACTGGATGAGTAGGCATTAGATAAGGATTTTATGTACAAGATTTCTGGCATGCATTGATTATTCTGACTTGCACTGAATGGCACTTCTGTAAGGAGGGTTTTGCCTGTTTTAATATTTGATAGGATACAAGTACAATTTATATACTCTGATTTTTTAATGTAACCATAATGGACTTGAACACAGACTTTCAAGCTCCCTTCAGCTATCCATTCTATCTCATACAACCAATACCCATAACCACATACATGTGAAAAAAGATAAACGATCTCCAATATATGTATTTCATACTGAACCAGCACTCATCGGTTGGTCCAGATTATCATCTCCCCCCCACATATATAATTAGTGCTTGGTTTATATTAAGAAAGCAAATCTTAAAATGTTAGTGGACAGTCTTCATTCTAGTCCACTCTGTATTTCTTAATCTATTCATACCATTGGAAATATGATGATGAAATACTCAAATCTCTTGTTGATGCCAATGTTATTGTCAAACCCATATTGACTTTATGTCATTCTGATCTCTCACGTATAGGACCTTATCCATTTAAATACACAGAAGAGGGATGGGTAGGATACAGGGTGAATCTGTAATTATTTGATTAAATACAACTGTAATATATAGTTGGCATTTTTAATATGACTCTTCAAAATGTTTGAATAATCTATTGCTAAGACAATTACTACTTCTTTTTGATTTAAAACATTTTTATCTATTTTATATTTACTTTCGGCTCTCTCTCTTTTTTCACTACTAAATAAAAAATATAAACTTGTTTAATTATACATATTGCAAATAAATACATTTCTGTAATTTTCACTACACAGCTCTCATGCAATGTAGGGAATGGTTTCTATCCACTTTTGACATCTTGTAGAGGGTTGAATTCATAAACATGTGACAAAGTCATGCACAAAAAGATGTATGATTTTAAAGATACACATTTCATGCTGAACCAAGGTTATCAGGCCATAGATATAAGAAGAATATGTATAATCCTTAAGATAGTCATTTCATGCTGAACCAGCACTCTTCAGTTGAACCTAGACCACAATCTCTTACACATATTTTTATCATTTGTTCAGTATATTGCTTCATAAAATTTAGTAGTAATAATAGCTGCAGATGATAGTAGTTGTATATCTCTATCCTGTGCCATTTTATCCAATATTCCCAGACTAGTTTCAAGTTTCGGTTTTCATCAATGAAGAGCTTTGGATCTTGGACCAGGGCACTTGAGTAATTTTGAACCTTGGATTAGTGCATTTGAGGTGCAGAGATCCAAGATCCAAAGCTCCTCACTGATGAAAGCCATAAGCTTGAAACTAGTCTGGAGATTGTTATTTAACCTTCATTATATATATATATATATATATATATAATGAAGGTTAAATAACATATCTCATAAATGAACTTTATATATATATATATATATATATATATAAAGTTCATTTATGAGGGAAGAATACACAAATTTATTTATTTGTTCAATGTTAATTATAAAATATGTATATCTGCACAATATATTATCACAAGAATATGAGGGCTTGTTATAAATACTAGCAACAGCTATATATTGGTACCCCAAATATGTAATGGGGTGCAATGTATGGAGTAAATAATGCTTAACTCATGATAGCTGATGGTAATGTTCATGCACTTTATTGTACAATAATTTTGTATAGTAAAAATAGTCAATATATCTAAATATGCATGAGTTGATAATGATTATTTATCTGATAACCATTTGGATGGCAATTTTGTAACAGAATGGAATATTATTGAAATAAATAAAAACTATATTAGATTATTTTTAAGACAGGTTTTAACCTGTATCAATATACCTTGAAATTTTTATAACAGTCAGGAAGTGTCTTTATTTTGCCAATAGAGGGATCTCTCAAACCATCTGCCTGCTTAATACAATAGTTTATATATTTCCAGTAAAAAGACCATAATATTAACTCATTGTAAATCACAAGATTTTGCGAATGTTAATTTGTATAGGAAATAGTGGACTTAAACAGTGAAGAGAACAAAAGCTTCATCTCCCAAATCAAGATGTTTCAGATTGGCCTATATAAGTGGAAAGTGAGGTTAAAGATAAGATGAACACTTTTGTTCTCTTCACTGTTTAAGTCCACTATTTCCTATACAAATTAACATTCGCAAAATCTTGTGATTTACAATGAGTTAATATTATGGTCTTTTTACTGGAAATATATAAACTATTGTATTAAGCAGGCAGATGGTTTGAGAGATCTCTCTATTAGCAAAATAAAGATATTATCTGACTGTTATAAAAATTTCAAGGTGCATTGGACACAGGTTAAAGCCTGTCTTAAAAGTATTTACATATACTTCCTGTGCACTTAATAAATAATTATAACTTTACATTACATTATTATACAAATCAAGATCTCATATTATATATTTATTTGTTAATAAATGTTGATATGTGTGATTATCAAAACATGTTTTACTCATCAATTCTTATGCCTGTGGACTTTAAAGCTACTCCTGACAATGCTACAGTCATGAGGATGGTTATAAATGACATCTACATCATTCTCAGAGAAAATGACATATATTCAACACATACAGACACAATGTATTATTTGCCTAAAAGTTAGTGATGATGTATTGATAATATATTAGACTATTTACATCATCTACTATTAAATGTTGAATGTCTAGAAAATTGTAAATTTTATTTAAACTTTTCAAATGCAAACAGTTGTTAGTAATAACACACACATAGACAACACAGGTTAGTAGATTAGAGAATGCTTCAAGTGATAGTATTCTCCGCTCTTCTTCAGGCATTGCTGGCTTGACCAGTGACAATATTAGCATAGGAGTTGAACTTACGCTTAGATTCTTGTAATATCAAATTTTAAGGCAATGCTTTAACCAATTATGCAAAAGCAACAATCAGCAGTAATTTTCACATACTTATTTATGAAAGTTGTTTTAAAGTCTCCTGAATATTGCCTTTGACAGAATAGCCCAGTTGGTTAGCATTGCCTTAAAATTAATATTCAAGAATCTAAGTAAGTTCAACTTCTATCCTAATATTGTCACTGATCAGGCCAGCAATACCTGAAGGAAATAATACCACTCAAAATTTGGTGTAAGGTACTAATCTATGTTGACTATTTGTGTGTTATTACTAACAGCTGCTTGCATTTGAAAAGTTTAAATAAAGTTTGAAGTTTTCTATACATTCAAAGTTTAATGGTTGATGTTGGAAATAGTCCATCATATTATCACAAACCATCTATTATCTTTCCTGGCTGCATAACTTCATGCAAAGCAAAAGATTGGAAAGACATTTGGATAAAATACATGAATAAGAGATGCACACTGAATCTTTATATGAGAATGTAAATAGATAGAGAAATTTAATTAAATATAAAATTATTGGAAAATTAAGATAGTATTAATAATTAAATGACTAAATAATATGTCAACAAATAGATGACATAAGAATATAAACATGTTATTGTTCTAATTTAAACAAATAGATGATGAAGACAATTATAATGTTTGAAAGTGAATATGAACTAATTGTTAACGTATACATAACTGGAAATATAAATGAATACAATGATAATAAACGTTCATTTCGTTTATGAATACATCAGTCAATATTAAAAGAACCAGTTTCAAAATTATAATAGATATGTAGACAATTAGTCAATATTTTAAATAATACGTTTAATTGCTCAATTTTTAATTATTTCAATTCATCCTAGGTAGGTAATTATTATTATAAAACAAAATTACTAATAAAAATTATTAACATGATAGGTCAGAATGACTAATATGTCAACATGGGTAGGATGACAACCTTGGCACTGACAAGGGCTTTTAATGCTCCATCATCGGATTTTCAATGAAATAGAAGGCTGAAGAGTTGTGAGTTGGAATAGTTTGAAGCCTGACCATTAAAGTATAAAGATTGGCTATCTTAATATAAAGCTGAGCACTGATTGTATATATGTGTGAGGATAGTAATCTAGACCAAGTGATGATTGCTGGTTTAGCATGAAATATCTATATTGGTGATTATTTATCTTTTCAATATGTGTGTGCTCAGATGGGTCAGTAATATGAGATGGCACTGAGAGTAGGGGATCGTGTGAAAGTCTGAGTTCGAATCCCGCATATATTACATATATAAATGCAGATTTAAGCCTGTACAATGTATTAAAATTTATTAATAGTAAAATAAAACGTAACCTTCGAAAATTATTAATTATTTTAGCATATCTGCGTTTATATGATTATTAATATCATCATCATTAACCATTGTTAATCCACTGCAGGATGGTCTCTCCAAATTCAATCCATCTTTTCCAGTATTTAGCTTCTCTTCTCCTTATCACCCCTGCACACTTTCTTATTTCATCCATCCATCTCACATGTGGTCTCTTTCTGGGTCTTTTACAATCTCTTGGAATCCAGTTTAAGATTTCAATTGTTCATCTATTATCATCTCTTCTAACAATATGTCCAGCCCAACTCTATTTCAGTCTTTTAATTTTTTCAATGATGTCAGTAACACCTGTTTGTTCTCTTACCCATATGTTGCATTTTCAATCTCTTCTTATTACTGCCAATATACATCTCTCTATACTTCTTTGTCTGAAGTCTCTGTATTGTTCTTCTATTAAGTGTCCAGGTCTCAGATCCATATGTATGAACTGGTAAAACACATTTATTAAAAACATTCCTTTTCGAACACATTTTACCAAAATCACTCCAACCAAGTTCAATTCTATGATTAGTTTCATTCATTATGTTTTCATCTATAATAATAATCTGACCAAGGTTTTTGTAGCTGTTAATTTCTTCTAACTCATCATAATCAATCTTTATTTTTATATTTTGAGAAAATCCATTAAACATTATTTTAGTCTTTTTAACATTTATCTTTAGATCTACTTTCCTATTTCATCTGATAACTCCTGCAACATTTCATGTAGCTCTAAAGCATTATTTGCAAAAACAACTACATCATCTGCAAAATCTAAATGATTTAAATAATCTCCATTTACTTTCACTCCTTTAGTTTCCCATTTTAATCCATAAAATACTTTTTGCAACACTGCTGTAAAAAGTTTTGGAGATATAGAATCACCTTGTTTTACACCCTTCTCAATGTTGACTTTTGTTGCTGTTGCATTTTTATAAATATTCTTTAAAATTATGATGGTATCCTGGATCTGTATTTTGATGATCCAATGCTTTAATCACTGAAGAAGTGTTTATAGAATCGAATATCTTTTCATAATCTACAAATCCAAAGCATAATGGCAACTCATATTCATTTGTCCTTTCTATAACTTCTCTCAATACCTGGATATGGTCTACTGTACTAAAAACACTTTTAAATCCAGCTTGTTTTCTTGGTTGGTGGAAATCCAATGTTCTCTGTAGACAAGTTGTAATTATCTTGGTAAAATTTTTGTATAAAACTGATAAAAGGCTGATAGGTCTGTAATTTCTAATATCTTCTTTATCACCTTTTAAAAATATTAATATTAATATTGCATTCTTCCAATCATCTGGTACATCTTTATCATTTAGACAATGGTATATTTTCACCTGCTTCTTTTAATATATCAATTATAATTCCATCATTACCTGGAGCCTTTCCTTTCTTCATAAATTTAATTGCATATCTCACTTCTTCATTTAAAATTCTGGGCAATTCAGAAGATATAATAGATATAGGAAGTACTTGTTTTTTTATTACTATATAATTCTTGATAGAAGTCTTCTACCCATTTCATGATGTCATCTCTCTTTTTAGTAATAATTTTATCTTTTTTTCTTATTGCAGATATAAATTTCCTACCAATATGAAAATGTTGTTTTACACTTTTGAGACTTTTATTCTCTTCTACAGTTTTCCTTGCTAGTTCACAGTTATATCATTTTCAATTTTTTTCCATATAATTTTACAAAATTCGAGATATTCAATCCTTTTTAATGCATCATTTTTGTATATCTTCATATTCCTTCTTTTCTTCATAAATTCTCTCGTCTCAGTAGAAATTTTTTCTTTTAAGTGTCATAGCATTGGCCGGGATGTGAAACCACAACCCGGGCAATTGCCTGCAAGTGCAAGGCAGTCGTGCTGACCTCTCGACCACCAATGCAAGACCAGTAGAAATTTTATTGGGCAATTGCTCCTTTTTTCTACCAGCTATTTTTGAATGTAGTTTTTGAAAGTGTATCAGTTATTTTCATATTAATTTTATTCATGTTCAAAATATACTAATACTTGAAACCGATTTGTAAGTTCTAATTTAAATTCATTAGAATGTTTCTTAAGATTAGGAATATCAACTGTAAATAAATATCTTATAATTAACTTTAGTATTACTGTCTATCAATATTAACAGCTTTCCCAAAATAAGTTAAATTAGATTTTTTAAGAAAATACTTTTGGATTTAAAAATCTTCAAAAAATAAATTTAAACTACATACTGTATATAAACTTTTGGGAATTTTCTTCAGGTTGTAACTGATAAATTTGTCAGATTAGAAGTCTCTTAGTTTCTATTATTTTTGGTGTCATTAGTGTTAAAAGGTTTTCTATTTATACTAAAACACCTTTTTTAAAAAATCAGATAAGCAAAGTTATTTTAGCAGCAATGTCTTTGTTCTGCATTTAATTTTATTCTTAAAGATTTTAAATAATACCTATCATAGGTTCCATTTAAGGATCATTAGTAACATTTAAAAACTACAATGGAAAGATCTTAAAAACAATCAGTACGTTTTGCACCTTGCTGAATTTGGTCCTATTGAATCCATTATTAAACTAAATACTAACTGTGATAAAACACAGTTGCTGAAGCTTTAAACATTAAATTACAAATATATAGCTGAGCACATTCGGGGGACTTAAGCCTCCATAATCATAGCCCAATACAATATAAATACAAAATATAAACACTTATTCAAAAACAAAATGCATATCTCAAATAAAATGTAAACTAAATCTAAATAAAATAATATGAAATAAAATACAATAAAAACAAATATTATAACGTCCACCTTTTAAAAATACTAAAACAAGAATCCTTTCTATTAATAGCATTGGGATTACCAGCTAAAAAAATAAGCTTTTTAAATCTTATGCTTTACACCATTCTTCTCAGTACCCACTAAGTTTGCCTCTATTGGTTGACATATGTGTTCAGCCTTATTTTCATGTTACACAAAGACTGAATTATCCAAAGCTTTAATTTTAGTATGATGATACAAATATTTATGCTGTGAAACTCTATTTAAAATATCGGTTTTAGTTTCACCATAATAAATAAACTGACAATCTTTATGAGAACAAGAAACACTATAAACCACACGCTGTATTAAATTAGATTCAATTTTAAATTTTGAATTGTTAATCAATCTATTCGTATTTGGAGGTGAATGAAAAATTACTTGAAAAATCCAGAGATAACTTATTAGTTAACTGTTTTGCAATAGAATGAATATATGGCAAAACTATACAAGGTTTTTCCATCTTGTAAAATTTAAACTGCAAATTATGTAAAAATTTCACAACCCTATTATTAACAATTGAACGTTTATGTCCATGTTTCACCAAGTCCTCAATAAAACAAATAAGATTTTCCTTCATATGTGCCTCAAATTTACACAGATGGTGGTTTCTATATAAAAATGAATTCAAAGATGCCAACTTGTGTACTTGAGGGGAGTATGAATGCAGCTGGATTAAATCCCTAAATTCCATAGGTTTCACAAACATATTGTAATCCAAATGATCTTCTGTTCTATGCACAATAATATCTAAATATTTCACTTCCTGTAATGCATCTTCCCAATTTATTGTAAGATTTAAACCAGTAGCCTCATGAATACTACTTTGAGTCTTCAAAATATTTTCAGGAGCCACAATAAATATATCATCTACATATCTAGTGTAGATAATATCTGGTACAGAGTTAATAAATGTAGGGATAATTCTATGCTCAAAATGGTCTAAAACTATACTTGAGATAATTCCACTAAGAGGAAGGCCCATTGGCCAACCATTCGACATTTGAAAACAACAATCTTCTAATACAAATAAAAACCCACAAACCAATAAATCAAATGAAAACACCATCGCAAATATCAACAAAAGTTTAGAAAATATTCAACTTACCCCTAATATAAACAATAGCATAAATATCTCATCAAGCGATACTATTGAAATCCTTAAAAAGACAAGCAAAAACCAATCATCTCCTCTCCGAAGTCTTTACGCTCCCTCAGAAGACTCTAATGAGCAATTTCCTTTGCCCAATAATACCCTGAAAACCATATCTGAAAATAATAGACAAAATTTCCAACAAGATGATTTCAGCGAATTTTTTAAAGTTAAAACTTTCCCACCAGAGGTCGACAAAAACAGCGCTGTCACATTACAGTTTGTCAACAGTAAATTTAAAAATCAAAAAGAAGAAATAAATTTTAAAACATATAAATCTCATTCCAAAACAAACAAAGATTATAGCACAGAACAATCCATTGCTACATCAGCCAACTTGCAATCTAAACCAATTTCATCAATTCCAATATTGAAAAATTCCTCTACGTACGCAAATATCGTAAGGTCTAAAAATTCTGAGAGCATCTCCGAAAATATTAAGGCCGATAATTTCAATGAACTATATTTGAATATCTCAGAATTAGACACAGAACAAGAATCAAACACTCTAGAAAATGTCTCATTTAATATAAACGATCTTAATGATGACATGATAAATAATGATTTCAACAAAACGATTCCCAACACACTGTATAAATTGTTTACAAACTACTACAGCGATAAGTCATTAATCTTAGCCATAACAAATCAACAATGTGTGTTATATAAGTTCCCTCTAGAACAACTATACAGTCTAATCAATCAAAATCAATTAGGCAGAGGCATTCATATGATCCTTAACCATCCCAATGACCGCTATGTTATCGTTGAGTTTAAAACGTGGGTGGACTGTATGAACTTTAAAAATAACTACCGATCTTTGGGAAATTATATACTATGCTCCATAGATATGAACCGTCCAGTTACACTATCCGGAAGAATTCAAAACTGCCTTGCCCACTTGAAAGAACAAGAACTACAAGACATCCTTATTAATTATGGTTCAGTTAGCAAATTTAAATGCCTATTAAACCCTCACTTCGAAGATCAAATCCTGTCCAATACAGTTATCTTCACACTTACATTAAAGAAAAACATTATACCCACTGACATACCCACCATTATTACTGCAAGAGGCTCTCCTATGGTTTTGACCTTCAGGGGAGTACAGCCACAATGTTTCTTCTGCCTTCAAAGAACACACCTTATTAAAGATTGTGCAGCAAGAATATGCACACACTGTGGTATTAAAAAGAATAAAGTTCACAGATGCCCTGGTAGACCTATTAATATGGCTATCACATCCTTAAATAGACAATCACCACATGGGACTAATCCTAACAGCAACCTCACAAACCCAGACAATCTGATTCAAATAAATCCTCCAACAAACCCTTTCACATCCAAACCTATCTTTCAAAATGAAAATCTTCAAAAAAGAACAAACACCAACCTCTACACTAATAGTAGTGAATCAGAGAATCAAGCAATAACATATACTGCTACTAAACCAATCTCTCAAACCAATAATATTCAAGATCATTCATATGATACATATTGTACTAATCCCCGAGAAACAATGCTAGGCCAAACTCTTTCTTCAATACAAGACAATATGACCAAACCATCTAACCAGAGCAAGGAAAACCCAGGCCATGAAGAAAATGCACCTAAAAAATTTCAAAACAATTCATCTATAACAACTCCCACCCAGCTTATAACCAATGATGCATCATCATTCGTGCCAGCTAAGTCTAACAAACCTAAACAAAGCAATCCACAACCTGTCCTCAATTCTTCAACGCCTGCAATAATTAACCATCCAGATGAAAAGACTTATCAAACACTCAACCCGGAAGTCAGCATAATTAATGCTTCACAACAGTTACAGCAAACCGAAAATGACTCAGGTCTAAAATTTAAACCAAATTCTTATAACAATAAAAAAACACTTTCATCAAAAGAACAGGAAAAAGAAAACAACACTATTAAACTTAAAAAAACCCCAAAAAACCAACATAACAAATACCCAAAATTCAAATAAGAAAATTAAAAGAAAATCAATTCGCTCAGATAAATCAAGCTCTGATGATGACAGCTCCCATCCAATACATTCTTCACCACCACCTGATAGAAAACAAATTTCAGATTTATCCAGCACAAAAAGCTTCGCAAATCCATAGAAAAATGGATCCTATAACCATTGATACCATTGATCCATCTAACGAATCTCAGACAGATTACACAACTTCATCAGACATCGAAGACTTCATGGATGCGTTTCCTCAATCAACAAATATATCACCAATCCATCCACAAGTTAATCACAAGACTCTGATTGCCAAACAACATCAGAACTCATTAACATGGGGATGTCCCACATTGACTTGGTACACTTTGCTGCTTTGCTGAGGATGGTTTGGATTAATCTATCATGTTCTGCAAAATTGCTGGCATTAACATTCGCGGCATCAACTCAATTGATAGAGTTCTAGCTATTAAAAACTGGCTCTCGCTCTGCTCCCCTCATATACTTCTTATAGGTGAAACTAAATTTCACCATAAGACTGATCATAAAATATTATCTCTTCTCTCTGCTCTCGGATTTACTAGATTTTCCATAGGCCATTCTGCTTCAGGTGGAGTTGGTATTCTTATCAGCAAGTCAACACCACCAAACAGTTTTAGCATTCTATTCCTAGATGCCAATATTATTGTCATAGAAATAGACTATTGGGGTTATCCGATCATCATAGCTTATATATATACAGCCAAAGACACCTCTCAATATCTAAAAATAATCCATATCCTAAATGCCATCAACGCTAACAGAGCTTCCCCTACTATTCTTCTGGGAGACTTTAACACCACATACAATGATTTCAACAAGAGATTTTTGCATCTAATAAATCGCAGATTAATCTGTGGAGAGGGTTTCTTCCCTCCTGAAGCCTACTCTTTCTATACTAAAACTAAAAAGTCCCTGATTGATTTGGTTTTCTACACCCCAGACCTCCATTTCAACCTTGACGCAGCCTTGGCCCCTGTTGCTTTTTCTGGTCATATGGCTCCAATCTTACAACTTACACCTATTGCAATCCCTACACCTATTGATGGACCTGGTAAAACCATGTGCATGATCACCCAATCAAATATGACCAAAGCGATAGTGTCTGAGGCATACACCCTTTTCCAGAAAATGAACATCCTTTCCCTTCCTGCTGAGGAGGGCTGGTTTTCCTTCATTGGAATACTTCATTCCATATTAAATCACCACACCAGGAAAATCAAAGGACCTAATGGCCTTCTAAATGACCTAACAGACATTAATTTACAACTTCAAGCATCACAGCAAAATTTCACAAATACAGAAAAAATTTATCTTCCTTAAAAATCTCTACAAAATCAAGCAAAAGTCCCTTGCAGAATATATATCCATCAGAAGAGCCAAATGTTTCTTAGCACAACAACACTGCTGGACGAGAGACTACCTCAGATGGGCACTGGGATACAATAAAAAACAAATCACCCCTTTATCCATTAATACTAATGGAACCAATCTTATTGGCTTTCCAATGATGCAGCACATCAGCAAACAATTCTGCCAATTAATGCAAAAAGATGGAGCTCCTCCTATAAACAGCTGGTTGGATGCTGGGGACCCTGGCGAACATGGCATCACAGAAATCCAAATCAAAAAGAAGATAACATCTCTCCCTGATGGCGTTCATCCTGGCCTTCATGGCATCCCAAATTTCCTTCTCAAACACCTCAGTCAATTCACTGTGCCAATTATTAAAAAAAATGATTGATCACCTAGCCTCCGGCAACAGAAACATAACAGATCTTTACCCAGTGGCACTCATGCCTTTTATTAATAAAGCAAAACCACTAAATGACATTAACAGTATCTGGCCAATTTCCATGACCCCTATGCTTATTAAGATAATTGAGACAGTCATTAAAGATCAAATCCAAACTCAAATTCTTAGCCATATCTCGTCAAACCAATACGGAAGAAAGGGATCATCAACCTCGCATGCTATGTCCAATGTAACTGCACTGTTCAATTACATCAGAGGACATCGTAAATCAAAACCTATTGCTGTCCATCTGGATGTTGTGGCAGCATTTGATTCAGTCCAGATAAACATCCTCCTGGATATTCTGTTGGAATGCGACATTCCAGCCAGGATTGTACAGATGGTCAGCAATCTGCTCAACAACAGAGAGATTTTTCTCTCTCTTGATGGCAAGATCACACCAGGCTTCAAGCCATACAAGTCAATCCCTCAAGGATCCCTGCTCAGTGCCCTTTTCTTCACAGCATACATCAACCCTCTTCTGATGGATATAGAAAAAAACCTCCCTGGAATTTCCCTTCCCTCTCTCAATAAAAACTTCAATGTATTTGCATATATAGATGACATCATGGTTGTGCTTCCCTCCATTAAATACCTTCCCCATCTCATGAATATATTAAACAGAAATACAGCAAAACTTGGCCTACAAATAAATTTTAACAAATCTTCCAGAACTTGGCCTACAAATAAATTTTAACAATTCTTCCATCTGGAAGATAATGTCTGGTAAACAAATTAACTCTCCCTTTTCTGCAAAACCCCAAAGATACCTAGGTTTCCCAATCTACAAAACTCCAACTGCAATGGCAAGAGAGATTCAAGATGCAATCCTCCACTCAACTGAAGCCATCACCACTTCACTCTCTAGAGTTTACCTTTCATTATACGGAAAGGTTGGCCTCCTCAACATGATCATAATGCCAAAAATCTCATATTATCTTCCATTCGTTAAAATGTCTAAACAGTTTCAAAATAAAATTAACCGATTATGCACCAAACTTCTCTGGAGAGGAAGGACAGTTGCTATTAGCTTGCAAGGTATCCAACGACCATGCAGGTTCAATGGACTGTCATTCCACTCAATACAAGCAATCATTTTACAGAAAACACACAACACTCTACATAATCTGATCCTCTCCTGCGGATACTCTAACATTATTAAAAAAATTACACCGACAGATCGTCCTCCACCCTCTTCCAGTTCATGGATAGCATCCCTAATACAACACCTACAACTTTATAACCCGATAATACCCTTTAACCTTAACCAAAAAATCACCTTATGGGAAGCATACAATATAATCAACTATAATCAACAACCCATTAAAACCAGCCTAAAAGTAACCAACCAAAGACTCATTACACTCTTCAAAAGATGGAGTCTGGAACCCAAATTTCTTGACTTCATCATTAAAATAAATCTTAATGCACTACCCACGAATTGGTTTCTTTATCACCGAAGAGGTTTTACCAGCATTGACCCTATATGTGGTCTGTGTGCTCGTGAAGATGAAACCATAGACCATATTATACACCAGTGCCCAAGTCTTAAAACTCTGAAAGACATAATTATAATCAATTCCAACGTAAGACCTGATATGATTTTCTCACTTGAAAATGCCATTCATAATGGATTTTTTTCAATAATAAGGCTTTCTACCTTTGTCCTTTATTCCATATGGATAGTGAGATGCAAAAGTCTCATGGAATTACCCCCGCCACAAATCATACCATTGTTTTATCAAACGCTCAAAAAAATCAAGAAACATGACCAGCTCCTTGCCTCCAGTAAAGTCTTTCCTGACACCTGGTCTTTAATTGCTCTTTCCTTTTCCTGATTATCAATTCCCACCTATCCAGCATTATAGAATAGTCAATTATAAAAGAAAATATTCATGTTCATATTAAAAATGCTAATACCATTAAACAAGTTCTTAGAATCTCTTCACTATACCTAACCACATAAGAGTATAACAATTGTGCTCTCATAACATAATCTAGCCAGATGACAAATAGAACATCACATAATCATATTATTGTACAATTTATTCATTTATTTATCCTTTATTAGTATGTAATCACTATTTATTGTTAATAAAATTTTTATTGAAATGAAGTTTAAAAATATTTAATTATTAAAATATAAGTAATAATATAAATATAAGTGCATTAGGATTTACATTTGTAGGTATTATATAATGATGAGTAAGGTTAAATACAAGTTCTCATATTTATGCACTTTAATTCATTTAATTTTAAGTTTATTACAAATTAATATTATCTACAATATATATTCATGTCTGAATTATGCTATGCCATTCCTATGAAGTTTGCTATAAGTTAAATCTTACAAGAACAATAACTGGCAAAATATAACTTATTTATTAAAATTACATAATGAGCAATAACTGTGCTCCTAGGTAGATCATCTTATGAACTAGATTGGAGGTTCAGATCAATGCTGAGCTGAATAATAATTGATGGACCAATTGGTGATTTGCAGCATAGCTTCTGAGATTAAGGCAATATATAAACTGAGTAAGGATTGTGGCCTGAATGTGTAATTCCTTGTGAGACTCAGTACCAAGCACTCAGTTCCTGTGGACCATATGACTTACTATCATGAAATATAATAACATTTAGTTTGGGAGATTGGAGCAGCTTAATATACAGTTCTGGACCCTCATGTTCCAGTTCTAAAAGAGAGCCATCCAAATTAAGAATAATGGAGTGGCTCTTAAAACCAAAGCCCATTTTATATATATAGCAAGGCATATTTGCACATATGTGCTTTATAAGGACACATTTGTAATGCTTTCCAAAATATCAAATTATTTAATAAAGTGCTAAATCTATAGTTTCAATTTGCAAAACTACTATACACCAGTTCATAAATTAGCATACTTAAAACATGCTAAAAAGGGGTTAACTAAAGTGAGCTAGTTTACTAATTAAATATATAATATAGGCAGGATTCAAACTCAGACTTTCACATGATCCACTACTATCAGTGCTATCTCATGTTGCTGACCCACCTGATCACACACATGTTGAAAAGATAAATAATCACCAATATATGTATTTCATGCTAAACCAGCAATCATCAGTTGGTCTAGATTACTATCCTCACACACATATATAACCAGTACTCAGCTTTATATTAAGATAGCCAATCTTCATACTTTAATGGACAGGTTTCAAACTATTCCAACTCACAACTCTTCAGCCTTCCAATTCATTGGAAATCTGATGATTAATTTATATATTTTTATATTAATTTATATAAACAGTGTATAAAAGGTCTGCCCATCCCTCACATATGTATGTATAAATGTATTATTCTCCTGTACATGAGGGGTCAGAATGACTAATATGTCAACATGGGTAGGATGACAACCTTGGCACTAACAAGGGCTTTGAACATTCCGTCATCAGATTTTCAATGAAATGGAAGGCTGAAGAGTTGTGAGTTGGAATAGTTTGAAGCCTGTCCATTAAAGTATGAAGATTGGTTATCTTAATATAAAGCTGATTACTGATTGTATATATGTGTGAGGATAGTAATCTAGACCAACTGATGATTGTTGTTTTAGCATGAAATACATATATTGGTGATTATTTATCTTTTCAACATGTGTGTGATCAGGTGGGTCAGCAATATAAGATGGCACTCATAGTAGTGGGTCATGTGAAAGTCAGTTCGAATCCCACCTATACATAAATAAATGCAGGCTTAAACCTGTGCAATGCATTAATTAAATATATATACTTTATATCATAAACCAAGGAGGAGTAAAGCATATTTGGGAATGAATAATTATTTATGTTTTATAATATCATTCATGCTATTATTTAACTAAATATAATTATTTAACATGCAAACCTTACAATAAGCTAAAATGTAGTAGCTTAACTAACATATACAAAAGTAGATTTTTAGATTGGAGATTTATGTGTGTGTTAAAAGCAACATAAATTAGCTATATGAGAGCTTCTAATCATCTCTTCAAATTTATTAATAGTATCGATCTCCACTCTGAATCAAAGCATGGCATAAATTAATGAATTAACAATATATACAATAGAAAATAGGCATGGCAGCAGATTGGAAAATAGATTTAGAATAATAACTGGATACAGTTATAATATTTGTCAAGTATTATTAATTTGTTTAAAATGAGATTAGACAAGATTCTTACAAATATTATCATTATAAACATAAAAGTTACATTAAAAAATTTATTACACTTATTAAAAGATATTTTAAATTATTATTTATGAACATTCAACATTATAGCTAGCTAAGAGAAATATTTCATTAGTTTAGTTTAGATTTAATTTAAAGAGCTCTGGTGAAGAACTTTTTCTAGCTGAGGTGTCCTTCATGGTGTTTGGCACTGGCATTCTCCCTTGGACTGGCTTGTCCATTGTCCTCTTGGCAGGTTATTGGTCTTGAACTTCTCCATTCTTCTGGGTATCTTACTCCAAAAGAAAAATGACAAGTTGGTTGCCTTCTAGTGAACAGTTTCCATTGTAAAATGGGCATAGCCTCTGGTGGCAATACATTACAAAATTTAAAAGAGTGAACCTTGATGTTTGAATTTTGTTTTTACATTAACGCTTTTACTCCCCTTTGCAAAACCATGAAGTTGTTTACAGTTTACAAGTTTTAAAATTTAAGTTTTAACATCTCTTTATTAACTTTAAAGAAGACAAAAGTAAAATTAATTTATTCATGAAATAGTGCGCTGCATTTCTTTTGTCTTAAAATCTATTTTAGAATTTATCTGAAAACTATGTTCTTGGTTCTCACACAAATTAAACCAGGTGTGTGTGGTGTAGGACAATTTCCAAGAATCAGATGATCTTTAAAAAAGAGATTTTAAGTTCTGTAAACATTAGTTTATATATGTAATTTTGTCACCTCTGGAGTTGGAAAATTTATATACAAATAAAAATAATTTGTACTTAAAGAAAAAATAACATGATAAATAATTTAAATAGTGTTGCAATACTTATAAAATCTATTACATTGCAACATCATATGCATATATATGTAGGTGCGCATATATACATACATATACATACAACAATGTCGACACAACTTACTTTTAAATTAAATATTTAAATTTATAACTACATATATGCTTATATGCATACAGATTTTAATACACTTAAATGTATGAATATATATACCCATATATATATATACATATATATATATATGCTGTTATACCTTAAAATATGTTAAATTATGATTATATATGTAGGCTTGGAGGGGTTTGAATTAGGGAAAGAATACTACTATGGGACATAGTAGGTGAAATGGGATGATAGGCCAAATGATATCATTTCATAGCCCTAAACTCCTAAAAAACCAAAAAAAAAAAACTTTACTTATAATTTTGATACACAATCATGAATTTAGTTCAAGGCCACATAGTATTTTAATTGGAGAGCTGAATTTGAAGATATTAGATATCTGAAAGCTTCAGATCTTCTTTAATATATGGAGTATCTGAATTTAGTTCAAGTTCATATAGCTATTTCAGTTGGAGAGCTGAATTTGAAGACATTAGATGTCTGAAAGTTTCAGATCTTCTTAATAGTTAAGTATTAGATAAATGCTTGGTAAAAATTGATATTGTTGAATCCGATACCCTAACTCCTCACTGAAGAGAGCCATAGCTTGAAACCAGTCTGGGGATGGGGACAATCATAGATACTGTCTCTAGAAGCATTTATCATAAAAGTAAATGAAAAAAATAATAATACACACATATAAATTAAATATAAACTATAATGTATATAATCACCATCTCAACGAATGTCAAATTTTATCAATTTACTCGACAAATTTTTATCAATTTACTCAAGCGCTTTCAAAGGTCTAAGCCTTCATTTTCAGAAGTAAACTATGCAAATTAGGGTGGACTAGATATGAAAATCAGGGTGGACTAGATCTAGACCTGCCATTTTCTAGAGATGGCTAGTCCACCCTGATTAGCTTATCTAGTCCACCCTAATTTGCATGGTTTACTTCTTGAAAATGAAGGCTTAGACCAATTGATAAAAATTTGTCGAGTAAATTGATAAAATTTGTCATTCCTTTGAGACGGTGATTATATATAATATAGTTTATATTTAATTTATACGTGTGTATTGATATTATCACAAATATAGAGTTTACAAATACTTTTTTAATACATAGTTGAACGTTTAAATAAAATAATAATAAAATAAGCTTGTTTAGAAATATTTGCTCTTTATTATATATAAATAAACTAAAGAAACACGTGCTACAAATTACTATTTGCAATAATAAATAAAACTATTATTTGAATAGTTATATAAATCTGACAGCAGTTTGGTCTCTATATATTTTAGAGACTTCTGTAGGCTCCTTCCACTCTTAGGCTAGGAAGGTTAATATCAAATAATATAATACAATTTCTCATATGCTTATTCATAAACTTTTGAGATCAGTTACCCTTATCCTAGAGCCATCTATCTAAGGTTGACTAAATAATGAACACCAGATGGTATATTGCTATATAATTCTCATCTCAGACAGGTTTCTAATTTTTTCTTCATTAATTGAAAACTGAAATTATTACATTTATGCATCTAAAAAAACATCTTTTACTTCTTTTTAAATAACATGAAATAAAAAAAATCGAAGGATTTAAACTTAGGAAAACTCACATAAACACATAGATCTGATATAAATTGTTTTTATATATTTTAGAAATCTCATTTCTATAATAATTGCAGCTTTTTTTACAGGAAGGTTCTAAATAACTATAAAAGTGAATCAATCATCCTGGGTTTAAAGTCTTAGGGTTTTTGAAATTTTAGATTATTAACTTGATAATATAAAAGAATAAAAAGTGGCTAAATTCAGAATCTGTTCTGGAGATTGAGATTTTGAAGCACTATAATCTGCTTTCCAATGGATAATCAAACTTGAAGTAATTGGTTCTAGAGAAGAATCAAAATAACTGCGTTTGAAACTTTTTGAGATCTTATGATGTTGTTGTTAGTTTTTATTCTTCTTAGAAGAGGGTAAAAGGTACCTGTAGTTTTTATAGAACTGAGATCTTTAAAACATACAGAAACTGATCTAGTATTAAATCTATATAACTTGCAAATGAGTTGGCCTGGGTTTAAGACCAAGTTGATTTGAATAGTGACAAGAAGTAAAGAATGGATGCTAGGTGCATAATTGCATTAGCTCCAGCTTTAATTTCTAGTCTTTAATAACAAAGTGGAAAACATTAGGATAGATTAAAGTAACTGCTCTTGGAAGCATACAATAAGCATATGAGAGGGTCTTGTAGTATTATTGCTTGCATTAGATGCTAACTATAGCTCTTGCTGACAATTGTGTACACCAAAACTCAGCATTATATGACATCTTTATGCTCATGTGTTATACATTGCTTTATTATTAATTTTTATGCTGATATTCAATAAAATCTAGAGTCATGTAATCCTCAATAACAGGTTAAAGTTTGTGGTTACATATCTGAAAGAGACAAAAGTATCTATGCTGAGAGTTAGTTAGTATTATTATTTCTGATCTGGCAATAGTGCTAGATTGAAGATCTGAAAATTTCTCTATTGATTCCAGTTGAGCACTTAAATATAACTATTATAGTAGTTTATAATTTTGTAAATGACCTTCAAAAAAAACTAAACATGTGTTTGTAGTTATGTGTTGGAGTATTTTCACCATCTATATGAAATCATGAATGTGTTTAGAAATAATTTAAATTTTATTTAAATTTTCCAATTACATTCTACTATTAGTAACAGAGCACAGATTAGTACATACACAATGTGTTGAGTCGTATTATTCTCCTTTTTTCTTCAGATGTTACTGACCTGACTAGCATGCAAATCACATTTGGATCTTTAGATTTTTGATCATTGAATTTTAAGATATCATTCTAACTCAAGTTTCAAGAATCTAAAGATCCAGGTTTGATTCCCGTGCTAATACCATCACTGGGCAAACTAGTAACATCTGAAGAAGAGAAGAGAATAATAACACTCAAAACATTGTGTATGTATTAATCTGTGTGCTATTATTAACAGTGGAATGTAAATGGAAAATTTCAATTAAAAATTTTTTTAAACACACTTATAATTTAATATAGATGATAAAAATAGTCCAACATGTAATGCCATCACCACAAATACTTAGATAAAACTACACATGACTATCATCTCTTATGCTTCTGTATAACTGTTAAAATAGGCAAAACTCACTATATATATTGCCACACACAGCAAGCTAGAGTAATCAATGGATTCCAGAAGGCTTGTGCATAAAATCCCCATCAAGTGTCTACTCATCCAATATCCCCAGACTAGTTTCTGGCTTATGGCCTTCATCAGTGAGGAGCCTTGGATCTGAGAGCACCACCTAGATCTTAGGATCTAATACAACCTTCCAGTAATCACTAGGATCTAATGCAACCCTCCAGCAACCACCTTTTATCTCCGTTTAACTACAAAACTATGAGTCTTAAATTTCTGGCAACCATTGATTACTCTAGCTTGCTGTGTGTGGCAATATATATAGTGAGTTTTGCCTGTTTTAGATAAAACTAATTATATATCTTTTTCCATTATTATTTTTAAAATTATATTTATATACTTAATACTTGGAATGGTTTATAAAGAAGGCAACTTGAGTTTATAATGAAACAACCATTAAAAAAAATCCCAATTTTTTTAGTGAGTTTAATGGCAGTCAACTTTTCAAAATATGACAGAATTTAAATATTAATAATATCAGTATGGATATATATATATATATTTATGAACATACATATGTATGTATTTCCAGAATAGTTTGAATACCTCAACCAATTGATTAATATACTTGAATACTAAAGATTTGAAATATGCCTGACATCTCTTAAAATAAATTAAGGTAACGTTTGACCTTATACCTGCACTACTTTAATGAGCTCTAGTGTTTATATTATAGAAGTCCCTTATAATACTTTTTTTTTCTAATAAACTTTTAAAAATTAGTTTTAGTTTTCATTATATTAAATAAAAATAAAAGTTTAACCCAGGGTTCAGTAGCTTTTCCACCAGTGATGAAAATTGCATCCTATTATAATAGTGTTATTTATTTTTGAAGTTGGCACATTGATACTCATCTGATCAATATTCTTCATCTAAATTTTTATATTGATCTAATAACATCCAGATACTCACTTACTGATCAATAATGGATGGCCAGTTAAATTAGCTATAGCTATTCAAACCTCAGATTGTAAATAATGTAGAACGGTTCTTTATGTGGAATGTGATTAGATGAAAAATAAATTGTAAAAAGTCTCTTAGCAATAAGCATCTATATCATTATTAGTCTGACATTGATCATTAATATTACAGCTGATAATATTTAAAATTTATTTCAAGTTCTTAATCTTGACATAAGTGGAATAAACATTTTTTTTAAATAAAGGCAATAATGTGTGAACTTTTTATTGGACAGAAAGATTAATACTTTAAATTTAACAAAAAGTTTGGTTAAAATTTAAATACAGGTGGATTATCTAATATTCGAAGCTTTTATTATTCCTACAAAAATTCCAAAGGTGACCTTTTTACAAAAAAATAAATTGATTTAGACACATAATTAGGTACTGTTTGATTAGTTTGCTGCCAGTTGGCTTGTGGAAGGTTCCTGTGCATACTCATGGTGAACAGCGCCACCTAACGGCTGGAACAGGCATTTCTGCTTTTTGGCCCCTACTTTGGATATATCTGTATGTTTACACAGAAACAGTGTTTCTAGCAGCTGGGGTTCAGCTAACCAAACACTACCCATAATTATAAAGTAAATTAAAAAAAAACAACAATAAATATCTATAAATTATTATGCCTAATTTCAGTAATCTCTATTTTTTCTGCCTTTGAGTTTGAAAGTGAAGACACATTCTTGAAATTCAAAAATTTCATAATACCAAAAAAAAAAGTTTCAGATTTTGGATTAATAGTGTTTTGCCTGCATATTCTATTAGAAACATTTCTAAAAAAGCTAATGACTATATTCTTATTAATTCCAACTTTTGTTGGCATTAAAACATTTCTGATTTTAGCATCCACTCTCCACATTTCTGATTAATGAATATCTTATATATTTAACCTATTTTATATTTTTTTTGTAAAATTTTGATTTTAACTAACACATTTTATCCTTACTTTAATTCATGGAATTCCTTATTTTGCAATACAAATGTGCATTTATTTTTTACTTTAAATCAACAAATTGTAAAAAATTATCAACTTATCATATTCACCATAACTATGTTTATTAATTTTATAGTTCCTTTTAGGACTCATTTTGTTTTTCCAAAATTAGCTTTTACTGTTTTAAGATAACTAAGTTAGAACTAGTATTCATATGATCACCATTTCTTATGCTTACCCAAGCGGTTTGCACATACAGTAGCTCCATCGGTGCAAGCCAGAGTAATCAATGGATGCAAAAAGATTTGTGCATAAAATCTCTATCTACTGCCTACTCATCCAATATCCTCAGACTAGTTTCCAGCTTATAGCTTTCATTAGAGAGGAGCATTGGATCTGAGAGCACTGCATCTAGATCTTAGGGTCTAATGCAACCCTCCATCTTATTAGGTAACTATAAAGCTTTGAATTCAAAATAAAAATACAATAATGTTTTTAATTCAAGCTCATTAGCTTGTATAGTTGTATAGATTTGAACTCAGTTCAGCATCCATACTTTTTAGTGTCTTTGGTTCTTTAATAACCAAAGCCATCATAATTCTATTGGATTAGACTCTAAGATCTAGGTGCAGTGTTCTCATATCCAAGGCTCCTCACTAATGAAAGTCCACAAGCTGGAAATTAGTGAGAGAATATTGGATGAATAGGCCCTAGGTAGGGATTTTATGCACAAACCTTTTTGCATCCATTGATTACTCTGGCTTGCACTGGTGGCACTACATTTAGCCTCTGTGTAGAACTATATCTTAGTAGTTGCAAAGTGTATTTGAAATATTATTCCTAAGTATAGTTATTTTATAAAAATATATAGGAAAAATAGAATAAATCCGTAGTGGAAGATTAATTTCTAAATATGGTCATAACAAAAATGTAAATTAATTTTATTTTGAACATTTCTTTTTATTTATAGCAAAGTAAAACTATTTTAAATTGTCTACTATTCGCTAAAGACGTCTTCTGCATTGCTCTACTGAGTAATCACAGAAGAGAAAGTATATTTCTCACTAGAGATTTAACTTGTAGTTGGTGAGAGTTTTTCCATCCGATTGTCATTTTAATTTTACCATTGATTAGGAAGAGGAAAAGGAAGAGCCAAATATTTATCAAGAAGTAGATTGGATAAGAGTGAAATACTTAAAATATTCAGCAGCTGATCTATAGCTAATCTAGTTAGCCATCTAAGTAATAGTAATTTTAATGAGTGTCTACTATTCTTAACTGGAGGATAATTGAAAAAGTCTCTATGGAAAACAATGTAATAAACTTTTTATATAAAACAAAAACAAGTATTGCTGACCCACCTGATCACACACGTAGATAAATAATCTCCAATATTCGTATTTCATGCTAAACCAAAAATCATCAGATGGTCTGGATTACTATATCTACACAGTTTTATATTAAGATAACCAATCTTCATACTTTAATGGACAGGCTTCAAACTACACCAACCCACAACTCTTCAGCCTTCCATTTTATTGAAAATCTGGTGGCTTTGAACTTTTCCATCATCAGATTTTCAATGAGATGGAAGGCTGAAGAGTTTTGGATTGGAGTAGTTTGAAGCCTACCCATTAAAGTACGAAGATTGTATATCTTAATATAAAGCTGAGCACTGATTATATATATGTGTAGAGATAGTAATCTAGACCAACTGATGATTGCTGGTTTAGCATGAATACTGATATTGGTGATTATTTATCTTTTCTACATATGTGTGATCAGGTGGGTCATCAATATGGAATGGCACTGAGAGTAGTGAGTCTTGTAAAAGTCTGAATCTCACATATTATATATATATATAAATGCAGGTTTAAGCCTGTACAATGTATTAATCTTAATATCAGTCGTAATAAAACATTTTTCTTTAATGAAATTAAGTTATTTAAATTGTTCTTTAAATATTATGAATTGGGCATATTTGTATAAGATAAATCAATTTTACTGAATTATAGTATGTAGAAAAATTGCCAAACTTTTATATCACATAATCATCATCATCATTTTTCACCATTATCAATCTACTGCAGGATGAAGGTCTTTCCAACTTCAATCCAACTTCTCTGACTTTTAGCTTTTTTCTCCACATCACTTCCTTATTTCATCCATTTATCTCACATATAATCTCTTTTTAGGTCTTTTACAATATCTTGAAATCCAGTATAAGATTTCAATTGTACATCTATTATCATCTCTTCTAGCAATATGTCCAGCCCAATTCCATTCTGATCTTTTAATTCTTTCAATACACACCTGCTTGTTCTCTCACCTACATTTTTGATTGCTTTTTGTTACTCTTAACATGCATCTCTCCATATTTTTTTGAATGGTCAAATATTGCTCTTCTGTTAAGTATCCAATTTCTCAGATTCATAAGTAAGAACTGGTAAAACACATTTATTAAATACATTTCTTTTCAAACACATAGGCATATTTCCTTTTAATATTAAGTTATTTCTACCAAAAGCACCTCATAACACTTTAATTCTATTATCGATTTAATCTATTCTGTTTCCATCTATAGTAAAAATCTGACCAAGGTATTTGTTGTTCACTTCTTCTAATTCAGCATCATCAATCTTTATTTTCTTCTTTTAAATAATCCATTGAATATTACTTTAGTCTTTTTAACATTTATCTTTAGTCCTACTTTCTTACTTTCATCTGATAACTCTTGCGACATTTTCTGAAGCTTTGAAGCATTATTTGCAAAAACAACTACATCATTTGTAAAATCTAGATGACTTAAATAATCTCTATCTACTTTTAATCTGTTAGCTTCCCATGTTATTCCATAAAATTTTTCTTGAAAAACTGCTGTAAAAAGTTTTGGAGGAATGGAGTCAGCCTCTTGCACACCCTTCTCAATGCTCATCTTCCTAGTATTATTATATAATTTAATTGTTGCTGTTGCATTTTTATAAATATTCTTTAGAATATGACAGTATCCTGGGTCTATACCTTGATGATCCAATGCTTTAATCACTGAAGAAAAAATAAGATTATAAAAAAACTAAGACTTTTTAAGCTATTTTTTCTGATTCATAAAAATTAAGATTTTTGAAAGTACTAGCACTAACTTATTTACAAAATTTAAATTGATTTATTTTTGGTTGTTTAAAAATTAAAATGTTCACATTTGTTATATTTTTAATTTTCATAATAGTTGTTTAAAATATTT
Organism: Epiperipatus broadwayi; assembly: GCA_028023455.1. Taxonomy (NCBI): domain Eukaryota; kingdom Metazoa; phylum Onychophora; class Udeonychophora; order Euonychophora; family Peripatidae; genus Epiperipatus; species Epiperipatus broadwayi. Next base: position 264,140 of record JAQFVV010000483.1, on the reverse strand, counting down.
TCTACTAATATATATCTTGAACATAATCACTATTAAAATTAGGTATTTAGCTGCAATCAAACCAAGTCAGATAACTCATCCCAAGCATCCATAAATAAACTTGTTTTTCAACCCTTTTAGATATTCTTGTTTTTGGCAATTTTTAAAAATAAACACAGACAGTTGCTTTTAACACAATTTTTACAAAGTCTATTAACCTAAAGCAAAGTTAAATGTAACTGTTTTATATAAAGGTTTATCATTTGCTAAGTCTATATCAAATAATCAATTGATCTTTCTGAAAAAACATATCTATATTTATTAAATACCATTTGGATTTTTAATTGTTTATTTAAACTTTACATCAACCCTCATATATTTACTAATTCATCTTTTCCACATGTCTGCTAAAATACTTATCTTTCAATTGATCGTTATTTAATGATCTACTTTATATATATATATTTACTTCTAAAAAGCTACCTACAGTGCTACAGCTTTAAAATTGAATTATTCGAATAAATTACGTCAACAGTTTCAAACTACCAATAATGATGACGAAATGTTATTATTTGACTACGTGATAACCCGTCTTCGCTATAGAACCTATACAACATACTGTTTATTTTTTAAATCTATTCATAAAAATGTATATTTTCATTTTAACTGATACAATTAAATAAAGCGAAGAAATTTTAAAATATTTATATATAAGCATCCAGCCTGAAGTTAGGATGGGTTCATTAGGCAACCAAGTGATGTCATTCGATCATAATCGTTAGTAGATGGCCATTGTTTACCATAAGTTTAATATATATAAGCTAATAATATTTTCTACTTCAAGTATTCAAATACTCTAAAACGGGATAAATCGTACAGATTATTCCTAAGTATTATACTGTTATGAATTAAATCATGTTTACATTAAGTAACAACAAACTATGAATAAGATAATAAAGATTTATCAAATTAATCTTGTCATCCAAATCCCAAGTTTGATACTTGTATAAACGTGTTATGGAAGTGTTACAGCAAATTTAATTTATATCACATGTAACAGTTATAGTGACTTCTTGTCAGTTTTAGAAAATTTATTTAGTTAGCGGCTTAGCTCCCGAAAAAACTGTAGGCGGCTAAGATTTCAAATCACGTGAATGACCAACATCCACCCGGAAGTCTGATATCTAGCACCTTTTTACAATTAACAATGTTATCCTTAACTTTTTTTCCTTAGGTTACGACTTCTCGCTAAACTTAAAGTTGAAAATGTTTAATGTATTAATAGAAAAAAATATTCCATACTATATTTTATAGAAGTAGCAGCTTCCGTAATAATCCAGTTTAATCTCACTCTTCCAAGATATCTTTCACGTTAGTTTGTAAATCCACAATAAATAAAGTATTTGTTTGATTTTAGGAGCAAAAATATCGACAATAACAACAAATAACACTTTGAATACTTTGAATTTTGACTGATAAATACTACAAATTTATCTTGGAAGCTAAATCGCCGTAATGAATAAAATGAATCTGTTTAGACAACCGGATTATATGATTAGCGGAGTTTGTATCTATAGAGATAACCACGTGACGTCAGATGCATTCCTTACCATATATGCAAACTATTTCAGTTAGTACATGTTCTTTAAACTTTTCGAAGTGATAAGGTTTTTAACATCTAATTATATCCTTGCGCATTTTACTCTCACTATTCTTTATGTTCTAGTCAACTACCCCCCTTCATGCTGTAGTCTTGGCTGAAGAGGTAAGATAGTTTTATTTATGATTAAAGAATCAAAGAATTAATAGAAGAAAAACTAAATGTTTAAAGTTTTAGTAAGGGAATTTGTAAATAAGAAACTTTTTATTTTAATATATTAAAATATCAAAATTAAAAATATTTTCAGTATAAAATTGTTACCGAGTTAAGCCATATTGTTTTCCTAGATTTTTCTCTCTCATGACATTATTGCTATACAATGATATTAAACTACAGAATATCAACTACTAAGAATAAATCATCAACGTTAAGAAAATCAAATCGTCGACTTTTGTTTTTAATTACACTTTTTTTTTTTTTTTGTAAATATACTCTAATAAAAAAATCTTAAGCTCACTTTTTAAAATTATCTGATGCACATTTCTGTGTGAGTACTTTTTTTAAAATGTTATAGCCAATTCAAATTATAATTACATAAAAGACTCACCTATAGATTCTATTATTTTATTGCAATAATCTTAATAAGTGTCAAAATGGTGATAAAAAGATTATATAATTAGAATGATTTTCAGGAGTAATCTCTTTAAAGATTACGCGATATAACTCATTGGCATAAATAATGCATATATATGTTTGTATTTTAAAATAAAACACACGCACACACAACTTTATTTAATGTATTTACAACAAAGTATTTATAATTAAATAACTAATATTAGTTAGATCATGTTTTTGCTATTTAGATTTTATAATAATTATTAATTAAAAAACAACAACACACCTTTTATTTATAGGTTATTATAATGAAGGGCATTTTATGCAAATGTAAATACTGCATCATTTATAAATAAACATTCACATTGTAGACCTGAATTTCAAAAATAATGCAAATAATTTAAATAAACCTATGACACCCCAGGGCAGTAATTTATTACTGAGATGTTAGTTATTCATGTTTGACAATTATTTATATTATTAATTTTTCTATAATCTACAGAAGTTTGTATATGTTTTCAGTTTTTAATCTTCCTGAAAAGTGTAAAAAAATACTTTATAATGCCAAGTATGAAATTTTATGAGTGGCAATATTTTTGTTTATTTGGATTAGTTGATCATATATTTTACTTTGTTTAGATTTGCCAGGTAGATATCTTTAACAATATTTTAATCATCAGGATTTGTTTTTTATTCTGGGTTTCCCTTAATAGTAGACACAAAAGTTAAAAGTTCCTGGTTACAAAAAAAAAAAAAAAATGTTTGGTTAACTGAAATGTACATCCTGTCACTTTTGTTCTCAGATGTTATATAATTTGAATAAAATTTGACCCTATAATCATTTTTAATATTGATTTTAAAACTGTGTGAGATTTCATATTAGAAATGATGGTGCTATTTTCATTACATAAAAGTCAACTTTTGTGATATAGCAAGCAGAAAATCTTATGGTTAATAACAATTTGCAAAACTTTTTTTTAATATTAACTAAGAAATAGTCCATGTAATAAGAATCATTTAGTAAAGTTACTGAAATATGTTTTATTCTAAAAATATTAGATTTTATATTTTATTCTAAGAACATTGTTTTAACTCTTTTCAACACAAAGGTTATTGACATGTTATATAATGAGGTCATTGGGTTTTTTCAACTTTACTTTATTCTTTAAAATGAAATGTTCAAGAATGGGATGGAATCAAAAATATTAGGATTAAAGTCTTTGAATATATCTATAACTTCAACAAGGTCTATCATCTAATTCTAAAATAACTTTTTAAAATTAAATTTTTGTGGCATATGGAATTCTTGACTTACCATGTTCATCAAACTATCTTCTTTTTGATTTTAAATCAATTTAATTAAATCTTAGTAATTCCGAAATATGTTTCTGATTATTACTCATTTGAGATATGTTGAAATAAATCAGTATAAATTAAGTGGATTTAAAGTATTAAATTTAATTTAATATTTGAGTAAATGATGATTGATTTGCTTACCCATAGTTTAGTAGCTGACCGATAATCATTCTTTAGTGGCATGCATGTATTGAAAACTTTTCTCCAAAATTTTTCAGTTTTAGATATTTATACATAAATTAAATTGATGTTGTATTTCCTATATTAGTCCAAATAAAAATTGTCATCTTAATTGGCACATTTTTCTCACTAGGAAATATATAATTTAATTTTTTCCTTCAACAAAAAGAATTTTGATCCATTTAATGATCACCAATGTTATTATTATGTATTAATTTTGTTTTGTTTTTATTGTTGTCTTTGAACTTTTATTTTGTGTATTATTCCTAGGAAATAAAAGTTTGATAATTCCCTGCTTTATCAGTTTTTGGCAATTTTTCAGTTTTTATGAGTTTTGTCAATTACTGTTTTTGCTTAGATATTTTTTATTTAATTTTTTTTTTTGTTGTAAGTCTTTTTAAACATCATTTTCAAATATTGCATAGTTTTCCATTTTATAATTTTTTATTTCATTTTTTAAATTTACTCTCCTTTTAATATTATCTGCAGAAAAGCTGATTTGTTATGCCGTTTCATTCAAAGAAGTCTTTAGTTTTGTATACTAATTTCAACTCTTTTCTTTTATTATACTATTTATAAAATCACTCTTACACAAATATGAGTCCCAGAAGTAAAAACAAAACAAATTTAGTGACAAAATAATTTAAAACATTAAATCTGAATTTGTCTTGATTACACAAACCAATTCACCAATCACATATCGTCTTTTAGTTTAGTGTGATACTGTCTTTTGCAATCAGTTTGACTTTTAAAAACATTAAACTCTGTTTCATTTTTCATCACTGTAAAAGCAATAATTAAACTTTACAATGTAAATGGATTCTGCTTCTTTCATCAAAACAATGTTCGTGATTACTGTAATACGCTTTTTAAGGAAGTCTGTTACTCTTCATGCATTCCACATGGGCAATAAAAATATTCTATTATAAGAGTAGATTTTATAGCATCACATCCAGATAGCCTATTGGACTTATGATCTTGGCATTGAATTTTTCAAATCTTATAGAATCATACTAAAATGAAAATTTTCTGATGTATCTGTATTATAATAGTGTGCAAAATAAATTGGAAAAATTAGCAACTCTATTTATGACTAAATTTAATGAAATGTCAACTGTTTGGGGTTCTTAAGTACAGTAATGGAACATTGAAGTCTTCATAACAATTCTATATCCAAGTCTCTTTTTTATTTAAAAAGCAGTATGAAATTAAATTGACCCACATTATTAAGTAAATTATCATTCAGACTGCAAATTGCTTAAGATTTTTCTTTGATAATTAGCTGATAAAGAATGTAAATTATATGATCATTAATCAATAAATTGAAGTCATTATATGTTTCATTTAAAACATTAAGTACATTGAATAGATTATCTTTTGAAGTGACAAGAATAGTACAGCCATAAGCATATTGTAAACCAAAATCAAAGATGTTTTTTTTTAAAAATCAATTTAAATTAGAATTTCGTCATCAAATTTATATCACATTTTGATATTCCATTACACTGCTGACTATAAATTGCTCTAAAAGTAATTGACATAAAAAATAGAAAACATACTCGAAATTAATATATATATATATCAAATTTTTCTACCAGTAGTAATAGTACTTCCTCTTAACCCATCAAGTGAATACCATGATATAAATAAGCTTCAATAATGAGTGACTGGTTCAATCAAGTGTATCAAATAAATTTTTAAAATCAACAAAAGCAATATATAAATCACCTGCTTGCATTCAACACTTTTCTTGCATTATCCTGCTAACAAAACCCATCTGGTGATGCTTTTTGATTGTTTTAAAAGTCATATAGAGTTTCTAATGCCTTGTCATTTATGATGGAAGTAACTTCCACAATAAACTCTTTGAAAGTACCTTTGCTGTAGATAGTATTGATATTCCAAGATTTTTAATTCTTATTTATACAAATTGGAGTGATAAAATTTCATAAAATTTTATATTTTAACAAAAGTCAGATAGTTTTGAAACATAATAAAACATTTAAACCCTCTCTAGATATTGGATACCTTGGTCAAAATCTAATTGAATAGATAGGAAGAATATATCATCCAAATCTAATTTCACAATGCTTGTATCATTATTTAAATGGTGCTTAAATACCCCTCCCTGTTTAATATATCATTATTATAATATAAAATCGACACCCATGGTTAAAAAAAAATTATGACATTATTTTTCAGGCTCATATATTGCTTTTAATGATGTCAGAAAAGATCTAAATGATCATGTCCATGAAAAACTATTTTTTGCAGTTTTAATCTGGTATTCACCATAAAGCATCAGTGTATTATTAATTATTACTTATCAAAAATTTACTCTCAAAGAAATAGGGTTTGTATTTGCAATAAATTCCTTAAAAAACATTTCATGCCTCTATAATCTTTAGCATTCAAATTGGTAATTTTAATGTTTATTAGTTAATATTTAGTCCAGACTATAGATTCTTCTAAAGAAAAACATTGGATTTTATAAAATGTAGGTGCAATAGTATTTATTTTTTGACCCAATTGTTATTTCAACCTTGAAATGTGAGATTACGTGATTTATCAACTTATGTAGGCTTTTATGTTTTGACTTCTGTTAGATGCCATTGTTTTAAGTGTAATATCTATGTTGATAAAATGTTTGCAATGATAAAATTCATGTAAACAATGAGGATTGCCAATTCCTCAACAAGCTTTGTGATAAATGCTTAGCCAGAGCCAGCATTTAAAATATCTCTGTCAGAAATCCCCCACCCCTCCATGGTTTCATGCTTTTGCACTTCTCAGAGAGGTGCCAGGGTAGGTTCAGACACTAGATCTAAAAATACCAACCCAAAGTCAAGCACTTATCTACAAGTTATCTATTGAGTGGAAAATCTGAAAATTTCAGACACCTACATGTCTTCAAACCCAGCTATCCAACCCAAATAGCTACATGGGGCTGATAAATCTTCAGCCATACCATATATTAGTAGTCTTGGCAATATAACATCACATAAGACTTAAGGCAGAGACTATAAATAGTCAAAAGAAGAGTCATAAATGCTGGCTCTGGTTAAGCATTTATCACAAAGCTTGTTGAGGAATTGGCAATCCTCATTGTTTATAACTTACAAGCTTAAGAGAATAGGGTCATGTGATCTATGACTCTTATTTTGACTATAAAATTTATGTGTTTTGCAAAAATTTAATAATTGCATACTATATGAGTTTTAATTAGCAACACCATTACTTCCTATGAATTAAAATCTGTTCCAACCAACATCTCCAAAAAAATTCCTCAAGAAGGAAAAATTGCTCATTTATGATATTGATGTATTAACATTATCCAATAAAAAATAAAAACGTTCATTCTCGTAACTCGTTGGTTTTCTGTTAGAGCATAAGCACTGATAAAATGGATTGTAAACAAATTTCGCAAAAAGTAGAATATATCAAATCAGATTTCATTAAAAGCTCAACATCATATAGTTTTCTTTTATTTAATATTTGCCTTTCTAAAACAACAACAACAACAACAACTTGTATTTACTTACTTGTTCAATTGAACTTTCTTTCTCTAGTGGATGGTGCTACAGTTGCTGTTTTCTGTTTAGATCTCACAGTTTGGAATCAAAAATTTCCCCTCTGATTAGGAGATAATGGGATAAGCCACTATTCACTATATATACATATTTAATTGTATCTGTTCACGTGTTTATATATTAAACTATCATCTGCTAAATATACAATAATTTATAGCTGTCTAGAAGAATGAAATAAATTTGGAAATAAAGATAAAAAATAAATAAGAGATTGAGTGTAAATATTAAACAATTGTAGCGGAAGTAGGAAATAAATATTTATCTAAAAACGATTACATCCAGAAATTTGAATGTTATTATTATTTAAATAAGTTTATTTTATAATTGAAATAAAAATTTCTTTAATAGTAGTATTTTAAAAAGTCGTTGACTACAAGATAATCGACTGATGCTTTTTAAGACTTAAAACTTTCCGACAGTTTAACCCCGCACAACTTGAAAATACAATTTACTGGCAGAAGCAGAGGGCTGTGTGTGGTACTTTTGATTTATTTTGATTTTTTAAAACGTTTCATAAAATCCATTTTCAGCTATTTTAATTATTAAATAAAAGTTACGGTTTGCTGATGTAATAGATTATCTTTTTTTTAAATTTAGTTTTAAGACTAAAATAAAAGAAAGTGATTAAAAAAAATATGAAAAAGATAAAATATACAAAACTTATACATAATTTTCTTTTTATATTAAAATTATAAATATAGCCAACAGTATATTTTACAAATACTGCAATTTTTAAATGTAGGTTAACTAGTTAAATTTAGTATTACAGATTAAACGTCGTTCTCTAATTTTGGAATAGAAAAGATGCTTTCGAATCAATTATGCATATTTTAAAACTGGCGTAAATAAAATTAATATAATAATATTTTTAGTGCTTTTAATGGGAAACAACTAATTTCTGTCTAAATTAGGATTAATTAATTATTAATTTAGTTTAGATTTTATATTACTATTAAATATAATTTATATATATTATATTTTATCGATTCAAGTAATGTATATGTATGTATTCTATTTTATTTAAATTATAAATTAAATATTATTTTTAAATCGCAACCATTTTATATTATCTACTGTGCATTAGAGTTCTAACTTATATATAAATTAATAGTATCTTTAACTGAAGCATAATCTTTAAAAAAACAAAACAAACGAGTGCTTGCGATTTAAATATAATTTTTCCTTAAAAAAAAAAAAATTGTATACTTAGTCCAGTATAATTAACAAAATGTCTCAAGATTTTAAGAAATCATTTTTATTTCTAATTAGTAAATATTTTAGAAAGGTATTATATATCTATGTGTCAAAGACACTATTACCATTGCTACATTTCAAATTTATGACTGCAGATAAAAAAATTGTCAGTTACTTGCCATATGAATTTAAATTTAACCAAACCTCTTCATTTGACCAAACCACCATAACCATATATCATTATCAAATATTTATTTATTGAATGACAGATTTAATTTCCAGGCAGCAGAACTTTTTAGATATTGATTATTCACAATAATAATAATCTTGCAATGAAGAGAATAACATACCACCAATATTGGGAACAAGCAATAAGAAAATGATAATAAAAGATGGAACTTGGAACCAAAATTTTTCGATTTTATTCTGAAAATGAACTTAGATGCACTACTAACTACCCATTTTCTTTTCCACAGAAGGATGTATATATCTATCAATCCTTTCTGTGGATTATGTCATGAAGTGAAGGAACATGAAAGCACTTAATGCACCACCATAGAGGACTAAGTCAAATAAGAGACATACTATGCAACCCATACAGTAAAAACAATACCAAGATAGAACAAATAGTGAGGGTTTACAAGGGTAAATCAATACTAACCATCAGAGTGGCAACATTTCCAAGATACACTCTGTGGTGCACTACATGCAAATTTCTGATTGGGAAAAACATTAGACAGCATCTTTTAACCTTCCAAAACAAGCTAATACAGATAGAAGATAAATACAAATTAATTACCCCCCCCCAGATATATATGCAGCCACTTGGTCCCTGATCAAGCACAAATCAAGACTATAACAATCCACCATATGTTTTCACTAAAACAATGGACAGGCTTCAAGATATACTTCAAGCAAGGGATTGGTGACAGGTTGATCGGGGGCTGAAATACTTAACCTCATTCACTGTACTGTAAATATACACATGAACCAATATACAATCTATAAATCTATTTAATCAATATGGTAATGTCATCTAGGACTACCATGTGTAGCAGAACTATTAAACCATGGTAACCATTGTAAGATAGCTGTAAAGAACCCATGTAACCTATTTATTGTTCAATAAAGTAGGTTGTTGAAATCTAATAATAATCCTTTAAGAAATAACCCTTCATTCTTTTTATTAAGTTAATTATCTATAATTATCAAATTTTATTAAGTATCATATGTATCTACTTCTCTTAAATGAGAGTTTTTTTAACTACTTCTCTTTCTCTTTATACATAAGAATCTGTCACAAGAGATATAAGATTGTACACAAGTGTATAGAAAGGAAAATAGTTAAAAATAAATAAAAAAAATCTGGTACAATTTTTTAAAGAATATAGATATATTTGATCTTTAATAAAATTTAAAATTTATATCTGAAATTTAAAAAATTATAATAATTTATTATCTAAAACATGATTAAAGAATAATTTTTATATTTGATGAAGGATTATAGTTATAAGTTAAGCACTGAATATAAATATCAACATCTGTAAATTAACTTTATGTAATATTTATATGTATGTTTATATAATTACATGTTTAGAAATAAAAGTAATATTTTGAGAAAAAAAAACAAAAAAACTGACGCAATATGTAATTAAGTTTGTACATAATTATTTCCTGAAATTACAAACGATAAATCTAGACGTAATAAGAGATGAAATATCATTGTTATTTATGTCCATCTTCTAAATCTGTCGTTCTTTTATCATAGTGTTAAATATATATATTTTTTTCTCATGTGTCATAGCATCAGCTGGGAAGCGAACCTGCTAATCCGGGACAACTGCTTGTAAAGCAGCTGCTGACCTCTTGACCACCAATGCTTGACTAGTGTTAAATATATTAGATTCATTTTTGCTCAGATAAGAAGATAAATGAAATTTTTTGATTATTATGACTTAACTCCATATTATAATATCTGGTGTGGTTTTTTTAACTCTTCTAATAATTTTGATTTTTTTTTTGTTAGCTAAGTTAAAAGTCATTTTTTCAATAATTGATTTTCTGGGCCATTTATATTTTATAGCATTATCATTGCTGTATATTTTTAATTAATAAATTTATTCCAACTTTTTCTTCTAGTTATTCTTAATACTTTAAAACTTAAAATTAGGATTTTTATTTTATTTTTTATATACTGATTATTGTTTCAAATGCAATACAAAGATTTCAATTGGTGGTCGAGAGGTCAGCAATGGCTTCTTTACAAGCAGTTGTCCTGGGTTAGCGGGTTTGCTTCCCAGATGATGCTATGACACATGAGGAAAAAAAGATTTCAATTGCTATTATTGATGGCATATTGATGGGTATAGATCTATTATTTTTGAATTAAATTGTTCATTTACAATCTTGTTTTAAGAATTATTATCCTAATACAATATTTCTCATGGATTCAACTTTAAATACTGAAAAAGTGAAATGTGACAAACCAGTTTATGCCAAACTGTTTAACAATCAATCATAATAAAATAAAAGTTACTCATTTTTCTTATAAATCCTCTTCTTAGTCATATAATATCTTCATTTATAACAACTTAGAAATAGAATTAGTATTTACAAAACAAAGATTAAACATATATATATATAATGTGTTATTTATTTATATAGCACTATGTTTTAATCTGTAACAATCATCAGAAATCACTCCTCTACACATGGGCTGTAAAGTAATAATCACTTTTAAGAAATACTCTCCTTTCTAAACACAAGATAAAGTCTTTTGAAAAGATTTACTTTTTAAAACTAAGCGTTTATGTATAGGCAAATCTTAAGCATTTGGAAATGAGAACATAAAGATAATAATCACTTTTAATTCCATTTGCTATGTTTTAATTATTGACATTTGTGAAATTTTATAATTTACAAGATATCAGTATTACATGTAATATTAAACATATATGTAATTAGTTATTTATTTATATAGTGCTATGTTTTAATTGATAACAATTATTATGGATCACTCCACTAGGCATGTGCTGAAAATCAACATTTCTAAGGAATACTTTCCTTTCCAAACATGAGATAAAGTTTTTTAAAACAAAATTAATCCACTCTACCTTTTTAACCTAAATTTATATGTATAGGCAAATCCTAATCATTTGGAAATGAGAGCGTGAGGATAATAATTAATGACTTTTAATTCCATTTGTTATGTTTTAATTATTGACATCTATGAAATGTTTACACTTTATGGCATGTCATTATTACTTGTAGTATTAAACATATAAATAACTCATTATATATATGTTTAATATTATGTCTAATACTAATGTGCTGTAAATTGTAAAAATTTCCCAGATTTCCATAATTAAAACATAGCAAATGGAATTAAAAGTGATTAATTAATATCTTCATGTTCTGATTTCCAAATACTTAAGATTTGCCTAAACATATACATTTAGGTTTAAAAGGTAGAATGGATTTATTTTATATTTTCAAAAGACTTTATCTTGGTGTTTGGAAAGGAGAATATTCCTTAAAAGTGTTTATTGGTTGTAGAGTGAATTCATTCTACACTATTTGTTGATTAGAGATAAGAGTATTCCTTAAAAGTGTTTATTGGTTTACAGTGCATGTTTAGAGAGGTAATCCCTAAAACAAATATTATAAAAATAACCTTGCAATATTGCATTTAATTTTTATAATTATAAAAAAACAACTAAGCCTCTTAACTCATTACTATAACATATATAATAATATAATTTGTTGGCAACTAAATTAGAATTTAAAAGCATAATATTGAACAAAAATTTAAATTTAGGAATGAAAATGGAAGTAAAATCTGTTAAAGGGTATATTATTTTTTTAAAATTCAATAAATTTTAAGCTTAAGTAAACAGCTTTTCATTTTAATATTTTCTTTTAATACAAAATATAACCATTTCATTGACAATTTTTTGTTGCTATTATTTACAAAACTAGATTTTTTTTAAAATAATCATTTTAATTAATAATGTCATTCAGTAATATTAATTAATTTGTTTTTTATTTTCTAGAATGTAATTTAAAGGTTTAATATTATGAATAATTATTATATATTTGTTTATATAACTGTTGAATATGATATTTTTATTACATTTAAATAGATTCTGTGGGAATCTGACTTGTGATTTATCATATTAACATTTTAAGGCTTGATTGATTTATGAATAGGTTTATATTATTAGTGTTATATCTTTAATAATGCCATAATTTATTGTCAAGATTACTATAATAAATGTTTAAAATGCTTTATTAAATTGTACAGGTTTGTATTTTGAAAATTTTTTTTAATTGTAAAAAATAAGTCATTTATTTTCTTTCTTTAATTTTAAGTATACAGGAGTAGATTTCTGTAGTGCCAATTTAAAAACATGTTATTTAAACTGGTTTTTTTTTTAAACAATTAAATTTTTAATGTTAATTTAAAAATAATCAAGTTTTTAGTATATAAATCTGATTATTTTTAAATTAACATTAAACACTTAATTATTTAAAATAAAAAAAGACTTGTTTTTGTTGGTATAAATATTAATTTCTGAGTTAAACTGACTAAAGAATTTAATGTTTATTTTGTTATATATATAGTTTGAGCTTAAATGAAATAATAAATATACATAAAAGTAGGGTTATAAATAAATATTTTAGTTCTGTTTTGTATATCCATGAAAAAGATACAGGCCACACTATTAATTTTGATGAAGCTAAGATTGTTGACTTCTTTGAGAGAAATGAAATAAAAAGAAGAATCTTTATTAAAAGTTTATTATTCTGAAGCAGTTAATTTATGTTCTTTTAATATTAAGGATATATGAGATATAAGTGGAATTGTGTGTAAAGCTTAGTTTAAATATGTTATTTTATAGTTCTTTACACTTGAGAAATCTGCTTGTAGCAATGAAACCATTTATTTTTTTGACTAGTCTGGTTGAGTTGTGAATTTAGGATATTTTTGATTATATATATATATCAAGCCTATATTCTATAAAGTAAAAGATTTAAATTAATTAATGTTACTAAATGAATTATGGTTGATGAGATAGTGTTGTCTCAATATATATAAATTAATTGAAATGGTTATTTAATGTGACTGTGAATTGTTAGTGAAATAGATTAAGTGAACATCCATTATTAAATGAAAATAAATGGAATTCTTTAAGTATATGAATCTATGTATATACAAATTCGCATATTAAAAATAATATATTAAAAAATGTCAAATAAGTATAATTTGATAATTTCAGTTTTATTTTTTAGACTTTAATTAAATAAAAATGAATGCTTCAACTCAGAATTTTTGAGCTATTATAAAAATAAGTAAGATGCATATGTTAACAAGGTGAAAATAATTATTTTAACAAAAATTAAATTTTGCAAATAATAGCAACAAAAAGTTGTGATAAAATATTTAGTTAAGCAATAAACTTATTATTTTGCTTTGGTTATATTTTGTATTAACAGATAAAATGATAAGCTCTGTTATTTATGCTTAAAATTTATTGAATTTTAAAATAAAAAAATATTCTTACACTTCATGAACTTTACTTCGATTTTTATTGATAAATTTAAATTCTAATTAATATTAAATTTTTTAATTTTAGCATAGTTACTAACAAATTAAAATTATATTATTAAATGTATTATAATATAAAGGGTATATGAGCACAGACTTTCACACGACCCACCACTCTCCCCACTATCCCATAACACTGATATACCCGAACACATATATGTTGAAAACATAAATAATCACCAATATACGTATTTCATGCTAAACCAGCAATTATCAGTTGGTCCAGATCATCCTCTCCACACATATATACTATAAGTGCTCAGATATATATTAAGATAGCCAATCCTCATGATTTAATGGACAACATGGGTGTGACAAGAATCTCAGCCTCAGGGTGGCCTTTGAGCATTCCATCATCAGATTTTCAATTGGATGGATGGTTGAAGAGTTGGAGTGTGGAGTGGATTAAAGCCTGTCCATTAAAGTATGAGGATTGGCTATCTTAATATATATCTGAGCACTTATAGCATATATATGTAGAGATGGTAATCTGGACTAAGTGATGATTGCTGGTTTAGCATGAAATACGTATATTAGTGATTATTTATCTTTTCAACATATATGTGTTCGGGTATATCAGTGTTATGGGGTAGTGAGGAAAGTGGTGGGTCATGTGAAAGTCTGTGCTCATATACCCTATATATTACATACATAAAAACAGGTATATAATAAGCCTGTGTTTCAGTTATTAAATGTATTATAGTTATAAATTAAGTTGCTTAATTGTTCTTACGTAATTATAAAAATTAATGCAACATTGCAAGGTTTTTTAATATTTGCTTTGGAAATACTAATGCAATTTCTGAATTTTTTCTAAATCTTTCTATCATTTGTTAAATACAAAAAATATTGTAACTATAATCCATTTTAAAATTACATATACTTTTTCTATTTTTTTTAAAAATTTTTGCATCTATTTCTCACATTATCCACAATAGCTCATTGTTTTTAAAATATATATCTATTCCAATTCTTGCTTAATTTTTTAACAAATACATTTTGCTATCTATTTCTACTAGTATTTTAGAAATTATAATATGTCTCTTCTCTTCCATCTTTCTTTTAATCTTCCTTTTCTGTTTCATAATTACCAAATTTCTGGCACTTATAAAATAAAAAAACTTCTGTACAAAACTTCATTGGATGTATACAAAAACTTTGGCAAGTCTTTTTTAAAATTTCAAATCTAATAATTGTTTTTAATTACTTAATAATAGTATTAAAATTATAAAATTCTGAATATAATAATAAAAATTAATTAA
This sequence comes from Epiperipatus broadwayi, assembly GCA_028023455.1. Taxonomy (NCBI): domain Eukaryota; kingdom Metazoa; phylum Onychophora; class Udeonychophora; order Euonychophora; family Peripatidae; genus Epiperipatus; species Epiperipatus broadwayi. Next base: position 248,756 of record JAQFVV010000483.1, on the reverse strand, counting down.
GAACCATTATGATGTAAAACAGTACTACCTAGTTCAGGGATGGGTAACTTGCACCTTCTTTCCTTCATGTATCTCTTTGATCTCAAGATTGTAGTCTTTTTGTCATGATAAGTATAAATGCATTTTTTATTTTTGTCATTTGTAAAATAATATTTTTTTATGATTCTAGGAGAGGAGAAATACACTTTATCATGTTGCTTCTTGGATTCAACCTTATTATAGAATAATTATTGAATTTAATGAATGTTTAAATAATAGAACTTTGTGAGTAAAACAAACTGTCAAAATATATTTTTTGTCAGTTTGTTTTTAAAAGAATTTTTAATTTTCATTATAAGTACACCGATTCTGTTATGTTTTATTAGACAACCCTTCATATAGACCTATTGCCATATTCTCTCATGGCTCTTTTAATTTTTTTGGATATTTAAACAAAATATATTAAAAAAATTTCAGAACCCTGACTTAATCATTACTTGGGTGATAAATTATTTGATTTGTATTTGACTTCCAACTTGCGATATGACTTTTTGTTATTGTACAAATATGACATCTTTTTTTACTAAGGCAATAAACCTAAAGCATGTGCTGTTGAAAATATGAAGATAGAGACCTCTACAGATCTTAACCACAAGCTTATGCATTGGAAGAAAGCTTGTGGTTAAGACTTGTAGAGGTCCCTACCTTCGCATTTTCAACTGCACATGCTTTAGGTTTATTGCCTTAGTAAATATTACTTATATAATCAATGTGCATTAAATAAATTTATAATAACATCTTTTTTTTTATAAAATGTAAGTGAAGGTAATAAATTTTTGAAAATAAATATTCAATATGCTTTACACATTTTTTATATACAAGTATAAATATAAATTTTCGTACTAGTATTTTATTAATATAATTAATCTCAAATAATTATATATAGATTTACTTCTATCAGTGTAAGTTCTTTAAGTTTATGCCAAAATTGAGCAGTATTTTCTTAAAATTTTTTTGACTAATACAATCTTATGTAATTTTTTAATTTTAAATTCTCTAATTCATGAGTGGTTCTACATTAGTAATATTTAAAGCTAGGATCTATTATTTGTCTACTTTCTACATATTAGCATTAATTAATTAAATTAAAGTAATTTTTTTTGTTTAAAGTTTATGGTTTATTAACAAATTATTTTCAAAAATTTATGTAGTTTATCCAAATTGTTTCTAATATAAAAATTAAAACTATGATAGTATTTATTTGCTTTCATTTATTTTTTTTATTTCTCTAAACTATTTCTCTAAATAATAGCAATAAACATGTGACCTTCTTCTGGGGAAGATAGCTAATGATAATATACTTTTCTGCTTTGGGTTTAAAAAATGTTTGATACAAAAAAAAATCCACATAAAAAAGCAGCAAGAATATAAATAGTAGAAAGAACAGGTTTTTTTAAAAAAAAAGCGTATTTATGTTTTATCTTTTTGTAAATATGTATAATTATGTAAGTTAATAGTAAAAGTCAAGCATTGGTGGTGGAGTGGTCAGCACAGCCGCCTTACAAGCAGTTGTCCCGAGTTAGTGGGTTCGCTTCCCAGATGCTATGACATATGGAAAAAAAATACTAAAGTTTTATTTATTTATTACATGATATATAAAAATAAAATAATTTCAAATAAGAAAAGACTTGTGCAAGGAGTCATTCATAATAGCTATAAATTCCAAAATTAATTAACAAAAATACAAGTATTTACATTAATCATATTTAAAACATGCAGTGAATAAATTATATAGGTTAATACAAGAAAATAAACAAACAATAATAAATAAAAATAGTTGCTTGCAATATGATAACTATTTTAAACATTTATGAAATATAGGAAATAAGATAAGAGCAACTAATAACTAAACAGAAACAAAAGAATTAAACAATCTCACAACATCATAGCTGAATTATTTAAGACTACTTTCCAAATAATGCCAATTGAAAGTTTTTGGCTAATTGAGTATTAATAATGAACACTTTACTATATAAATGGAAATGGTATAGTATATATCAATAACCACTATATACTTGTAAAGCTTAGCAACAAACAATATACAAGAATGATTTAAAAATATGGTGCACAGAAGTCAGAAATTATAAAAAATAATACACATACAGTATAATTTTGTATGGTACATAATGAAGATAGTATGGAAACAGTACAGTCTCCCTAAAGAGATATATGGCAATATAGTTTGATAACAAATAATGTAGTTAGTCAACAAAACAATCCAGGCAAGAATTTTATTGAATAATAAAAGAAGTAATAAATTTAGTGTAACTAAAAATGTAGGTCAGTTAATATGATGGATTTGACTAACATAATCTAGAATCAATAAAACATCCAAATAATATCCATTCTTTTAGGAAAGACTTTTCATGGAGAGCAAAAAAATTAAGATAAGCCATTATCAATATTACATACAGTTCTGTAGTATTAATGAATTAAGAAACACTTGGGGGCATTTGATTATCTGTTGCTTTATATGATTGAATCTCAAGAACAAATAAGCTACAAGCTGTAGGACAAATATATTGAGAATTCTATTTCAAGCACGAAGAAATCTCTCAGAAAATCCATTAGTCCAGAACATAATAGATTTATGATTTTTGTATTGTTTAAATGCAATCATTATTGATGTATATATAAAGTCAAAAAGAAGTTATAAGAGAACTCTCTTCATTCAAAAATAAAATAATCAACTAAATTATATTGCTAAGAACTTTATAAATCATAACATGTCACTAAAAAAATTTTATGACAAGAAAAGTTTCTATTAAACTGTAAATTTTGAGAATCATACCTTCAGACTGATTTGTATGTAAAAACCTAGATTTAAAAAAAATGGCCTTTTGTTTTTCTATAAAAGTTATTATCATACATTAATTTATACTTCTATTAATTTTTTATTGTTAAGTTTTTTTTATGTCTGATAGTCTTAGTATTTGCAATTATATCTTAAATAATATTTAAAGTATGTAAAATCAAAATGTTTTTTGATTGCATGTTGAATTAATTACTTCATTTATATAATAAGTCATAGTTAGTAGAACTAATTATTAAAAATAATATGTACCCAGAAACACATTTTGATTAATCATTTTACATATATGACTTACCATAGTTATTTTATATGTATTGTTATATTATTATTATTATTATTATTATTATTATTATTATTATTATTATTATTATTATTATTATTATTATTATTATTATTATTATTATTATTATTATTATTATTATTATTATTATTATTATTATTATTATTATTATTATTATTATTATTATTATTATTATTATTATTATTATTATTATTATTATTATTATTATTATTATTATTATTATTATTATTATTATTATTATTATTATTATTATTACTACTACTACTACTACTACTACTACTACTACTACTACTACTACTACTACTACTACTACTACTACTACTACTACTACTACTACTACTACTACTACTACTACTACTACTACTACTACTATTATTATTATTATTATTATTATTAATTTTTTAATTTATCAACTACTTATCTGTATATATATATATTTAAATAGTTTGTCAGAAAGATTAATTAACACATAAATTTAATATTCTATCATAGAGAACCTCAATGTTGGTGAGCATGCTTTCGGCTTTATGGCCAGACTCATGGCATTCTTGTTTAATAACAGGAACTGCCATATTTGCATATCATTATGTAAATCTGAAAATTTGCATAGTCCATTTCTTGGACAACACCACACTGGAATCCTTTTTATTGATTGTGTGGGAGTTATTAGTGATATGCCATGCCTCCTTAATTTTGTGCTTTCTGTCATTGGGTTCCAAACATACTATGTTTATGTTTTAATATTTCATACATATATTATTAATGATATCATGATTTCATATAATCTTGATTTCATAAATTAATGGATGTCATTTCTTCATCAATAATTAGACCATAGTATGTATATTATAAATATTTCTTTTCTTGAGAAATATATAGATATTAAAAAAAATTCTTTATTATATTTAAATTACTTAATTGATAACTCCAACTTATTATTTACTCACAAATATTTCACTTCATTTACAATTTAGTTTATATTACAATATAAACAATGAAAAAGTAAGCAAAAAATAAATAATACAGATTTACAATCTTTATATATAATTTTTAAAAAGTGAATTTTTTTTATTAATTTTATTTTGAATTTGTACTCTATTATTTAACTTACTTTGTTTTATAGCCTGACTGGATAAAATCTAGCAACTCAGTTTTCAACCACTTCTCAATTTCTGATCTAATTAATATTTCGAATGTGTATTTTTGATAACAATACATTTTTTTAGAGCTCACAAACAATTTTAGCAAAAAAATTAGTTAAAAATCTAATTTTAATTTTGTTTGTAACATTGGTGCTGGTTGTGTCTAGTAGTGGCACTCTCTAATTTGAAACTGAATAATTTATGGAAAACTAAATCAATTAGCTTTTTTATTTATTATATATTTTATTTTAAGTGGCTTTGTTTTTTGACCTTTCTATCTAGATAAATTTAATTTAACTGAATGCACCTCATTTTGATACTTCATTATTACATATATAAAACTTAAAACTATATATTTAAAGAAATGCTTTTATTTACATAAATGGAGTAAAAAGTAAATAAAAAAATCTTATGTTTTCACAGTACTTTAGATAAATAGAAATTAGATATATTTTTCTCATGGGCATAATAGCAAAATGATAATAAGCTGTAATTCTTGATTGAGAAAAAGTCCATAAAACTGATTGAATAATCTATGCTTTTATTTATTAAAACTGAAGAAAAAATTTTTTTTTACTTCTTTTCCCCATATGTCATAGCATTGATCGGGAGGCGAATCCGCAACAACCGTCTGCAAACAACTGCTAGCTTCCAAGGTGGATGCGCTGACCTCTTGGCTAACAATGCTTGACTTTTAGAGCATTTATAGAAATAAAAGTTTTTCTTTATATTTTTTATTATAAATAAATTGAGAGAGTAAAAAAGTCATTAAAGTACATGGTGCAACTTTAAAACTGATATAATAGAAAATAATGTATTAAAAGGTGGCAAACAATAGAAAATTATCTCTGATGATGATGATGATTAAATGGTGGCAAATAATAGCAGATTACTGATAGCAAGGATTAAGTCTTATTACTTAGTCTTAGTATTTATTCTATGACCTAATTTTTAGATGTATTAAAAGTAACTTTATTTTGATACTTGTTTCTGAAAAATATAATGTTTAAAAATATTTTTTATTTTGTAAAAATAAAAATCTCAATAAAGTAGACACAAACTTATAAATAAGGTGCTAAAATTCCATTTTATTGCTTTGGTTGCAACTGATCATCTTAGTACACTAAGAAATTCACTATAAACAGCCACAATTTGAAGTCTTTATTGGCACAATTTATCTGTCTTTTTGGATGTCTATTATCTACTATCCATTTATAAAACTGTCTAACCATTTATCTACTGATAACCTATTTACTTGTGTAATCCATTTACCCATCATATATCCATTTATCTTTATGTCCATTTATCTATCTTCCTATCTGTTGGTCCATAAATTTCTATATCTGCCTGATATGTATCTGAATGTCTATTTATTCTTTTGTATAGTAAACTAGAAATAGATAGAGAAATTTATATAAAGATAGACAATGTGATATATATGTAAAATAGATATTTTAAACTTTAATTTCAGTTTGTTATATATGTAATACTTTTTCAAATATATGTGCATATGTTTGATGAAGTGGGATATTTTTTCCTTTCACTTTATTACCTCACTGAGTATATTTTCAATGCTAATCATCATAATTATAGTATTTTTATTGCATTGTCTTGCTGCTTCTTATATAATGTATCTTTGTTATTTATAATTATGCAAATAAACTCATTTACATATTTCATCTATGAAATAATTGGATACTATTCTCTCTCCTGTTTATGAACAATGCCTCCTTCATCTTCTTTCAGTGAGTGCAATCTAAGCATTCTAGCTTAATATTTTGTGTATTGAAGCTGTGACTGTGTTTTTTTTCAGATCCCAGAAAATGAACCTATATTTCGGGTTTTCTTTGGTGCATTTGTATAAATATTTATGCTGCACTATTCTGGCAGTAATGTTGGTCCTAGGTTGTCCATTGAAGCTCATAAACTATTTGTGGAATATTAACATTTGGTATTCTGTCTTCTGTGTTGTTAGTTGTTGTTAATTGAGGCTGGCTGAGGTCAAAAGTTCACATTGTATTTTTGGTTGCAGATCTTTTTTGTTTTATCAGCTGGTTTTGATATATGAGACATGCTGATCTACAGTTTATTATCATTTTGTGGTATTATAATTTGCCTAAATGTTAAATTGTTTGCTTTCTTTTTTCAGGTTTATCAGATGTACCCTAGGCTTCTTAAGTCTCATATATTCATTGATATTTTGTTTCCTATCTGCTTGTATTTACAGAGAAGCTGGTTTATGTAGTGAAAGCTTTGAATTTTGCAAACTTTGATGTCATTTAATGTTTGGTTGTGAGTGTATTGCCTCTTTTATTTCTAATAATTTTTCAATCCGGTTGTTTTTATTCTGTCAGATCATGAAGTCTAGATATTTGTCACCTTTTGTCATATTTTTCTTTTTGATCTACCATTGCAGTGATGATTTGATGGTCAATAGGTTATTTTCAGATGTGCATATGAGTACATTATTTGATTGATAGGCAGCCCCATTAGTCATGTATTTTTCATTCTATAATATTCATTAATAAATTTGATGTCATTATTGCTCCATTCTAGTACCTCAGTGATGAAACTAGCTTTTTGTTGGTTATATCTATTTTAATCAAGTAAATTTTTGACCACATTTATTGATGTTTTTCAGGCTGGATCCATACAACACAGTCACATTCATCAACATGGGTCTGTATTCACTCTTGATATGTGCACTTTTGATTGTTACACCAGTTTAAAAGATGATTTGACTGTGCATTTCCTGAATCCTAGCTGGATTTTTAGCCATTATTATCTGGTGCTTATGGCTTTGTAGTTATAAGGGTCACCAAAATTCACTATTTTAGGTAGATGTCTTTATGCAGTTTGATATTTGAAAACATTCTCATAGGTATTGCTGTTGTAGGATACATCTTCAAGTATTCCATTCTATCAGTGTTATGAGATAGAGTGGAAAATGGTAGGTCATGTGAAAGTCTATGCTTATATATCCTATATATTATATATATTGATACAGGTATATAATAAGCCTGTATTTCAGTTATTACATAGTAGAGATGTCTGCAGATTCCTCGTATATGTATTAAATGGATTAGGTCCTCTATATGAGAGGTCAGATTGACTTTAGTCAACATGGGTGTGATGAGAATCTCAGCCTAAGGGTGGCCTTTGAGTGTTCCATCATCAGATTTTCAATTGGATGGTTGGTTAAAGAGTTGGAGTGTGGAGTGTATTGAAGCCTGTTCATTAAAGTATGAAGACTGGCTATCTTAATATATATCGGAGTACTTATTACATATATGTGTAGAGATGATAATCTGGACCAACTGATGTTTGCTGTTTTAGCATGAAATACATATGTTGGTGATTATTTATCTTTTCAACATATATGTGTTCAAGAATATGAGTGTTATAAGATAGAGTGGAAAGTGGTAGGTTATGTGAAAGTCTGTGCTTATATACCCTACATATTATAAGCTTCATTGAAATTTTCTTAGAATGCAGTTATAAATTTATATTTTTTAATTTTTATATTATATATTGTTACTTTGTTAAAATTGCTGCATCATTTTTTATATGCACTCTGTTTTGTTCAATAGTACAAATCTGTTACTTTTATCTTCTTTTAGAAAAATTATTCCATTTTCACTGAAAATATTTTAAAGTTTTTAATGCTTCTCATTCAGATGCTATTGCTAGGTTTATTAGAAACTGATCTTAATATTTGGCTATTTCTTTGAATATAGAATATTTTGTAGTGATTTCAAATATGTGATAGCTTTATGATAAGAGTTTTCCTATGATCCATCTACATATTTTTCAGGCCATATTCCAGAAGTGTTTGTATGTGTGTAGCATCTTAGTTTTAGTTAAGTTGATGTTGCTTTTGTCTGTGCTAGTATTCATTCAGATTTCCTTGTTTTCTTGTGACAATTCTAGACTGTTGGAGTACTTATTGCTGAAGTGTTATGATATGTTATTATCTGTTGAGGTATTTTATATAGATAGATAAATAAATAGAGATAACTACAAAGAGAGACTGTTAGGTAGATAGACAGTTAAATAAGTAGACAAGTAAAGATAGATAGATGGTATAATTGTATTTAAGTTATAATTATAAATTTTGCAGCACATATACATTATGCATTACTATTTGATGTTTTAATATACAGAACATTATATATGTAATGATATTTTTATTTTATATCTGTATTTTTTCAAAGTTATATATGTAATCTTGTAATTAAATATTATTAAATACAATAACATAAATATATATGAAGTACAACTTAAAAAACTTTTATCCAACTAGGAGTGCTTTCAACTAGCTTCATAGTCTTTTATTAACTAACTCAAATTTTTTTTAAGATATCTTCAAGCACACTTTCAAAGTCTAGCTTTCTCACATATCATTAATTTTAACGTTTGCCACCTGTCTATTTATTAAGTCATGCATTTGTATATTAACATAGCATCCTTTATTTTTCTTTTATTATTGTTTCTTTCAATTTGTAAATATTTCCTCATTGTATATTCATTTTAAAATTTAATCATTAAAATCAGTCAACTACAATCACCAATCTCAACCTGTTGTCAAGTCAACCACCTTTTAACAATAAGCCTTGAGCATTAATACAATTATTATTTAACTAATCATTTGGATGCAATTTAGAAATTATAAATGGAGTTAGTAATGTTATAATTGAAATAAAATCCTTGTTTCTACTTCACTTTTCTGCTTTTCCATCTCTAGAAAGTGAACTATATGAAGACATTAAATAAATTTGCATAAATTACTACCTAGTTGTTTAAAATCACAACTCAAGCTGACACTCCCAAGATAGGCTATGAATATGGGGACTAAATGTTCCCAAAAGTGCTCAACCTGATAATTCTTTTGATATTAGGCTTCACTTGTTTGCGTAAAGTGCAAGTTGTAACTTAATGTTATAATTGTTTATTTATTGGTCTGCATTCAGAACAGGTTATGTTTATCTGTTCAAGGAGATTTATTTAAACTTCTTTGTATCTATAATTTCATTCTCTGTTGTAAATTTGCAATCTTTAGGGTCTATAAAAATATATTGGACCATAAATAAAAGTGGGATTCCATCTTTATTGTTAAAAGAAAGTTGTCTTGGCATTAACTTGAAATTGCTATTGATTGTCTAAATGTTGATTGATTTTAATGATTATTTGTAAACCCATTTAGTCTTGAGCATTATTACACATATTATTTCAAAGTTAATACATTGATCTAAAATAGATACACATAATTACAATGTATATGTTTTACAATATTCTTAAATATAATTTACATTCCGTTTATATCATCAGTAAAGTCACTAAAACTTACTGACATATTAAAGATAGAAATCATTTTATTTCTAGCAGTTTTAAATTAAAAAATAATAAAATCTCAATTAAATAATTATATAGTCATTTTAGATTGTTAGACTGTATTTTGCAACCATATTTAAATAAAAATATATTAATTAAAAATAGAAAGCTTGAACAATATTATGAAAATAAATTCTAATAAAAACAAAGCAATACATAAGAATTGATTTTGCTCAAAATATTATAAAAGTATAATAAAAAAAAACAACTAAAAATGACTTATAGAATGTTTAGAAGAGTAATTTTATATTTAAATAAATCATCCCTATTTAGTAAATATATCTTACATTTTAGTTTAAATTTTGAATTTAAAAAGTAAAGTCAATTCCTTGGTATTGTAAAAAAAATATGAAGACTGCAAGCAACACATAAAAATAAGGTAGTTAAATATTACAGTGTTGAGTAATGCTAATCTCTAATCTGATAAGTTATCAAAGTCAACTCTTAAAATTATGCAAAACAATTACATTTCTTAATAGTGAATAAAGTAAACATTTTTCCATTGCTGAAAAAAGTGATATTGTGACTCTGTGCTTTTTCACATTGTCTATACTGAATGCTTTCACTCAAGAATTTAAGCTATTACTATTCTAAAGAAAAGTGGAAGTAATAAATAAAGAGAGAAAAAGAGGATAACTTTATCTTCTACAAATCCTGTTATTTAACTCTTATAGAGTAATATTTTTATTTATTTAGTTCATTATGAGCATAAGATAGTTAGTATTTGATAAATTAAAAGCTGTAACCAAGATATAATTTTTATATTAAGAAAATGTATGCTTTAAGTTAAAAGTTAGTATTTAATTTACACCTACTTTAAAAAGAAATAAAGTTAAAACAGAGCTAATATTATAGTAAAGTTTAGAAATATTAACAAATAATTTATTAATATTAAAATGCAATTAATTACTTTGATTACAAGTAGTTGATCATTTAGATTAAATTTTTGTTTAATAAGTTTTAAAAGTATATCCCTAAATAAAGCTTATTGATTTAATTAAATAATATTTAATTGTCTAAAGAAACATAAGTTAATTTTAAGATAGGTTTAATTTAAAAAAAATGTCATTTCCTTTATACATGTGTGTGTTTGTGGCTTTATGCACACATTTGTATATTTGGATTTTTGATTTTAGTTGCCAAGATATTTAATTTTACTTAATAAATATTTAAAAATGAATATTTTATAACACCTTGTCAATAGAGAGTTAAAATTTTAAATTAGAATTTCTGCTAAACCAAACTCAAAGAAAATATGTTTTTTTTAGAAAGAATAAAATATTATTTTATTAACTTATTTTATTTATTTAATTTTATTAATTAATAAAGTACAATTGATCTTTTTTTCAACTTAAACCATTAAAATAATGTGAACTTTTAAAAATATATCTAGATCAAAATTATATAATTTTACTAATTAGTTCCTTGTTGTAATTAATATATTTTACCACAGGGATCACAATTTCAAAAGGAGGTCATTAGTTCTTGACACCTGTCAAGAGAGATATAAAATCAAAAGTTTTCCAGTTGGCAAGGTTGGCTCCTTCATTTTCACCATCTCCTGTGTAAAGTTATTAAAATTTTGAGTATTTATTAACTTATAATGCAGTGTTAGCCAGTTCTTAAGGTAATCTTGCTATTTTAATGCCATAATTCAATTTGAACTATCTTCATTACTAACATCATGCTTCAGAAAAGTAACTCATTTATAATAAGTCAATTCCATCAGTTGTCATTAAAATAGATTTTAATAGAAACCAGTTGATGTCTCCATTGATATTAATTCATTGATATTAATTCATAAAATCATACTGAACATTGTATTAATTTACTTTATATTATTATATATTTAGAAGAAAGAAATTAAAGATTAAAATTTTAAAAATATAGACTGTTTAAAATGTTGAACTAAGAATAAGCAGTTATATTGATTATTCTGTCTGATATTAAACACTAGAAAGAATAATCTGTATTAATTCTGATGAATATAATTAAATGCTTATTCAACATGTATTTTTAAATTATTAAATAACCTGTGGTTTTTTGACACAGGAGGAATTTGTTAAAATGTATTTGCTTTCTCCAAATTTTACTATAAAGAAGAATATTCATGAGAAAGATGAGCTTAAGAAATTATAAAAAAACAGCAGAACTTTCATATGCTTTGTTCTCAGTTTTACATTCAAAAAATATGTTGAATAAATTTCACTGAGGAATTTAATAAAATAACTATGTTAAAAGAAGATATATTTTGCAATGGACATTAAATAATGCATTGTATTAAAATACAGACTATTAAGTTTAATAGTGATTTAAAAAAAATACTAAAATAATATCTTGAAATGACATTCTTTGTCTTAAAAATTAAGACTTACTTTTAAAATGTGCTTGGTTTCAAAGAAATGGAAAAGAAAAATATTGCTTATTTTCTATGGAATCACAGATAGCAAAATTCAATGAATAACATGCTTCTTATTATAATGTGTTCATAAGTAAAAATTTTCAGACAAGTTAGCTTATGGTTAATCAATTTCTTCGAATGGATCCAAAGCTATTATTTGATTTAGAGTTAAGAACTTTGTTAATATTTATTCATGTATGCTTATATTTGGAAATCATATTTGCCTTATTTTAAAAAAAATTATTTGATTGGTATGGATGCTTTGTTCTGTGGATAACCTGCCAAGGAAAGACCTTGCACCCTTGACAGACCACTCATTATGGAAAGTTTCACTAATGAACTGAGGTGTTTTAAAAAGAATATACACCATCTTTTTATTTATTTATAATATTTCATATACCAAGGTATTTTGTTACTATGATATTATTCTCTAAAGGGTTTATTACATAATGTGTAGGTATTCCTACACATTGTAAAGTAAAAATTCATATAATTTGATATTTTCTAGTTTAAAGGTAAATTTATAATGCTTTTATTCACATAGAGATATTTATCTCATATATTTTTTTTAGTAATATTTATTAGTGTTTCATTTACTCATAGGTAAACTGCCAGTATATGTTTATCAGAAGTTCAGTATTTCATAATTATTATGATATAATTTATGGTTAAACATTAATATAACCAAATGTTTATTAGACACTTTCATTAATATTTACTTTGCTATTACATCCACTTTATCCTTATAAATTTTTATTCCATTCATTGCATATCTGTGTATTACTTATTAATGCAGAATTTTTATTGTGCTATCTTAAATATTTTACAGTCATTTGACTGACCATGAACTCGTTAGTTTCAGACATTGCTTAATGTTTGCAATTTTTAGTGTAAATCTTAATTTACTTAGTTTTATTACTGATAATTTTGTTATCTTGCAATCATTTAGTCTAGGATATATGCATTAGAGCATTAGATTTTATTTAATGTTAGTTTGTTATTGTGCTTTGCAGGATAGAGACACTCTCCCCATTGTTCACATTTTATATTCCATGAGGGGATAGGGTTTATATTTTAGTATTGCTTTCAAATGTTGCTTAGGTACCTATGTCCCATGAGAGAACTATATTCTTGGTATGCATTTCATTTTTCCTTATGTCATAAGACTGAATCCACATATACATTTTGCCTTAGATATAGGTATTGGAATCCACCATACTTTATTCATATTGTTTGTTCTGTGGTGCCTTTCTTCATTATCCTATCCTTCATGATGTTATTAAATATTTTTCCACTGTGATAGGTGAAGTTATTTGTGCTTTAGAAATGATATGGCAGTGTTATTTGCAGTGCTTTTATTATATAAAACAGTGTCTGTATTGTGTTAGTGCCTTTCCAGTAGTCCACAAGCAAACCAATAAAGTATTAATACTTTTAAATGCTTATTCTCAGCACATACATTATAAGAAATGCACATATTCAATGTTGTTTGTTTTCACTATCTGAAGCACTTTGCCTATGGATTAGTAAGTTACTTAATATTAAATATTTTTAGTATTATGTGAACATAACTAGTATAATAAGTGTGTGCATGACCTGTGATGAATGATCTATACATTTCTTTACATTTTACTTAAAAATAAAATAGTGCCAGACAATATTATTTTATTTGTCTGGATATGACAGTTTTTATCATCATCTAAGTTTGATTATTCAAACCCAGTTACAGAATAATTCAAGTTAACAATAGTTTAATCTGTAATAAAAGGGTATTATGAGTTGTTACCTGACATGGGAATAATTCTAATAAATTGTCTTGCCCAGATTATGATTTAAGCTATTGCTATTTTATTTCTTTAGACCAAATATTTGTTAAAGGTAGATGATTTATCCAGGTTACTTATAAAATAAGTTATCTAAATGTTTAAACCAGTATTTTTGCTAAGTATATTTTGTTTAATAACTTATCCAAATGTTTTTTAAAACCTTAGATTGTCTGTTAGTTGAGGCCATGATGTGCCACCTATGGCAACATCCTACCATATAGTTTAACAATACCTATGTTTATTAAATATCTTTCAATAATACTGTACATAAATTTTACTTATGTTGTATTTTAAAATGTTAATAAATGTATTTGTTATTATTTAAATCTAGTTTCTGTTTTTCTATATGCAATTTGTCTTGTGTTCACAATTCTTATTTATAACAGAAATCTTGGTAAATCAGATGATTGATTTTATGCATATTTAATATCTCAATGTTGCTTAAAATGCAAATATTCCATAAATGCTGCAGTTCCAAGATGGAACTGTAATCAAAAGAAATAAATATTTCTTTAATCTTGTTTTGGATTATTTGATCCATTTTTAAGACTGCATATTATTTACTTATTTTATTAATGAAAGTACAAAAATCAAACTTAATTACTTTTATTGTGCTGTTGATGGGGTAGTAGAAGGATATAAAACATACCCTTTCTTTCTATTATTTTGAGTGAAATCCTGGGTAAAAGGCTATAATTTTCTAATTTTATATAATTTGTTTATGCAATTGCCAAGCAGACTAAACACTTCTTTCTAGAGTCTGCCATAATGCTAGCCATTTATTTGGTAATACAATGCAACAATATATTTTCTAAAATTAACAAGAAGAACCCTGAGATTATTTTTTATTATATTATTAACCATTAATCAATTCATTTATATTATAATTCTGGTGGTGGCAAAAAAAAATTATTATTATTTATTGTACTATCAGAAGAGTACATTGCATTTATACTATACAAGAGTAGAGTAGATCAGATCATGTCAATGTATAATTATTTGGTAATAGATAATTGTTATATAAGAAATCAAAGTAAAGATATAAGGACTCTATTAGATGTTACTATAAGTGCAAAATATTTATTGCTCAGAGAATATATTTTGATAAGGGAAATTTATATTTTAAAAGTGCTGCCAAACGTTGTTAGCTGAGAGGTGAGTGCAGCAGCCTTGCAAGCAAGCAGTTGGTTGCAGACGGTTGTTGTGGGTTCGACTCCTGGCTGATGCTGTGACATATGGAAAAAAAGTGTTATATAGGCAAGAGTGAAGTTTTTCTCTCTTTCAATTATTCATTTGCGCTATAATTATACACATTATTATTGCTATGAAATATCCATTTATCTTAAAAAATATCTCTGTAGCAAAAGTGATAGTGAACTAATCAACCACTGAGCTTAGCCGAATTGATTATTTATTTGTATCATAATAGTCACCACATCGTCGTTTATTATTAGTATGCATTTTACTTTATTTTCTTTAAATTTTTGATGGTTAGAATTAATTTCCGTTTCTTTTGTTAGAATATATTCTAGTCTAATTTCTGCCTCAGAATAAAAGAATAGAACAATAAACTTGTTTAAAATATATTTAACATTCAAATACTGTATATATAGATTTTTTTTTACATTTTATTTTTATTTTGTCTGTGATTTAAACTATGGCTATTACAGTAAGTAGGTATCAAAATAATATTACGTTTGAAACTTTATGCCTTATAATAAAAATAATCATAATATCATCTACAGTTTTGAATCTCATACAAAAATAAAATGCAAAAAGTATATACATATTTGAATTAAAAGATCTTTTAAACATATTTATTATTTTTTAATCATCTTTAAATTTTAGATCTCAAAATTTATGTCAGTTGTTACCTTTCTGAAGAAAATAAAGTTCCTAATAATAGAAATTTTTTTTAAACTTATTAATTTAAGTCAAGTGTTGGGGGTCGAGTGGTCAGCACAGCTGCCTTACAAGCAGTTGTCCTGGGTTAGCGGGTTCGCTTCCCGGATGATGCCATGACACATGAAAAAAAAAACTTATTGATTTAAAAAAGAAAAATATTTATAAATACTGTAGATAAGAATGTATGTATATACTTCAACAAAAATCAATAAATTAAAAATTAACTGTGATAAAACACAGTTGCTGAAGTTTTAAACATAAAATTATAAAATTATTGTTATAATTTTATGTTTAAAGCTTCAGCAACTGTGTTTTATCACAGTTAATTTTTAAATACTGTAGACACATTGAAATACTACAATATTATTATTATTTGTGTATGGAGTTTTTGAAAATTTTTCTAGTAGCAAAATATCATAAAACACTTGGTTTTAAGTCTTTCAATTTTATCACTGTAGCCATAAATTCAACTGTCATTACGTATGTGGTTCATGGTTTGTGTTTGACCATATATTCATAGATCAGTGTGTGATCAATTGCATTTATGAAAATACTGTAGTAAATTATATTAAGAAGTTGAGAATGATTATGCTCAACAACTGACTCTTGATAGTAGTGTTTTCTAGTCTAGTTATTTTATTTGCCTTTGGGCTGAGAAATTAACATCCATTAAGAGAACTATTAGAAAATAATTTTATGTAGGGGTTTACCTTTTTTGTAATTGTTATTTTTTACTTTAATTGCATTGAATTTTTTATGGCAATAATATATATATATATATCATTGTCAGTCTACTGCAAAATGTCTCTTCATGTTTAATCCAGTTTTATTGATTCCCAACCTCCCCCATAACACTGGAAACTTTCTTATTTTATCAATCTTCCTCACATGTGGTCTCTTTATTGGTCTTTTACAGTCCCTTAGAATCTATTTCAAACTTCAACTATCCTTCTAGTATTATTTCTTCTAACAATATGACTCGCATATTTCCATATCAGTCTTATAATTTTTTCACTGATGGTAGTGTAGCATGTATTTCATTTATGATCTCTTCTTATGCTCATAATATACATTTTCACACTTTGTTGGATAATCTGAAGTTTTTTGTATTACTCTTTTGTTAAGCAAGAATTAATATATATATATATAATCATTAAAAACCAGTTAACATTTAGAAAATCCCAGTATCAATAACAATCAACAATTTCTAACAGTTGTCAAGGCAACTTCCTTTTAACTATAAAGGCAGAATCCACCCTTATTTATAGTTTAATATACTTATATAGATATTACAGATTGCAACTTGACTACAGGCATCCCAATATCAATAACAATCAACAATTATTACACTTAATATATATATATATATATATATATATATATATATATATATATATATATATATATATATATATATATATATATATATATAGAGAGAGAGAGAGAGAGAGAGAGAGAGAAGTATGCATATATACTTATAATTATATCAGCAAAACAACATGATTTTCTCAGCTTACCTAATTGTGCTTTCAAGATTTTTCCTTTAACTCCCAATCAGGGTATTTACTCTAAGTTTGAATGTTTAATGGATACTGCATGATAATGATATGTAATACTCATTTTCCTAAACTAGTTTCTAGCTTTTGCCTTGTCTTAAGATTTAGATGTTTATACATCAATCTTTATTTTATTTATGCAAAAGTTTAAACCCAAAGTTGATAAATATGACAACAGATCAATATTATATAATGCTAGTTATAAGACACTTCTATCCTTTGGTTAAAAAGCTAAAAAATCATAAAATTATTTATCTACTTATTCCTACACTTAAAAAATCAATTGTCTTCATCCTATTCCAGAGCCATCTATGTTAGGTTAGCAGAGTCATATAATTAATTTATAATGAAAGTCACTAATATTTATAGTTACTAATATGATGTCAGATACACGACTTTGCTGGTGAATTGGCTTGGATTAAAAAGTACACAATGTTTAATAATTTAAATAGATTAATGGATTTAGGAATGACTACTAACGTATTAGTTCTAACTTTTAATATTAAGTTCTTAGTGATGAAATGAAAAAAAAAGAAACTGATAAAAGGAAGAAGATATACTATAGCATTAACAGTTATAAATCATAGATTACTCAAATATAGAATAAATGACCTTGGAGTAGAATAAAAAAAAACTAGTCAAAGAGTAAAAAGAGCTTATAGATAGCCTAAAATTGAAGTCATATAATAGTCTATTAATTACCTGATGATAGATCTATATGTTCAGAATATTAAATGTAATAATATAAATGAATTAAAAATGTCTGCTAGATTTGAACCCAGATTGCTCTGATGTACAGTGAAAAGGATTGCTTTGAGATATACAACATTGTAATATTTAAAAATTTAAAACTACTAAAATGATATATTTCCTATATAGTACTTCTATAAATAATAAAAAATATTATTATTATGTTTAAAATATTAAATAATATGTGATAATTCATAGTTTAAAAAAGAATACTAATTGGGAAAGAAAAACAGCAACAAAAAGCACTCAAAAATTATGATAGTGGCCTGAAGGTTTGTATGATGGCATTTTAGTTGTATTTATATGTTGGACTATTTCTATCATCTAATATTAAAAATTGAATGCCTCTAGAAAATTTTTTAACCTTTATTTAAAAGTTCTAATTACATTCAACTGATGGTAATAGAAGACAGGTTGATATACACACAACATTTGAATGGTATTGCTCTCTCTTCTTAGTTGGTTAGAGTGCTACCTTAAAAATGTAATAACTAAGAATTTAAAGGTTCACATTAATTTCCAATGTTGGTGTTACTGATCTGATCAATAAACAGTATTTTTACTGATCAGGTCAGGGACACATGAAGAAGAGAGGAGACTAATACCATTTGAAAAGTTGTGTATATATTAACGGAAATGTAAATAAAGTTTTAATTTTTTTTCAAGACATTCATTATTAAATAATAAATGATAGAAATAGTCCAACGTATAAAATATATAGGGTATATGAGCACAGACTTTCAGATGACCCATCACTCTCCACTCTATCTAACAACACTGATACACTCAAGCACATATATGCTGAAAAGATAAATAATCACCAATATACGTATTCATGCTAAACCAGCAATCATCAGTTGGTCCAGATTATTATCTCCCACACATATATACCATAAGTGCTCAGATATATATTAAGATAGACAATCTTCATACTTTAATGGACAGGCTCCAATCTACTACACACTCCAACTCTTCAACCATCCATCTAATTAAAAATCTGATGATGGAATGCTCGAAGGCCACCCTGAGGCTGAGATTATTGTCACACCCATGTTGACCTAAGGTCAATCTGAACCCCACATGTACAGGACATAATCCATTTAATACATATGTAAGGATGGGCAGACATCTCTGCAATGTAATAACTGAAACACAGGCTTATTCTATACCTGTGTCTATGTATGTAATATATAGGGTATATGAGCACAGACTTTCAGATGACCCATCACTCTCCACTCTATCTAACAACACTGACGCACTCAAGCACATATATGCTGAAAAGATAAATAATCACCAATATACGTATTTCATGCTAAACCAGCAATCATCAGTTGGTCCAGATTATCATCTCCCACACATATATACTATAAGTGCTCAGATATATATTAAGATAGCATGACACTTCACAAAATGAGTTTACTTGAAGTTTTTGAATTTGCATTTTTATCAATGTAAAAAGTAACTTAACATATGTCACAATAATTACTCAAAAAAAAAAAACAAATCTTTAAAACCTGTAAGCAGTTTATTAATTAATGTTAACTGTTATAAATTTTTGTAAATGTGTAATATAGAGAATGTGAACACAGACATTCAAGCTCCCTTCAGCCATCCACTCTATCTCATACAACTGATACACATGATCATGCACCTTGAAAAGGATAGATGATCTCCAATATAGTATTTCGTGCTGAACCAGCACTCATCAGCTGGTCCAGGTCATCATCTCTTGCACATATATGTAATCAGTGCTCGGTTTATATTAAGATAGCAATTCTTCAAACTTTAATAGATAGGCTTTAATCTACTCCATCCCTCAACTCTTCAGCCACCTCCTGTATTACATCTAACTCCAAATAAAAATAGTATTTTATAATTGTAATTTAAAAAATATTTATATTTAAGCTTGATTTCAGAAGATATAATAATATTCTTCATTCTTCAGTCAATATAGAAAAAAAAATACTTATTTTTTGAATTAGCATCAGTTACAAATTATTTCCACTGCTATCTGATGTCTCTAATTTGTTCAAGTCTTAAATTTATGAATTACACTGGTTATTGAACCTTAATAATATGACAGTTAATTTTGCATTTTTTATAAACTGAATAAAGTTTATTAATTTTAAATTAATTCGACAGTAAAACCATAATACAAATTAAATTTACACAAACATTTCAAAAGTATTTATACATAATATTTTTTTTTGTTAAAAATATATATATATATATTTTACTCTTTTTTCTTTAAGGACCTAATCAACAATAAAGCGCCATTCGAAAGTATAAAGATGAATTCTTGCTTTATGAATACTGCTGTGTGGCTTATTATAATAACTTAGATATCTGACTATCAAAAAGACTTTGCTGAATCAAACAACAGATTTTTAGAAATTTTTCTAAAACAAGTCTACATTATTTACTTAATGAATAATATTTCTGTAGTGTTTCACTACAAGGCTCTCCCACAAAGTAGGAACTGGTTTCTGTCCACTTTTAACATCTATTCAAAGGCATATGAAAAAGATCTATGATCCCCAAGATGCAGATTTCATACTGAATTAGCATTCAACAATTGGCCTAGATAATCTCTTACATATATTTTTAAAATTATTCAGTTTATATAAATAGCCAATGGCCACAGTTTAATTGATAAGTATCAAATTTACCACCATCACAACTTTGACCCAAACTTCTTGATGGCAGTATATTAATAATTTTTATTAGTTATTCATAACACTAGAGATTATCTACTTAATGAATAACATTTCTGCAGTGTAGGTCTTACTACTTTTTATCCACTTTTAACATCTTGTAGGTGTAATGATGAACATATGATCAAAGACATGTTGGAGATTATACATCTTTTTCACATCTTTAGTTATGTTTTTAATTATACCTCTCCACAAGGTGTTAAAAGTGGATAGAAATCAGTTAACTGCATTTATATATTAGACTATTTTCATCATCTAATAAAAGTAGTGAATGTCTCTTTAGAAAAATTTTTATATTAGATGATGGAAATAGTCCAATATATAAATACAACTAAAACACCAGCATCACCAATCTTCAGAAAAACACAAACCAGTGAACTATCCTATCTTGTGTGATAATGAATGACTAATAAAAAATATTAATATACTTTCATCAAGTGGGTGATGTCAAGGTTATGAGCATGGTAAGTTTTATACTTATCAATTAAACTGTGATGATTGACTATCTATATATACATGAATAATGATACTGATATTTGTAAGAGATTATCATAGGGCCAACTGATGAGTGCTGGTTTAGCTCAAAATGTCCATCTTAGAAATCATACATCTTTCCCACATATTTTTGGCCATATGTTTATGATTACATTTTCCTACAAGGTGTTAAAAGTGGATAGAAAATAGTCCCTACTTTGAATGATAATAGTGTAGAAAAAAAAACAACTACAGAAATATTATCCATTAATATAGTATTCTGTTTTCCAAAAGTTATAAAAGTTCTCCAGATAACTCATATTTTTAACATAGAAAATATTGTTTGGTATTTGGTAGATCATATTAAATAAATAATTGGTAGTTGGCAATTCTTATGATGTTCAACAGCAAATCTACATGCACTGATCTTTATCAGGTTTGAAATATGCAAAAAATTACTTTAAAAATCAATGGATACAACTTGCATATTGCCTTGAAGATATCATAATAATTACCATTAGAAATATGATAGTGAAAAAAATTCCAAAACAATTTTGTTATCACTTTTGATTGACGCAAAACTTAATGTCATCTTCATAATTTTAATTGCCTTCTTTAATAATAATAATAATAATGACGATGATGATGATGATAATAATAATAATAATAACGATAGTGATGACGATGATGATAATAATAATAATAATTAATTTTAATTCAATTTATTAGTAAACAATAGCTTACAAAGCCAAGAAAACATTTACAATGATTAAAATTACATAAAATTTTGATTTAATAAATTTAATATATATATTTTAAATATTTTAAAATCTGATGTAAACTTTACATCAATCACTAAATACATTATTATATTCATTTTGCAATGTATATATAGGTGTATTCTTTACACCTATATGTTTAATTAATGGCAAATAAAAAAGTTCATGATTTCTGGTATTAAAAGTTGATATTTTATATAATACATTTGTTACTGAATTAGCAAAAGTTATTGTGCCATTTATCATTTTATACAAAAAACACTTTTCAGACAATAGTCTTTTATTACGCAATTCGTTATTATTATAAGATGAAGTTTTATACACACATTTACAATATATATCGCAAACTTTTTGTATTTTTTTATATTTGTTTTATTTTTGGAACTACTTACAATGGATTCATAGTGTAGAATTGGTATTATCAAACTATTAAATATTAATTTATTAGTCTGGAAATCAAAAACAACTTTTGACCTGAGCATCCTGCCAATGAGTTTAAATGCTTTATTGACAGAATATATTATGTAATTATTAAAAGTAAAATTGCTTATGAAAATCATACCCAAATTTTTATGGTCAGTAATTTTCTTAATTTCATGATGATCTGTATGGTAATTACTTTCTATTAATATTGTTTTTCTTGAATATATCATAACATTACATTTATCAATATTTATTTTCATGTTATTTGCTTGACCTCACTTGTAAAATATTTCTATATAATTTTGTAAAGTTTTAATATCTTTATTATTATTAATCTCCAGAAAAATTTTAATATCATCTGCATAGCATAACATGTTCTTATTTGAAATAAGTGTAACAAATCTGATATATAAATAGCAAAATATACTGGGTTTAGCACACTCTCTTGTGGAAGTTCAAGTGTAGACTTAAAATTATTTGACTCTCTATTATTATAAGAAATATAATTACTTTTATCAGCCAGAAATGATTTGAATAAAGTCATTAATTAAATTAATTGAAAAACCAATAATAATAATAATAATAATAATAATAATAATAATAATAATAATAATAATAATAATAATAATAATAATAATAATAATAATAATAATAATAATAATAATAATAATAATAATAATAATAATAATAATAATAATAATAATAATAATAATAATAATAATAATAATAATAATAATAATAATAATAATAATAATAATAATAATAATAATAATAATAACAACAACAACAACAACAACAACAACAATATCCAATTGTATCACATCAATCCATCCTGCAAGACTCCCCTTTTAGTGCCTTACTATTCACTGCTTACATAAACACTCTAATTAACATCATAGAGAATGAAATACCTGGAATTTACATACCCTACCTAAACACCAACATCTCATATATAGCTTACATGGATGATCTCTCAATTTTTTGCCATCAAAAAGTACATTTCTAAACTTATTCTTTCAGATTATAAAGACAACTACAAGTTAACATTCAACATGCAAAAAAGCTTGTATTTGGTACATTTACACTGGTAATAGAACATTTATATTGTATTAACCCCTTGCAGGCCGCTTTACATAAGGTTGCACAAAAATATTTGGGGCCTGTTTTGCGCTGCAAAACTATTTATGCGTATTTGTTCTATTCATAGCTGATTACTGCATCACTTGAGGGTGTTTTAATTTCAAGTCTGTATAATTTTCCAAATCTCCATAATAGAGTAATGTCATTTATATTTAAATAAAGTTGTTAATTACTAATAATTGTCATATGGTCCCCACCCTTCCCTAAAAAAATGTTAATATGTAAAAAATTGGCAAAAGGTATGTTCGAACACATTTCGACAAAGCTCATGTGCTAAGTCACCTTTTAAGCGTGGAAAATATACAAGACCAATAAAAGGTCTGAAAAAAATGTGCAATTTTTCAACTTTTCAGAATTGCCGAGTACAGAAAGTGATGGAGACTGTGTCCTTTTTTCAGGCACATAATGTCCTCTCAAATATCAGACTGTTTTTATTACAGCAATAAAATAATAAATAAGTTCAAAAAGTCTAAAGTTTGTGTACTTTTTTTTTAAATTTTTATTAGAAATTGACATGAATTTGGATTATCTTTTTTCAGCAGTGTTAAAATAAATGACTATTTGTCAATAATAACAAAGTATGAAACACCCCCCCCCCCAAGGAGTTTATTGTAGAAGGCCAAAAAAAAAAGGTAATTCAAATGAAATATAAATAAAAGTAAAAAGTGAGAAAAAGTTGTTGAAAAAAAAAGAAATTATTGACTTTTTGTTACAATTATTTTTCCATATGTGGGGATTTGAAAACAATTTTTTACCCCCCAAAAACACAAGTTACTTTTGATTTAATAAGAAGAAAAACAATTTGGTCAACCAAAAAAAAAAAAAAAAAAGGTAGAAAAAATTCGAAACAATACCCAAAGAATTGCATTATATTTTTTCAGCAGGGTTAAAACAAGTGGGGTTAAAATAAATGACTATTTTTGTTTACTTTTTGTTAGTAATAATAGTACAAAAGCCCCCCAAAAAACTGTTTATTGTAGAAGCCAAAAAAAAGGCTAATTCAAACAAAATATAAATAAAAGTAAAAAATGAAAAAACATTGTTTTTTAAAAAAAAATATTGACTTTTTGTTACAATTATTGATCCGAGGGTGGGGATTTCAAAACAATTTTTGAACCCCGACAACACAAAAGTTACTTTTGATTTAATAATAAAAAGAAAAACAATTTAGTCAACAAC
Organism: Epiperipatus broadwayi; assembly: GCA_028023455.1. NCBI lineage: Eukaryota > Metazoa > Onychophora > Udeonychophora > Euonychophora > Peripatidae > Epiperipatus > Epiperipatus broadwayi. Next base: position 223,924 of record JAQFVV010000483.1, on the reverse strand, counting down.
AACAAAAAAAGGTAGAACAAAGTCGAAACAAGTCCCAAATAATTATATTTTTTCAGCGGGATTAAAACAAGTTTTTTCGTCGTGAAACAGTCCAAAGTTTTAAAATTTAGAAAAATAAACACAAAATTAAATTACCAAAATTTGTTGAATAAAGAAAAATGTCAGGTTAAAAAAAAAACAATGAAAATGAATATAAAAATTCGTTTAATAAAAAAGAAATCATGTTATAAATGAAATAAAAATTTGTTTAATCAAAAAAAAAATTATGTTATATAAAAAAAAGTTGCTGTGGCCTGGTAACATTACATTTGATTGACTTTTGTATAGCATCAATGCCCTAAGCAGCCGTGCCTGGATTTCAGATGATTACCAAAATGTTATTAAAATTTAGTTATACTAATTATACTTTCAATGTCTTCACATCATATTCTAAATTAAAATTTGGTAATTTCAAGTAAAAGTTTTTGGCTAAATGGAATATTAACAACAATCCCTTTACAATACAAAAAGGAACATTGATGATATATATCAATAATCACTCTATATTTATAAAGTTTATGCACAGAAGTCAATCTGAATCTATCAAAAGTAATATACACAGTGTAATTTTATTAGATACATAATACAGATAGTGTATAAACAATTCAATCACCTCATATAGAGATATAAAACATTATAATTTATAATATTAAACATAAGCAGATAACCAAACTGATCTAGGCAAGAATTTCATTAAATAATAAACCAAATAATTAATCTGGTATAACCAAGAATATAAAAAATCAATACAGCTTGTCCAAAATAATCTTAGAGTCAATAAAGATAATCAAATAACAATAAACTACCAAACTTCACATGATCACCATTTCTTATGCTTGCTCATAACTTATTAAATCTGGAAAAACTCTCCATACAGTAGTGCCACTCAGTGCAAGTCAGAGTAATCAATGGATGTCAAAAGGTTTGTGCATAAAATCCCTATCTAGTGCCTACTCATCCAACATCCTCAGATTAGTTTCCAGATTGTGGCTTTCATCAGTGAGGAGCCTTGGATCTGAGAGCACTGCACCTAGATCTTAGGATCTAATGCAACCCTCCAGCAGATACATTGTATCTCTACTTAATTACAAAACTGTGAGAATAAAATTGAAAATACAATAATATTTTCAATCCAAGCTCATTAGCTTATATAGTCATTTGGGCCTAAACTCAGTTCAGTACCCATACACATTTTGATGTCTTTGGTTTTTTAATAACCATAGATACCACTATCCAATTGGGCAGGATTGGTATTAAACCATCAAACTTCACCTGATCACCATTTCTTATGCTTGCTCATAACTGTTATTAAAACAGGCAAAACTCTCCACTGCTGCTCAGTGCAAGACAGAGTAATAAATGGATGCCAGAAGACTTTTTCATAAGATCCCTATCTAATGCCTACTCATCTAACATCCCCAGAGTAGTTTCTAGCATGTGGCTTTTGTCAGTAAGGAGCTTGGATTGAAAATATTATTGTGTTTTCAATTTTATTCTAATAGTTTTGTAGTTAAGTAGAGATAAAAGGTGGCTGCTAGAGGGTTGCATTAGATCCTAAGATCTAGGTGCAGTGCTCTCAGATCCAAGGCTCTTCACTGATGAAAGCTACAAGCTAGAAACTAGTCTGGGGATATTCGATGAGTAGGCACTAGATGGGGATTTTATGCACAGGCCTTCTGGCATCCATTGATTACTCTGGCTTGCACTGAGTGGCACTACTATATGGAGAGTTTTGCCTGGTTTAATGTTCAAATAACAATAGTTATCAACAAACACAATACTATTACATAAATCAGCATTTATTTTGTATAGCGTCTGTATACAATTGTAATCACATTCATATCGGCTTTTTCAAACCAAATTGTGCAAATGCTTTTTGTGAGTGTTAAATAATAAATGAATACCCTCTGACCCATACAAGATATAGAATTTATGCAGCAATAAAAGGAATCCTCTTATTACTATGACTCAAATATTTATATATGAGCAAATCTGAAGTACTGGCATAGAAGGTGTGACTATAGAACAGTCACTTTGAATTACTATATATAACTTATGAATGAATGACGCCGATGAAATTTACTAGAATTTACTGAACGTCATTCCAACTGAAATTAATCATATATATAAATCAGCATTTATTTTTTATAGCATCTGTATACAATTGTAATCACATTCATATCGGCTTTTTCAAACCAAATTGTGCAAACGCTTTTTGCGAGTGTTAAATAATAAATGAATACCCTCTGACCCATACAAGATATAGAATTTATGCAGCAATAAAAGGAATCCTCTTATTACTATGACTCAAATATTTATATATGAGCAAATCTGAAGTACTGGCACAGAAGGTGTGACTATAGAACAGTCACTTTGAATTACTATATATAACTTATGAATGAATGACGCCGATGAAATTTACTAGAATTTACTGAACGTCATTCCAACTGAAATTAATCATATATATAAATCAGCATTTATTTTTTATAGCGTCTGTATACAATTGTAATCACATTCATATCGGCTTTTTCAAACCAAAGCCGATATGAATGTGATTACAATTGTATACAGACGCTATAAAAAATAAATGCTGATTTATATATATGATTAATTTCAGTTGGAATGACGTTCAGTAAATTCTAGTAAATTTCATCGGCGTCATTCATTCATAAGTTATATATAGTAATTCAAAGTGACTGTTCTATAGTCACACCTTCTGTGCCAGTACTTCAGATTTGCTCATATATAAATATTTGAGTCATAGTAATAAGAGGATTCCTTTTATTGCTGCATAAATTCTATATCTTGTATGGGTCAGAGGGTATTCATTTATTATTTAACACTCGCAAAAAGTGTTTGCACAATTTGGTTTGAAAAAGCCGATATGAATGTGAATATTATTACATGTAAATATACCATTGCAATGAATCTTATATTTGACTGTTAGACATTTTAGCAGATAATAATATGAAACATCATCATAATATCAGTCAATATCATCAGTCAAACCATAGATCATTGAATTCAAAAGAAAAGCAGAAATATCTTTTAAATAAATCAAAAGTAATAAAGCCAAATCCATGATTATGCAATTTAAAATCATTAACAATACCATGAATTTTATTTATCTGATGAAACTTTATTTGTCTGTTTTCCATTTTTTTTTTAGATAATTTTTTTTAGCTATGAAGGAAAATGACTTCAAAAACCATATGAATTGTCAAGCATTGGTGGTCAAGAGGTCAGCAACAGCTGCTTTACAAGCAGTTGTCCCGGGTTAGCAGGTTCACTTCCTGGCTGATGCTATGACACACAGGGGAAAAACCATATGAATTTAAGCAATGTAAAATAATTGAATGATTAACAGAATCAAATGCTTTAGATAAATCTAAATACACAGCTGGAGTCTTAAGATTATTATCTACTGAAAACTAAATTATGCAAATGATTATAAAAAGCATTCACAGTGCACCAATAAAATCAAATTGCTGTTCAAAAATCACTTTACACATATTTGGGAATAACATCATCTTATTTGTGATGTATTATAACTTTATCTTTCCTATTGCATTGCCCAATCCATATAATATTAATATCATCTATGTTTTTTGTTACTTTTACAATGCTTTTTTCTACAATATAATATGACAGTTTTGATTGCCCCAAAAATCTTATTCAGAAACGAGCCTATAATTACTAAAAACTAATGGATCATCCTTTATAAGAACAGCAGTAATAACACTAATCTTTATGCACTTAGAAAATATGTCAGCAGAAATTAAATAAATAAACTAAAACAATATAAAAACAGACTTATCTTTAAAAAATGTCTTTTTGATATATATGTGTTCAAGTGTATCAGTGTTATGAGATAGAGTGGAGAATTGTGGGTCATGTGAAAGTTTGTGCTCATGTACCCTATATATTACATATATAGATACAGGTATATAATAAGCCTGGGTTTCAGTTTTTACATAGTAGAGATGTTTGCCCATCCTTTGTATATGTATTAAATGGATTGTCCTGTAATGAGGGGTCAAATTGACCTTAGGTCAACATGGGTGTGACAAGAATCTTGGCCTCAGGATGGCCTTTGAGCATTCTATCATCAGATTTTCAATTGGATGGATGATTGAAAAGTTGGAGTGCGGAGTAGATTAAAACTTGTCCATTAAAGTATAAAGATTGTCTATCTTAATATATATATATATATATAAAAGCCATCCACAGAGTTATAAAAAAAAATATATATATATATCTGAACACTTATAGCATAAATGTGTGGAGATGGTAATCTGGACCAACTGATGTTTGCTGGTTTAGCATGAAATACGAATATTGGTGATTATTTATCTTTTCGACATATATGGATTCAAGTGTAACAGTGTTATGAAATAGAGTGGAGAGTTCTGGTGCATGTGAAAGTCTGTGCTCATATACCCTATCTACTAAACCAGAAAAGCAAATTTTTTTAAACAATCAATCACATATGATAACTGAATATCAGAAACATTCAAACAAAATAATGATTCAGGCATAGACTCAAAAGCCAAATTAGTAATAGAGAGCAGTCAACAGCATATTCGTTATTGCCATATACTTCTAAGATATTATCATTATTTTTAATGAAATTAATTTAATCAGAGGGATATTTAATCTAAAGATTTATTGTTTTTCATTTCAGAGAAGTATTTTTATTACAAAGAAATTCCATATAATACCATGATTTAGCAATGTAATTATCAGATTTCACCAATACACTTTAAAGCAACCAAATTCATATCAGAATGTGTTTATAATCTTTCTCAAATTAATATTTTCAATTAACTGATATGTTATCCACAGAGAATTTTTTATTATTATTACTAAAACAGGCAAAACTCTCTATAGGTATGATCATGTGATATTATTACTAGCCAATTTAATACAATTGATTGCTTTATCAATTAAAGAAATGGAAATATTCGGAAATTATAAAAAGACTATATTTCATTTTTTAAGTCAAAAAATACAATCCCAACTCTGATTGTATACGAAATTACTAGATATTTAAACTGTTATAAGTTAGATAATTTTAAAAAAATTACAGAATATCCGTAAGAGCTAAATTAGATAAGTCAAATTCATAATTAAAATAATGATAAAGTTTAAGAATATATATATAATCAAGCAGAGATTTACAAGATGTCATTATTCACATACGTAAAAAATGTATCTAATAAAAAAACTTATCATTATTATATAATAAATCCAAGTATCTACAAATAGAATTATATTCCTCAATTAGTAAATCAAAATTCCTATAACCATTTATTATAGCAGAATATGAATACAATTTATAAAATAATGTTTCAAATTCACCAATAAAAGATATAACAGAACTACTGTGTGACCTATATGCTGCAATTATAAAAAGACCTCTATTAGAAAAATTAAACATAATTAGTATAGATTCAGCAGTAGTTTGTGTTGGAATATGATCAATATAATTTAAGCCAATTTTATTTAAATCAGTACACCTTCTGGACATAAATACAAATGCAGATGAAGAACATTCTTGTAACTGTCCAATCTATACAAATGTTTTTCTCATTAGAGATTCAGAACTCAGAGAAAACAATATCATAAAATCCTTATGGAAGATCACTTAATTTAATTCATCAAAATGTCTAAATTCTATGAAAATCCAGATGAAAAACGTTTTAAGTTTTCTTTACACTTTTAAAACGAATTAGATTGTATACTTAGTAATAAAGTTCAGAAAGACAATAGTTGTGTTTCATTGTTAATTAGGATATGGGATGAAGTAGTAATAATACTGATGTAGACCAAACCATTTTGATAAATCCTACAATTTGTTGATCGAGCAGTTTTTGTTTTGTCAGAAATAATAATAATAAAACAAACTTCAATGACTAACTTTGTTAAATATATTTTTATAATGTTTCTGTAAATACTATTACAAATTTAAGACAAATGTTATTGAAGAAAAACTTTTATTTTTGATTATTTAGTTACTGGACGGACATATGTAGTAAGTTGAAGTAAAAAAGTTGACTAGTTCTCTCTCCAATGTTTTTATATAGCTATCAACCATAAATATTTTAAGGTGCTACCATGTCTGGGTCACAAGTTATAACAAAATATGACAATGTGTTTTATCTTTCCATGGATACTTTTCTCTGCTCTCAGAAATCTTGTAAATCATTTAAAAATGTTTTCAACTCATGGCTTTATTGTAATATGTTTAAGCAACAGTTTTACCTAATTGAAAATAAAATTTAATGTCAGTATAGTATTCCGGGTCAAGTATTGTCACATTTCATGTCACAACTTGTGATTCAGATATATTATGCTATTGCCTTAAAAATTTTGTAGTGAAGGTCTGAAGTATATTCCTATATAACACACACAATGATTCACAGATAACTCTGTAAGCAGCTGAAAAAAGAACCAATCATCTTTATACTGAAACACACTGTGTACATTTTTAATATGATATATAAATTGTATTATAAATGCATATTCAATAATTATTAAACACAATACTTATTGCTATTCTTTAGTATTCACATTTAGTATTATTGAGTTTTCGACAGTTTACTTGCTTGAAAGATATTGAAAAAAAAACTGAGAGTATTATATTATCAATATTCAACCTATGTTGCTATAATTGACTTTAAAACAAAATTCACTTAATTGATTTTTATATATATATCACAACCAAGTAAAAATAAAGTATTGATGAGAATAACAGCATATGTTAAAAGATTAGATAAATTACAAACATAGTGTAATGTTTAATAAACAAAAATGTTTTCTAAAAGGATATATATATTAATAGAATGTCATTGTAAATCTAAAACATAATGTGAGATGATCAGATTATTTAGAAAAATATTAAATAATAAGTCTGTACTGTTTTTATTAAAAAATAGAAACTCTTCAGAGTTTCAGGGAAAGTTTCAAAAGTTATCAGATAAAAATAATAAAATAGATAAATGATAAAAAGACCAACATAATGTCAATGGATTTTCTCAGAACAAAAAAATAAAGATTGAGAATGATGATTTAGAAGAAGTTAAAAATTACAAATACCTTGGTCAGATTATTAAAATAGATTGAAACATAATGGAAAAAATTAATTGTAGAATTAAACTTGAATGAAGAGCTTTTAGTAAAAATAACTTAATATTGAAAAGAAATATACCTATATGTTTGAAAACGAAATTTTTTAAAATGTCTTTCACCAGTTTTTAGTAATGGATCAGAATTTTGACACTATAAAAACAATACAGAGATTTCAGGTCATTCGATGAAATATAGAGGGATATATTGGAAGTGATAAGAAGTTAGCAGAAGTTTGTGAAAGGAGAAATATTGACACGATTTAAATAATTAACAAAAAAAAAAAGAAGCTGGACTTGTTATATTTCTAGAAGAGATGATAAAAGATAGACAAAGATCAATTCTGAATGAATAAAATAAGGAGTATGCGGTTGTAATGTGAAAAAAGAGAAATTCGATTAAACTTACACTTATACAAGAGATTATTAATAGTTGAAAATGTTAATGATTTGGCATGACTTTAAGTGTTCATTGATAACAAAGTTTGTAATTAAAAGTTCAAAAATTATTTAATAAAAATAACAATAAGTGAATCAATTATTTAATAAAATATATTGGGGGGGGGGGGTTGTTTAATAATTTGATTATGAATTTGTGTCATTCTTACCAACACATAATATCATAGAGTTTTATTTAATTATTACTTTATTAATAATTGCTTTACTAATAAGTATTCCTGTTATTTTTTTTTCAAAATGATCCATTAAATTTAACACAAAATATTCCACACATTTCTTTATTTTTAATCCTGCTTTATTTTGTGAACTTATATATATATATTTTTATGCATATTACATTACAATCTCTCTCCTATAATTACATATTATATATTATAGAAACATATTTATTATTTAGTGTGTATATATTATTAATTATATGATATAAACATGTATATATTTAATAGGAATAATCTTTGAAAATGTCTATAAAAGGTTGAAATATAGGGAAGAAATTATAATGTAATATACATGGTGTTTCAGCACAAAATGTGGATTTGGGAAATCATTGATCTTTTTCACATGTTTTGATCATATATTTCAGTAATGTGTGATGGAATTAGTATTTAAAAAAAATATTAAAAAATAAAATAAATAAGAACATTAAGTTTGGGGTTTCTCTAGAAATAATGTATATTTGAAGTTAAATTGTAACTTGTGCTATATGGATTGGTGTGGAGCTCGGGCTAATAGATGATTGTGATAGGATTGCAAATGTGATATGATTCATTGGCAGTTTCAGTTACTTCCTATTTAGTTACATATAATCAGAGTTATTTACTTATTTATTATTTATATACATAAAATTGTAAAAAAAACCCAACTAAACATATAGTTCATATAATAAAACAGGATTTAAAAAGAAGAAAGTCTGTGGAGTACTTTATGTATTATCCAGAGTTTTGTTAAATTTAAAAATTAATTTTTAAAACATTAAACATCTTAACATTTGCAAATTTAAACTTCTAAATTTTTTGTTTAATGATAAAATAACTGGAAATTACAATTTATTTATGTATTTACAACTGTTAATATGTTTCTGTACATGTATTATGACAGTAGGAGATTTATACAATCCATGATATTTTTCTTATTGCTGTGTGTTCATTTTAACAATGTACCAAAAATATGAAAAAATAATTGAACATGATATTTATTTTAAATATAGCTAATCATTTTCTTAAAATTTTTAACTATAATTTAATAGAAATAGAAATAATTTTCATTAAATTATTTTAAGTCATATTGTTTTAATTAATTTTTTAAAATATATCTTATTACTTAATTACAGTTAGAATATGTTGATTAAAAACTGTCTTACAGTAGTATTTTTAATACTTTGGAAAGTATTTTTAACTATTTATTATTATAACAAAACATTAAATATAATTATATAATGCATGTTTTTTTAAAGATTTAAAAAAATAATTATTTATCAAATAATTAAAAAAATGTATTTAAAAATTAATCATTGTAATTTATTATCAACTTTTAAAGAAACGTTAATTAACTATGTTATACTGTTAATGCTAGAAACATTTATTTATATATATTTTCTCAAAGGTTTATCATATTTCTTGTATTATTTGTAATGTATGTAAGCATTTAAATTCATTTTTGTATGCTTTTATTTAACTTACTCTGTGTTATTTGTTTGTCTGTCTGTCTGAGAAATCTTGTAAATCATTTTTAACTCTTTCTATAATTTCTGATCTGGTTAATTTATATACATATCCCTGATGACAATATTTTTTTTTTAAATTTTCAAATAATTTTATTAAAAATTGAGCAAAAACTTTAAATTTTTAATTTTATATGTAATGTTGATAGATGGCAAGTGACACTTCTTTTAGTTACAACTGAATGATTTATTGAAAACTTTTTTTTGATAATTTAGTGTTACATAAAAATAAAAAGTTGAAAATAAAAAATGTAAAAAATAAAAAAAAACAACTTTTATTTGCACAAATGCATTAAAAAATAAAGAACAAATTTTTTTCAGTGGTCATGAACAAATGAGTAGGATGAAAAGTCATTTGAATAAATTTGCAAATAATGTCCACTGTCTTGAATAAATGTTACTCTAGTCATCAGATAAAAAAGTGGTTACAATTGGTTAAAGAAAGTGGCCATTATTTGCAAGTTTATTTGAATAATTCTTGATTCCATGCTTTTATTTGTGAAAGGTAAAAAAAATTTTTTTTTACCTTTTAGTTTATTTATGTGGGTAAAAGTACTTTTCTAATTTTTTTAAAAATTAAATAGCAAGTTAGATTGATTCTGAAGATTTAGCGTTATTTATTTCAATGATTCTAAGCTGATGAAGATTTTTTTCTTAAAACTAATCACGAGTCTTATATTGTTGACACTTGAGTGATTGCTATTATTTATATGCCATCTTATTTTACAAAGAAATAAAAAAAGAATTCTTTTTATACAGTTTAATTAGTGAGAAGGCAGAAAAACAATTAGGAAATGTAAAAAGATGGTAAAAGAAATATTAAGGACATATATTAATTAAAAGGGTTAAACTATTTAGGAAAAAACAATAAAAGTAATGTTGAATAAATGAATAAAAAAATTATAGAGAATTTAAATAATATGGAAATTAAATGCAATTGGATATTTTTGAAAGTATATATTAAATATAAAAGCAGATGTGGTGAAAAGTTTAAGTTGATAGATGAAAAGATAAAAATATATAACTAAGAGAGAAGTAAAAAAAAACACACTTCAAACTTACTTAAAAAAAAGGGCTTTGATAAACTTTTATTTTAATAATAAAACATTGAAGTTGATATTGATAGTAAAAAGATAATTAAAGAAAAAGATATAATTGCGAAAGAAAAGTTAATTAAAAAAAGTCTGAAATTTTGGAAAATACTTTTGTAGTATAATTTTCACTACACCACTTTCATGTAAAGGTAGGAACTGGTTTCTATCTGCTTTTAACACTTTGTGGAGAGGTATACTCATAAATATATCATAGTAGACAACAATTTCATTCTCATAGTTTTATAGTTAAGTAGAGATAAAAGGTGGTTGCTGGAGGGTTGCATTAGATCCTAAGATCTAGATGCAGTGCTCTCAGATCCAAAGCTCCTCACTGACGACGGCCACAAGCCAGAAACTAGTCTGGGGATATTAGATGAGTAGGCATTAGATAGGAATTTTATGCACAAGCCTTCTGGCATCCATTGATTACTCTGGTTCGCACAGGGTGGCACTACTGTATGGATAGTTTTGCCTTGTTTATAGACATAATGATGTACGATCCCTAAGATGCACATTTCATGCTGAACAAGCACTCATCAGTTATCTTGGGGATCATACAGCTTTGTCATGTGTCTTTGATCATATGTTCCACAAGGTAGTAAAAGCAGATAGAAACCAATTCTTACCTTTCAGGAGAATGATGTAGTGAAAATTACTCCTCGGAAGTACTTTCTAAACATTAATACAAGTTTTCTAAATGCTAAAGGTGTAGCACTAAAACTTTAGGTAAACTAGTAAATGAAATAATTTTAATCTTGCTATATTTATTTGTTTTAACAGGATTGTAAATTGAAAAGAGGTAAAAATGAGATATTTAAAACAAGAAAAGATTTATAGAGCAGGCAAAAAAATTTCTTTAGCTTTGTTAGGTATGAAAAAAAGGTATGAGATAGTAATCAATAAATATTTACAATTTAAAATGAAAAAATAGAATAAAAAAAAAAGATTTAAAAAAAAATTCTTACCCTATTCATAGAACTACACAGATTGAAAACATTATGCTAATTCATAAGTTAGATTTTCAAGAATCATTTATATGATTTGTAAATAAATGTTTCTTTTTGTATCAATGCTTATTTATTTATCAGTTGAATTGTCATTGATATAAGAAAGGGACATTATTTACAAATTCACTTGAATATTCTTTGGGAATTTGGCTTGTGAATGATCTTAGTAACAGTTTCGAACTTGTTTATTCTGTGAATAGGTTTACAATATCAGTGTCATATATTTAATAAGATGTGGTTTATTTATGGGTTTCTTAAAATTGTTAGAAAAGAAATTGATATACATATTAAATAGGTCTTACAAAGCAAGTAGTTAATAAACAATATAAGCTGCAAGCAACACCTATCATAGAGCATATATAGTATTTATAATTCATTTTATTAGAATTAAAAAGATAAATGGTTAAGATTAAATCATCATCATTGTCAATTATTATCAATACACTGCAGGATGAAGATTTTTCCAAGTTCAATCATCTTCTCTGATCTCTCTTCTCTTTTCTCCACACATCCCCTGCACATGCTCTTAATTCATTGATCCATGTCATATGCGGTTTCTTTCTGGGTCCTTTATAATCTCTTGGAATAAATTTAGAAGTAAAAAGCCATATAATGGAAAATACAGAACACCTTTTGCAAGGATATAGTTTTTTTTTACTTAATCTAATAAAACCAAGATAAATATATATTTTTAAAATATATGCCAAATAAATTAATAATATTAATAGTTAAAATTGGAGATGAGAAATGTGACTGGAAAATGCAAAAATATTGTTTGGAGAAGAGTAGCAATATACTTATTTGGAATTTAAAAATTAGAAGCTAAATGGAATGTACAATAGCATGGAAACAGAATTTAATAGTAAAATAACAGAAAAAAGTCAAGGTTGTGTGAAAGTCTGAGTTCGAATCCCTTATTTTATATCATTAATGATATAAAACTATTAACTTTTACAAAATTTTTAAAACATGTAGAATACTTCCATGATTTAATTGCTAAATATTTTTCTGATTTCATTCTTTTAATATTTCATAAGTCATCTTTAAATTTAGAATTTAATTGAATCTATTTCAGAGGTTGATATTTACTAGTCAAATTCTTGGCTTATTTATACTAACTGAGATAAAGTATAGTCTCTTTTTAACAATCCATGATAACTCTCCAGTTGTCTCTCAATAAAAGAATTCAGTATGGGTATGATAACAAAATTTGCAACAAGGGCTTTGAACTTGCTGTCAACTGATTTTCAATGATATAGATGGCTGAAGAATTGGAGGGTGAAGAAGATTGAAGCTTGTTCATTAAAGTTTGAAGATTTGATATCTTAATATAAATCAAGCACTGATTATATATTGTTTTTTTGAAGGTTTGTGATGATGGTGTTCTAGTTGTATTTTTATATTGGACTATTTCCATCATAAAGACCCAGGTTCGAATCCCATGCTAGTGCTGTCACTGGTTAGGCCAGCAACACCCGAAGAAGAGAGGAGACTAATACCTCTCCAAACATTGTGCATATAGTAACTTGTTTAATGTGCTATTACTAACAGTTGAATGTATTTGGAATATTTAAAAAATAAAGTGAAATTTTTCTAAAGACATTCAATACATATTTTAAATGATGGAAATAGTCCAATATAAAAATACAACTGATTATATATGTTTGTGGGAGATGATGATCCAGATTAATTGATGAGCCCTGATTCAGTATAAAATATGTATATTGGATTATTTTTTTCACATGCATGTGGTCATGCACATCTGTTATGAAAGATGCTGTGGATGACTAAAGGAAGTTGAAAGTCTGGATTCAAATCGCCTCTAATTATAATAGAAATAATAACTACTCAATTGTAAATTATTTTCATAAAACGTTCATACTCGTAGCTGCTTAATCTATAGCTGTTATGAATACATTTTTACTTTTTATTTTATTGGAGAATTAACAACTTTAAATTTTATCCAGATGGTATATAAATCTGAGCAGAAAGTTTGAATAAAGTTGTCAAGCATTGTTAGCCAAGAGGTCAGCGCAGCTGCCTTGCAAGCAAGCAGTTGGTTGCAGACGGTTGCGGGTTAGCCGATGCTATGATATATGGAAAAGTTTGAATAAAGTTTCTGTTGACTAATGCATTTTGTCAATATATAGTTTTATTTCAACAGAAAAAAACATAATCCCTTTAATAATGATAAATGTAAACTATGGTTTCAGTAACTATTAGAGGAAGAACATCTGAACTAGTAATAAAGGCTAACATGCTCCACTTGCAATTTTTTTATTTTTATAGTGAGCCCAATAGGGGGTAGGCTGTGACCATTACAATCTAGTTAATGGTACTTAGACACATCAGCTTCATGAATAAGGCTGATAGCTTGTGTCTTAGAAATATTTCCAAAGTTTATTTCGTCTTTGATAAAACTTAAATCATGAAAGTGATAAGTAGGTTTACCAATTGCGATGTTATGAGGCCAATAACTATTCCTTAATTAATTTGCTCTCAAAAATAAATAAACAAGCATTTTTAAAATTAATATTTTAAAAGTAAGTATATTTTGAAGTAAAAATAATCGGCAAACATTTTCAACAGTGACCAAAGTACCAAAATAGAATTGTAAATTCATGTAAGTTTTTATTCAGCCACAAAACTTATAATCACAAATATGTTCCTCTTAAATAAGTCACTAAATCAATAAAAGGTTTTAAATTTCTAATGATGTTAATAAAGAAATTATTAACTTAAATAGAAATTACTTGGTATAGAGCAAAAGCAGAGATATTTTATTTGAATGTTCAGTTTCTCACTCATTGATACACCTTTTGCTTAGAATGACTGACTAATCATAGATTCTTCTGTTAGAAATATTCAATGTATGAAAATGTTATGCAATTATAATTCATAAATATCATTTATATTTATTTAAATGCTCTCACACACATTTATATATAAATTTATTTCACTCATTAGAAATAAAAACAAAATATTTCCATCTATAATATGAGCAGGCAAACTTTTCTTAACATGGCCACACAGACTTATGTAAGGTCTCTAGTGGCCACATGTAAAAAAATTGTATTTTCTTTTTGATATATGAGATAGTCATAATATTGCACTCATGTCAGAAACCAATTTTCTATTTTTCAATGAATTTTCATAAAATAAAGCTTTTAAAATCTATTTCAGGCAATTTTAGGGTGAATCTGGCATTATATGTATATGTGCGTGTGTTCATTTGTGAGATACATGTGTGTGTGTGTTCATATGCGAAAAATTTTGTTCCCATGACTTAAAAATAAAACAAATTTTTATGATAAAATTTTGATGTTTAATCATTGGGGTTTATAATTGTTTTTGCAATACCTGCATATCAAATAATTGGCAGAACTTAAACCCAATTTGTGATAACTTGTTAGGTGTACATTTTCTAAAAGATTTTATTTGACAAAAATTACAAAGAAATTTAAAATAGTAATTTTTATTTGAAGCATTTTTAGTAGAATATATTGTTTTCAAGATTTAACAAAAAGTTATTATAACAAATATTTTTATAATATGTCATTTGACGTGCATTTTACAAAAAAAAAAAAAAAAGTTATAGAATAAAATATGTTCTGAATGAAATGTTGTCTTTTTATTTGAAACTAAATTTTTTTTTACATCTTTCGGGCTGCAGACCGCACAAATTAGAATTAATTTAATTACAAATAAAAATATCAATTTAAGTTGCTTTTGTTAAACTAAAGTTATTGTAAATGCATATGCTTCAAGTACCTAGGATTTGAACTCGGATTTAAGTGAAGCTTAGATATTTTCCAGATCACAGACAAGCTTAGAATTTTTTCTTCAGGTAGATAATCCATAGATAATCCCGATAACTATTTATCATTGATTTTGTAGAATTACAGAAATGTATTTCAATTATAATAATATCTAAATTTGTTTCGTTTTCAAAATTAACTATTAAAATTTATTTGAATTTTTTTTTTAAAAAAGTATTATATTATTATATTTAATCTATACGTGTTAATTTAAATTCTGTTTAGTTTTAATTATGCTTGAAATCTATTTAAAATTAAGTGTTTGACTGTAATAAAAAAGACATTTAATAATAATAGTTTCTCGTAGTAGGTTTCAAATAATTTAGAGTATTTGTAATGATCATTATTACTGCCATATAGTTTAAAAAAATAATCAAATAACAAATGTCGTATAAAGGGATACATTTTTTTTTTTTACAGTTAGACAAATTAAATGATTTTTAGAAACATTATATCTCCTACAGAATATTGTATTTGTTTATTCTAGAACGTATATTTTTAAATCTTTAAAGTTTAAGTTTTCGCAGAAACAGTGAATAAAATTTTATTGATTATAACAATTTTATGATGTAAATTTTTTTTAACAACTTTTGTGAATAAAAAGGCTCATTATTTTATGTTAAAAATGAATCCACAAAAATAGAGAATAAAAGTCTGGATAATTTTAATGTTTAGGTTGTAAATATATTTGAAAGCCTTAAAAATTTTTTTAAACCAATATTTGATAGAAATGAAAATACTATCGACGTTTTTTTAAAAAAAAAAAAATACAAAAAGATAAAAATAGAAACAATAAGTGGATTCTATAATATTTGGTATATAAGGGTATGAAATTGTCTGCCTGCGATATATATTTTTGTGGTATGTAATGATTTATAATGTAAAAAATTATTTTAAGGATTTATTTTATATGTACTGAAAATATAGTCTCATTAATAAAGCATTTATACAGAAAATAAACATTTTGATCCAAATTTTATATTCAATATTATTTTTAGTCTAAATGTTGCCTTTAAAGTCAACAAAGAAAAGAAATATTGATAAAGAATGGAGAAAATTTGTACAAGATAGAAACTGAATTATTTCTGTATATATATATATTTAATTATGCATTAGCGGGACATATTATAAACATAGTTATAGTTTCTCTAAGTAGTGGAGTAAAACAAATCGATTTTATGTTTTAATTTTATTAATTTGATGCTTCTTTAACTAAATATTAAAAAAAACTGTGAAATTTGAGAAGCAGAAAGAGTTCCAATATAAATACATTTCGGGCAACCATGTGGATTTAATTTGCTAGAAAATGGCTGAAATTAATTTGACACCCTGACATATAGGAATATAATATTTAAAAAGAAAATGATTAGGCAGATGAAAAAAATATTTTAAAAATAATATTAAAGTTATGTGAATAATAAGAAAAGAATCACATAATTATTTTTGGTTGTTATGACTTATGCCCAATGTGGCCACTTGATGGCATTATTGCCTGCAAAAATAATAAAATAAAAAAAAAAAACTTAAATGGAAAAAAAAAATTTTTTTAAAAAATAATTTTTTTTCTCTAATAAATTATAAATTATTTTTTTTATAAAAAAGAAGAAAAAAAAACCACTTTTTTAATAAAATGTAATGTTACTGGGCTGATAATTTTTTGCTTTCTGCTCTCCAACAATTTTTCAAAGTATTTAAAAAAAATTTACAAACCAACATTATTTTATAAATTACATTTTTAAACTACATTATACATTTAAGCATAATGCTAGCATGCAGGGGTGGGTGATTCAGATTGGCCAATACATGCACTAGTCTGTGCCGGGGAGTTTTCCGATGGTTTTGCCAATCTGAAGGGTTGACTAATACATGCACTACTTTGAGCAAACCAAGCTTTCAGTGGCAATACATGCACTAGTCTAAGCAAACCAAGATTATGATTTCAAAAATAATGTACAATGACAGCCATTTCATTACTCTCGTAGCTGAGCTCCCGCAAACATGCCATTTCATATGACTTATGTGAAATGGTTCTGGGACCTACCCTTTTGCAATTGTTTTCACCTTCCAAGATGTGTAGGGAAACACAGCAATGGGTTTACAATTATTAGTATGTAATAATACATCAGGTAAAGTGTAAGATCATTACTTCAAATGCACATAAAAATACTTATGGCCAGTTGAATTCCATACACCCTCACAATCTATGAGAGTGATCTTTGGATTTCCATAGTGACCCAAAGCACAATGTGCAATGCCAAGAATGCCTACTAATGACTAATATGAACAGAACTGTTCTATAGGCTGTAAGTTGGGCCATGTTAAGCAGCATATTTCTGTTCTTTTGCAGAGAAATCAATGCCATCAAGGCCACATTGGGCATAAGTCACAATTACCTTATTTTTATAATTAAAGCTTTTTTACAAAAACAAACAAACAAACAAACAATATTAATTATCATTTCAAGCCCAAGTTATGTTTCAAACCCATTTCTAATACTTTCAAAAGTGCACTTACATTTATAAACAAAATCAAATCATATAAAGTTACCTTTATATGAAATTCACATGATTCCAAACCAAAGATTTCGCTACATCATGAATATTATAATTTTATCACCTACATTACCCTGCCTTTTCCAGAATCTAAATACCTGAAGATGAATAACAATCTAACAATAGGTAGTTTACCTTAATAATCTAGTGTCTATTTATTTAACCTAAAAGAGCAAGTAGGTCTCTTGAAAGTGCTCAGCTATTTAATTTAATAGCTTTATAATTTAATAAATTAAAAAAATAATAATTTCACTTTATTCTAGCTTCATTATCTGTGCAAACAGTGCATATGTATATATTAGTTTATTTAAAATAATTTTTGCATATTTTTAAGAAAAACTTTATTTTATTTACTTTTAGAAAGAGAAAAACCTAGAAAATTTATACATTAAAGAATTATTATAAGAGATTTTATGTTAAACTAAGGTTACTTTAAGATAAAATGTTGACTTATGGTAAATGGTATTAAGATGGTCAATGGTTCTATATTTTTATAATAATATTTCTTGTACATAGATTATTAATTCTATTATTGACAATTTGAAAAGTTTTTTTATAGTCAAAATTTTTGCATAATTTTTGAAATTAAGTATTGGAGCATTTTCAAAAAAATGTTTGTTGCTGTTCATTATTAAAAATATAGGGGATTTGAATTCAGAATTTCAAGCCACTTCGCTATTCATACTATATCATACTACTGATACACATGACCACACACATGCAAAAAAAATAATCACCAATAACGTATTTTGTGCTAATTCAGCACTCATCAGTTGGTCCAGATTACCATCTTTCATACATATATATAATCAGTGCTCAGTTTATGAGATAGCAAATTTTCACACTTTAGGGGACAGGCTTCACCTACTCCAACCCCCAACTCTCCAGCCATCCATACCATTGAAAATCTGATGATAGAATTCCCAAATCCCACATTGATGCCAATATTGTTGTTTATTATTAAGAGTTTTTATTATATCTTTTGTCACAAAAATACAGTTTTCAAATCAAATTGTAAATTAAATATGTCTTAGGACTGAATTGAATATTTTAATAATATAAAGTTTTATTTTTAGATTTGTTAAAAATGTGCTGATTTAAACTTCTTACATCTTTCAAATAAGTAAATATTGGTTATCATATTTATATGCCATTTATATGCTTCATGGGTGTAGTTTAAAATCAAACTTTTAGAATAGGAAAAAGAAACTTGATATTTATTATCCCATGTCAAAGAGTAAAAATGATTTTTAAGTATTACTGAGCTAATATATATTTTGAAGTTATTTTAAAGACTTTGTGTTTCTGCACAGTATTTATTTAACCACTAAATATCACATGATCACCATTTCTTATGTTTGATCATTACTCTGGCTTGCACTGAGTGGCACTACTGTATGGAGAGTTTTGTCTGTTTTAATATTTATTTATATGTTCAAGATTATTATTTAACAACAAAGAGAAACATTGTCTTTTCTTTTGTCTTTGACAACTGCAGAAATTTTAATAGGATCATACTTTTTTTTCCTAATTTGTAAAATATTTTAAGTGTTTTCTGTTACTACTCATTCTCTTGCTCCATGCATTGTAGTTTTTATAGGTTTGTTACACCTTCTATTATTATATGTTGTGTCAACCCTCTAAAACAAATTATACTAACTTAATTGCAGATGAAATGATATCACAAATTACTGAAATATTTCAAAATAAAGTAAATGTTTTTACACATTATAAAAAGCTTTGGGCAAGTTAAATCAAGACTGCCATGATGTAGTAGTAATTAAGATGTAGTTAATGATAACATTAGACAGGATTATTCTATGAATAAATTTTTACTGTAAAAAGTTGTAATATGAATTATTTCCAACTGGTAGTGCGTTCATAAGTTAAACATCAAATGTTTGATTGTAAATAAATTCAAATGGTAAAATCAAATAAAACATGTTTGAAATATATATATATTGTGATGATCACACATACTGTGATCACATACGTATATATTTAATATTAAATAATATTAAATACTATAGTTTTTTGAAGATATACAAATAATTAAAATGGTTAAGAAAGGAATGCTTTAATTACTGTAATGAAATAAAAAAGAGGGAAATGGAATTAACAAGGTTCTTATCTTTTACCCTTCAAAGTTTATATTTTGAAAAATAGAAATATTAAAAGTTAGAAATAGTAGAATGGTATATTAAGTTTAAGGAAATATAAGTAAAAGGGGAATCAAATGATTTTAAAAGGTGACATTTAGGAGTTTTAAATGAAAGTATAAGTAGAAATTAGATTATGATAAAAGATGAAAAATTGCTCTTCAAAATACACATTTTGACTAACTGAAATAGTATGTGAATGTGTGTATAAGAAGGGGAAAATTTATTGTATGTTTAAATGAGAATAATTTTATTATATAAAAAAAGGAAAAGAATCTAAAACCCATGTTATAAAGTATTATGAAATTAGAGTTTAAGAAAAGAAATTTTATGTAAGCTGTAGAAGAATTTTTTAATAGTTAAAGGTGTGAAAAAAAATCTATAAATTCCAATGAACAATAGATCAAGATAAGAAAGAAATTCTAGGAGAGAGACTTCAATTAACAAAGAGACTTTGATGAGAGAATTTGAGTTGAAAAGTAGGAGAGTCATAGGCCTTTGAGGAGAGCAGACATTAAAAAAAAGCTTCATTTAAGACTGACCAAAAATTTGAACCAATATGAGACAAGTGAATCTTCAAGAATGTGTGGCTAAGGGCTATCACAGTAACTGGTTGATTCAAACCTGCCATACTTGTACAGTCACTTCACCATGAAACAACTGTCAGTGTAGTGCCTGCCTGATGATCTACCTGCCATGCCATTAACAACCTATTACTGTGAAGCCACTGCATATAGGAAAAAGAAATTCCATAAGAAAAAAGCCAGAGCCAAAGAACAGCTGTCTAAGAAGTGGAGGAATTCCACATGATGGCCAGCAAAACATTAGTCAATGTCAAAAAGAAAAAAAACCTAGATAACATAAATGATTGGCAAACATATATCATGCGTGCACATACTCTTCACATACCATTATATGCAATTGCAATTCCAAGTATTAGTGAGATAGACATGAATTAGGCCAGTGTTTCCCAACCTGTGGTAGCGTACCATTGGTGGTATGCGAGTTGCTGGTTGGTGGTACATGAAAAATAATCAATAATGGCGGACATAAAAAAAAATTAAATCATAAAAATATCATAGAAATGTTTAACCTATAATTCATAAAAATTATTTTAATTAATAATATTATACAGTAAAGTTGTTAACCCTTCAATGGGTTCAACGCACAGGTGTATCAGTGGCTTTGGATAGTTCTAAATTGGTCATTTTTGAGCTATGGTGATGCAAAGTTTAGAAAAAGTCCTGCCATCTCTTGAATTATTTACAAGTAAAAAATCAATACTAGGAGTGTTTTAAAAAGTTAACAAAGAAGAAGAAGGCAAACACTGATTGGTTGGGCCATCCATTCTCGATGCTTATTGGCTGATGATTCCGATAAATATTTTTTCACTGCTGAAAATGAAAATATATGTTTTAGAGTGTTTTTTTTTTATTATTTTTCGTAGATATTATACATTATTTTCATAAAATCTGCTGAAAATATAATTATTTTACAAAAGTAGTAAGGTTTTATTAAAAAAGTGTATACTTTACATGATTGTAAATTGAAAAAGAAACCATCAATACCAATAATTTTGACATCCTGTCAAGAATTTAGATTGCCCCAAGCTGTTTATTTGAATTTCAAACAAAGATTAATGTTGTAGAATATTTTTCTGGCATTTATCTATATATTATAATGTATTTTGGTTAAAATATACTGAAAATATAATTATTTTTAGAAAAATGCTAAGATTTTACTAAAAAATTCTTAAAAAATTCGTATCGCAAATCTGGGAGGGATATAAATGACGTTTGCATTGCTTGTAATTTGCTCGTAATATTTTCTTTGATTTTTCCGCTTTTGAATATTTCTATAAAACACAAATAAAAATATATTTTTGAAAAAACATTCGTTTACTTTCCTAACATTACAAATAATTAATATACTTTTTGAAAACAAAACTAAAATTAATATATATTGAAAGATGAAAATATTTCTATCAAAGAGTTTGTCAATTGACCAATTAAAACTTTCAGAGTTTTACCTCACTTGGCCAATAATGAAGTGACTCTCAGAAAGGTTAATCAGATTAGTCTATTATGTTTCCATAAAAGAAAAAAGTTATTGAAAAGGAAAAAGAAAATTGCCCAGAGCATATTTAATAGCCAGAAAATTAAACATTTTGCTATTTACTTTATTTTGAAATTAAAAATCCAGTAGTTAGTTTTTTTTTTATTCTTTTTGTTTTAGTGAACACACGAGATATGTAAATGTGTCCCCCTCAATTTTTTTTATTAATATTACTAATTTTTAAAATTTTGTTTATATATACATATAAAAAATCATTATATATAATATTAAATATTGCCTATCCCTACACTTGTAATTATAAATAAAATAGAAAATCATACAATATTAGCCCAAAAAACAAAATTTTACTAAAATTTTTCAACAACCATGAGAGATAGAAAGGCTTTGGTGGGTTTATAAATATAGATGATAACAAACAATCCTTGAGCTATTAACAATCTTAACCTGTAGTCAAGGCAACCTCCTTTAAGAATAAAAAAAGTTGTTTGTTATTATGGGAAGGCTATTTCATTATATATATATATCTTTCTGAATTTCATGTTTGTTATTATGGGAAGGCTATTTCATTATATATATATATATCTTTCTGAATTTCACTTGAATAGGTTTATTTGTTAATAGAGGAAATCATGTTCATGGCAGAATTTAGTAAAAAAAATTTTTTTGGCTAGAACTGTAATTTTCTATTTTATATAAATATTTAAATTAACCTAAATATTATATTTAAAACAGGCAAAACTCTCCGTACAGTAGTGCCATTCAATGCAAGCCAGAGTAATCAATGGATGCAAAAAGATTTGTGCATAAAGTCCCTATCTAGTCTCTATTCATCCAATATTTCCAGACTAGTTTCTAGCTTGTGGCTTTCACTAGTGACAAACCTTGGATCTGAGAGCACTGCACATAGATATTAGGATGTAATGTAATCCTCCAGCAGCCACATTTTGTCTTTTTAGTTAACTATAAAACTATGAGTTTAAAATTGAAAACACAATACATCTGGGTCTCGTTTTATGTGGTAGATAGGTTCCACAGAAAATCCCACATTAAAAAAAAATCACACAAAAATAGACTTAATGTACCTTAAAAAATGGGGAGATGCCAACCTTTCCATTATATGGAAAGGTTGGCCTCCTCAACATGATCATAATGCCAAAAATCTCATATTATCTTCCATTCGTAAAAATGTCTAAACAGTTTCAAAATAAAATCAACCGATTATGTACCAAACTTCTCTGGAGAGGAAGGACAGTTGCTATTAGCTTGCAAGGCATCCAACGACCACGCAGGTTCAATGGACTGTCATTCCACTCAATACAAGCAATCATTTTACAGAAAACCCACAACACTCTACATAATCTGATCATCTCATGTGGATAATCAAACATTATTAAAAAAATTACACCGACAGATCATCCTCTGCCCTCTGCCAGTTCATGGATAGCCTCCCTAATAGACCACTTACAACTTTATAACCCAATAATGCCCTCTAACCTTAACAAAAAAATCACCTTATGGGAAGCATACAATATAATCAACTATAATCAACAACCCATTAAAACCAGCCTAAAAATAACCAACCAAAGACTCATTTCACACTTCAAAAGATGGAGTCTGGAACCCAAATTCCTTGACTTCATCATTAAAATAAATCTTAATGCGCTTCCCACGAATTGGTTCCTTTATCACCGAAGAGGTTTTAACAGCATTGATCCTATATGTGGTCTGTGTACTCGTGAAGATGAAACCATAGACCATATTATACACCGGTGCCCAAGACTTAAAACACTGAAAGAGATAATTATAATTAATTCCAACATAAGACCTGATATGATTTTCTCACTTGAAAATGCCATTCATAATGGTTTTTTTTTCAATAATAAGGCTTTCTACCTTTGTCCTTTATTCCATATGGATAGTGAGATGCAAAACTCTCATGGAATTACCCCCGCCACAAATCATACCATTGTTTTATCAAACGCTCAAAAAAATCAAGAAACGTGACCAGCTCCTGGCCTCCAGTAAAGTCTTTGATGACACCTGATCTTTAACTGCTCTTTCATTTTCCTGATTATCAACTCCCACCTACCCAGCATTATAGAATAGGAAATTCTAAAAGAAAATATGCATGTTTATATTAAAAATGCTTATTCCATTAAACAAGTTCTTAGAATCTCATCACTATACCTAACCACATAAGAGTATAACAATTGTACTCTCATAAAAAAATCTAGCCAGATGACAAATAGAACATTATACAATCATATTATTGTACAATTTATTCATTTATCTATCCTTTATTAGTATGTAATCACTATTTATTGTTAATAAAAAAATTTTGTTGAAATGAAAAAATGGGGTGATAGGTGCTGTAATTTTCAGAATTCGCATAAAAGCAAAGCAACAAAGAAAAATTACTTTAAAATTCGCATTAAAAAAATAAGCAAATAAATTATGACTAATAAAAAATTTCAAATATTTGAAAAATATTAATACAAGACAAATTTTTTTACTTTTTTATTATTACAGTATTTAATTTTACATTTTCATATATATTTTAATCATTACTCCTAGGTTCATTTGTAAACTAGTAAGAAATCAGATTTGATATGATGTGATGTATTGTGGCTTCTCTTTAAATGAAGTCAAGAATCTGTCAGCAATTATGCACAGAGAAACCTGTTAAGCCACTTTATTTTTATTCATGATGTGATGTACAACTAGCACCATTTTCAGTCTTGTGCTGTGTTAATGGTTTTCTGTTTCTCTATTAAAAAAATGAGATCACAATCAAAACATTATTATTCGAAAGATTATTTTCAGTTTATAAAATCTTCGTTTTTTATTTTAAAAATCTAAAATATTATTTATTTCTGTTATATATAACATAATACATTTTAAAAGTTTAAATTTTTTTAATATTTATTGCGATATTTTTATATGCAAATATAAATCTATTATTATTATTTACTCATTAGTATAAATAGGTTATTTACAGCTTCAGGCCATATTCACATTAGCTGCTAATATAATGTTATATATATTTTTTTAAAAAAAGTATTTCAAGTCAAAATAAGTTATTAATAATTTAAATTTCTTGATATCTAATAAATATAGTGAAATATGAAAGATATTAAGAAGAAATATGAATCGCATAACTTCAAAATTGCATTAAAATAATCTGCATAAAACGAGACCCAGGTGTATTTTCACTCCAAGCTCATTAGTTTGTATAGTCATATAGGTTTGAACTCAGTTCAGTACCCATACATTTTGGTGTCTTTGGTTCTTTAATAATCATAACAACCACTACCTATTAGGCAGAATTGGTATTAATCCACCAAAAAACACATGATCATCATTTTTTATGCTTGCTCAAAATGGTGATTATGTGAACATATAATATTTCAACAACCATCTTCTGTGAACAAATATAAAGTCTGAACCTCAAACAACCAAATTCAAAAGTTAATATTTGGGATGGGTGACTTGAATATTTTATATTTAATTTTCATATGCACTGGAATATATATGTTCACACACACACACACATATATATATATTTGCATGTTGAAAAGAATTGTACACTTGCAGTTCCATAAACAATACTAGTCTATTTTAATCTATGCTTATTAACAAAATGTTACTATTACAGATTATATCTGTTGAACACGAGGGGGATTTAGAACAAAATATAGTGTACAGCATGGCCCATTGTATAGTGAAAGGGAATAGTCTAAAAACTTTTTCATTAAAAGATAATTAGAACATATTTATTAACCTAAAAGCTTAGTGGTACTTTGATAACTGATATAAATGCTACAAGTAGAATTATTATACTCAGTTTAATACTTTTTATCATTAATTTATTTAGAAGGCTATTTATATTTGTTTTTTAAATGTATCGACTGGTGTTCTCAGAAAGAGTGAAAGGTTATTTTGTATTATTATGATATTTTCCAGCCAGTTTTTAATTATCAAATAAATGAGTATATGATTAGATAGGAAATTCTATTAAATTTGAACATTTTAAAGTATATACTTTGCCTAACAACTGGAAATCCTCTGTCACTATTTAACTGTCTCCAAGAACAGTGCCAATGAATAATAATAAAACTCCTCAAGAAAATGTTCCAGCCGACTAAAAATATTTGTACTTGAAGCAGCAACCAGGAAGATGACAAAGTTCTAAGTCCACATTCAAAAATCCTAGATAATATTTTTCTTATTCTCATTTCTAAAGTAGCCATCGCATTAGTTGAAGCCTCTGAGTCAAATAATATGAATTCTATAGCATACATAGACGAACTATTGATGTGTGTGTGTGTTTTTCATGTCAAATATTATTTAAATGCTTTGTTATATGATATTCTAGTGTGTGAATTAAAAATGTGCGTGATCATTATACCAGTATTAGGTTAGTTAAATAAGACTTATAAAGGTATTTAAAATTAGTATAATAAATATTGATTAAAATAAATTGTCTTTTAAACTTAAAGCTTAATTTTGTCAGTCAATTCTTTTGCCACTAGTTAAGGAATAAGTTGTTATTGAATTAAAAATAGACTGAGCTAGTTAAGGGATTTTTCGAGTGCTGGATTATGGGCCTACTGTCTGAGCATGTTAGTTTTAGAAACTAGCTGGTGCCTGGGGTTTACTCCGAAACAAATAAAGTGTTTGGATAGTAGGGGTTTGAATCTAGCAGTCGAGATGGGCCACGATCTGGAAATGTTATCGTGTTATGCGTTGCATAGCTCGGTCTGATTGTGGGTATTGTTGACAGTTTTGCTATGAATAATATTCTCCACTCTGCTCGAACGTGCCAGTTCATTCACGTAATATTTATAATATAAGATTATAAATTTTTTATAAATAAGGTTTAAACCCAGATAAACCTAGCGAGTAGAGTATGTTTGATTTTTATACGGTTCAAACCCAGTACAATAAAGAAAATGTTCCGAGTTGGTTAAATTGTGCAAAAAAATGTTATGTTAATTTACATATGTTATAGTGTCACAGTGCATTCTAATTGCAAGAAATATTGTATTAATTAATTGATGATAAACAGTATTAAAAAGAGTATAAAAATTCTAATTATAACATTTATATTAATTTCAAAAATGCTATTAATCTATTATTTTAATAAATATATTCTAATTATCTTTTAATGTAAAAGTTTTTAGACTACTCTATTTCACTATAAAGTTGTTCACGATCTACATTATATTTTGTTGCAAGCCCCCTCATGTTCAACATATATAGTCTGTTATAGTTAACATTTTGTTGATAAACATTCTGCAAAAATTCAGGCTATTCTTTATTTAAAGGGGGAATATGGCTGAAATAATATAGTTATGGCATGTTTCGAATATTTTATGTAGATTTCAGTTAGCATTATGCATTGTTTCTCCTCATAATATATAAAAAAATTTCAGATGCATGACACTAACTAGAAGCTGTACAAAGAAATTACTTATCAACATAGTGTTCACCAAAACCAGTCACTTCATACGATCTGCTATCAAAATTCAAATTGAAAAAATAAACCCACTTTTTTTTTTGCTATTTGTGGCAATAAATAAACATGCTTATAAACAATGACAAATATTATGTGTAATTTCATGCAGACGTCAGTATTATGCAATCAACATTTTTTATATGTTATGGATTATATATATACACATGGTGTTTGGTGCGTTTGTAAGATAGTTAAAATAAGTTAGTTGTTTACTCTATCTTGATAATTTAAATTTCAGCCGATTTATGTGATGTTATAAAATTTTAGTTTATTTTAATTTCACAGTTACATGCCATTGTTTAATATTTATTTATTTATTAACTTAGCAGAGAAAGGTGGGCTTACTTTTAATTCTGCTTGTGTTGAACTTTGATATGTGATAGAAAAGGACTGGACTTAGTAAACATTATGTTGACAAGTACTTTCTTTATATAGTTTCCACTTGGAGTTATGTTTTGAAATTTCATATATATAAATGAAAAATTTAATAATTTCATTCAACATATGTAAAAAATTTTGTCACCCAACATCATATATTTAAAACTTTATCAGAAGTTTTAACATGTAATTTGATTCCTCATATGCCCTGAAACTTAATCATCATAATATCAGCAGATATATAATGTGTTTAAACACAAATCACTCAATATTTTAATTGAGTGAAAATAATATGCAAACTGAGAGACATCTTGAAATTAAAATAATGGGCAAAATACAGGAACAATTGCTATTTATTAAAAACATTATTATATATTATAATAAAGATTTTCATGATTAAAAAATGAAATTATATAAATTTTTGAGAAATACAGTGTATCTGCCTTTTGATTCAGTGATCAGCAAACAGAAATTCTCTCCACAGAAATAGCTCTGCCATATCTTCAATGAAAACTTATTCATTTTTATCAAGGTTATGGGATCCTGAAAAATATCAGGTTTAAGTTGGGCTTGATGTATTTTTATTTACTTTCACAATTATAATCATAGAAAAGGCAACAGAAAGTGTATTTTGTTTTATTTTATTTTCATAGTTAACTGACTTTTGAAAAATGTTGCTGGAGGTTGGAAAGAGAAATATAAATAATATCCCTCCATAAATATGATATGCACAGCATTTTCACAGTTTTTGTTTTTAATCATTGCATCTTTTATCTTCATCTCAATCCTATCACAACCAACTATCCACATAAAAGTCAGACCAACCTCCTACATTATAGATACATTTGAAACGTACACTTTTTCGAATAAGCCATATAGCACATGCTACAATTTAACTTCATATATACATTATTTTTAGATGTATTTAAACTTAACTTCATATATAATGATTCACAAGATGCATGTTTCATGCTGAACCAGCACTAATAAGTTGGCCCAAATTACAATCTCTTACTTATATCTTCATTTGTTTGATATATATTATAGATAGAAAATTACTAAAGTTTAATTGGTAGGTTCAAATTTTCTGGACTCACAACTTTGGTTTCAAACTACTTCACATAATGTATTAATAACTTTCATTAAACATTTATAAAGCTAGACATTATCCATAGCCCAAATATATATTTTAAGCCTCACTTAATGAATAATATATATTGCAATGTTATAGAGAATTCAATACCTAATTTCCTTCCCATATTGACAATTGTTTAAATTGTTCGGTCTTTTCAGAATTTCATAGAATTTTTTTATAGTCTGTAAATCATATTTTCTTAATCTGGCTAATACCTTAGTGTTGTCAAAATCAAAAGTGAGACTAATATCTAAAAATATTATATAAAAGCAGATGTAATTGACTTATGATTGAAAGTATTTTTAAGCTCTCTAACTGTTACAGTAATATGTGTATTTAATTGACTGTATATTGGTCATCAGTAATATAGAATTTTATAGATACCTTGATGTTCTAAAAACACTCGAACTTTAGATTTATGAAGTTTTTAAATTAGTTTTTAATGGTGAAACTAAATAGTTGTCTACCCTGATCTTATCAATGGCCCATTTAATATAAGAATGAATTGTTCTATTTTCAAACTAAGATTTTTTTAAATTTCATTATTTTTTTTTCTCTTGTCATCAATATTAAATAAAGATTTATTTATAATGTGCTTAATATAGCAATTAAAAAGCAGAATAATTTTAATTAATGTTATTTCTTGACCACGTGATCTTAATCAGTCAATAAATTATGTTCCTATCAAAAGTTTTTTAGACACAAAAATATATGAGTAGGAATATGCTTGAAATTAAAATTAAAATATCTACTTGTGTGGGTAGGTTTTCTAAAAGCAAAATATGTCACAATGTCTTCTGGCTTTCTAGCTATTAAAATATGCAGAAAAGAAAGTTTTTTTTTTATTATTATATTCAATTTCCCAGTAATATTTTTATGAAAAGTTCTTTTTGTTTTAAATTTTCCATAGTTAACTTTTTATGTTTACCATGGGAATTGAAATTAAAAAAAAAACTTTCATTACTGATGGAGCCTGACAACACAGACACAAGTAGATATTTCAACTTTCATTTCCATTTTATTCATATATTTTCTGTGACTAAAAATCTTTTGATGATAAAGATCATCTTAGCCAAAGAAATTCTGCCATTAAAAATGTCCTTTCTCTAATGATTGCAGTAAAGGTATTACAAATAAAAGACTATATAGTATTGATGATGTGGAAAAGAAAAGAAATTTTAAAGAAATCATTGAATGTAAGATAATTCTGCTTTATATTGAAGGAGTC
The DNA here is from genome assembly GCA_028023455.1 of Epiperipatus broadwayi. Lineage (NCBI taxonomy): Eukaryota > Metazoa > Onychophora > Udeonychophora > Euonychophora > Peripatidae > Epiperipatus > Epiperipatus broadwayi. Next base: position 193,614 of record JAQFVV010000483.1, on the reverse strand, counting down.
ATGGATAAGCTTAAGCAGAAAACTGTTTAGTGTCAACATTAAGACTCTTTTTCACTGGGAAAAAAATATGATTTTTTTTTATAAATCTAAAGACCAAATATTTTTAGAATATCAAGGCATCTACCAAAGTGCATGTTTCTAATATTTAAGAAGATTCAGAAATTAATCCAAGAGACTTGTTAACATAAAAGTTAGGGGGCATAAAATGCTTTTATTTTACATCAGTATTTACATCATATTTTTTAGATATGGTTCACATTCCTGACTTTAATAACACTAAAACATTAGTTAGATTGGAAAAATATAATTTAAGACCTATGTTAGAGCCTGTTGAAATTATAAAATGACTTAACAAAATAAACAAATGTGAGAAAATTCAATGCATTCTAGTCTGATGGAAATCTGTTATTTTATTCTTTTTGTTCGAAGTTAATAAAAAAATGAAACAAAATACAGAAACTTTTGTTAATCTTTCTTTATTTATGATTAGATAAAAAATATTTAATAAAAAACTTATTAATTGAAACATAACAGTTCTTAAGATTACTACAGTTTTATAAGAATGAATGAAATTTCATCAAAATATTGACTGTCTAAAAGAAAAGATTTCTCTATCAATGGATAGGAGGCATTTAAAGACTTTGAACAGAATTCTTTGACTGATGATCCTATAAATATTTTAATGAGGACTGATCCACAGCATTACCCAAAACTTTCTTTAACTTCACACATACATATATATTATAAATTTTTGATGTGAAATGTTATGTAATAAATTGAGAGCTAAGATCTTTTTTTATTCACCATATAAATAATATACACGTTTTGCAGTTTAAGGTCCAAAATATTTTTAGCTAATGGAAGTAACTTCACCTTTATCCACACCTAAAGCAATTAAATAGAAATGGATTCAAACAATAATAAACTGTGAAGATAAAAATGTATTCACTTTTATTTGTTAAAACAACTTGGGTTTAACACTATAAGACTTGGCATGTTATTTATATGGTGAATGAAAAAGGTTATATCTTTTAATATATTTTAACATTTTATGCCATAATATTAAAAGTGTTTTAGGTCTTTTTCAAGGCTATAAAATGTTAATTAGCATTTCTGCCTAGAAAAATTAAAAAGCAAATTTATTTGAGGATTATTTATATTGGCAATGAATATAATTTTATGCTCACACTTTATTATACCTAAATTCGTTTTATATAACATCTAGTCAAAAGTTGATTCACTTTTTTTCTAAAAATAATTTAGGCTTTAACACTATGAGATGACTTATTTGTTTATTCAGTGAGTGAGACAGATATTACATCTTTATTACATATATTGAATGATTATATTATGCAATATTTATTACCATAATAGTGGAAATATTAATTTATAAATAATAAAATAATTATTTTATTCACCTTACACAATAGAAAATTATGATTAAATATATAAATATAATAGCATATTTTTCACTATTTGAATAATATTAGCAGGTAACACAATCAAATAATGATTAGAATTCTATTTGAAATAAATTTATGCTCATCTTAAAAAATAAAGTAGTAATTTAGAAAGAGAGGAGATTGATTTGGAATATGTATAGTGGGCAAAGAATAAGAATTAAACTAGAGAATAATGATATTGATGAAGTGAATAAAGAAAGAGAATTGAGGCAAGTATGCAGTATGTCATCTACACTTTTTAATATTTATTTAGCAGACCTATTAAATAAATATTTAGACTGTGGAGGAGCAAATGTTGGAGACAGAATAATAATATGTATAAGATTTGCAGATGATAGGGCTCTATAGCGGAGGATGAAAAGAGTCTTCAGAATACATTGAATAAAAGGATGTGTGGAAGGAATATTAAATGAAGATTAATGTTGAGAAAACCAAATACTTATGTATAAGGAGGAATACAAAAAGAATACAAGTTGAAATCCATGATAATTTAGTTCAATAGATAAAGAGATTTATATTTTGAGTAATTGATTGAGTGAGGATGGAAGAAATGAACACGAAGTTAAAAGAAGACTAGTATTGGCAAAGGAGGCATTTACTAAAAGAAAAAAAATATTTTGTGGACTTTTGTAGAGAGAATTAAGGGAAAGATTAATTAAATGGTACATATGAAGTGCTTTATTGTATGGTTGTAAAATGTATATAATGTGTAAAAAACTTGAAACAGATTGGAAGTATTTGAGATGTAGTTTTGGAGAAGGATGTAAAAAATTAGGTGAATGAATAAAATAAAAAATGAAGAAGTTATAGTAAATGGGGGTGAGATTGATTGCGGAAATTAGAGATAAAAAGAGAAATTGGATTGGATATATGTTAAAAAGAAAGAATAGTTTAATGAAAGATATTTTGGAAGAAATAGTGAATAAAAATAAGAAGAAAGGACCAAAAATATTAATCTTGCTGAATGTTATAAGAGATGGAAATAAGTACTTGGAATCAAAAAGCTTGGCAATGAAAATAACAAAGTAGAGAAATGAATGAATTTGTGATGTGACTTCTTCTGGATCTATCCATAGAACATAAAACTACTAATTGATTGAGTAGTTAGATAGAGCTTTTTTATGGAGAAGATTAATATTTTATATATGTTTAGAAAATTAGCATGTTCTTGATAATAGAATAATTTTATTGATTGTATCTATATATATAAAAATTAACGGTAAATGCAATATTATAGTTTAAATTCTTTTGTAGTGCTTTCGATTATGTGGTAATCTTCATTAGCTTTAACTGAATTTCAAATTTTTAAAACTTAATGTTATGCATTGTTCCATAAGCTGTATATGGCTTATTTGCAACTTGCCTATTAATAACATCATCCTTATATTTATCAATCAAAATTGTCTCTTTAATTTTCCTCTTTTTATGATTTCTTTCTTCCATTAATATTTTTATTTCATTATTATTAAATGTAAATCTATAATTACACATTTTTTCATGGTCAAAGAATACTGAAGCTGTATTAAATTGACTATTTACATTATTTTTAATTCGATCATATAATAATTGATGCTCCTTCAATCTTTTTTCCACAGAACAAAGAAGTAATATAATTTATCAGATTTCATGTGGATGTCAGAAATTATATATCGGTGAATCGAGATGTTCTGTAAAAAAAAAAAAAGATTGAAGGAGCATCAATTATTATATAATCAAATTAAAAATAATGCAAATAGTCAATTTAATACAGCTTCAGTATTCTTTGACCATGAAAAGACTTGTAATTATATATTTACATTTAATAGTAGTGAAATAAAAATATTAATGGAAGAAAGAAATCATAAAAAGAGGAAAATTAAAGAGGCAATTTTGATTGATAAATATAAGGATGATGTTATTAATAGGCAAGTTGCAAATACGGCCATACACAGCTTATGAAAATATACATAACATTAAGTTTAAAAAAATTGAAATTCAGTTAAAGCTGATGAGAATTACTATGTAATCGAAAGTGCTACAAAAGAATTTGAACTATAATATTGCATTTACTGTTAATTTTTATTTTTATTTTATATATAATATTTTTTATAATGGGTTTTGTATTTTATATATATGACAGTAATCTATACACTAAAGATAGAATCTGACCAACAGCTGAACTAGTGTTCAGCTTAAAATGGTTTATTGTTTTCATAATGTCATTTTTAATAATATATGTCTGTATTAGTGATAACCTTTTTTAAATTTTTTTAAAATGTACATTAATTATGCTTATGTGATGTGATGCACTGTGACTTTTTCTTATACAAAGTCAGGAATCTCTCAGTAACTATGCCCAGAGAAACCTGTTAGCCACTCTATCTTCCCTTTCCATTCTCCACCCTAAGTTTTCCCATAATCTGCTCCATCCCATTTCCACAACATAATCTTTGTCAACTCCATGACCTTCATATCTAAATCTCTTTTATCTTTTCCCAAACCTAGCATAAAAACCAATAACTCACTTTCTGTATAATCACTTTGTTCATATTTAATCTTCCATTACTTCATTATTTGTACCCTTTCTGCTTCCAAGCATTTACATTGAAGTAACAGATGCCTAATATTTTCTATGCCTTCCTTACACAATTTTCAGGCTAAATCACCCATATTTTTTCATTTACGTATATATTCCCTTGTTGTTAAAGATCCCATTTGAGCCTTAAACAATAAACTACTTTCCTTACTATTATCATAAACTAACTCACACCCAATGTTCCATTTACTTCTATATATATTTAAACTTGTTTTACTTTCCATACTAGTTCTCCATCTCTCCAACTCCCTATTCTTTATTAATGCATCTATTCTTCTATCCCACTCCTTATCACTATAACACTCAACAATCCTCCTAACACAATCATCCCACCTTTTGTATAAGTATACTGACATAAATTCTTTATTCAAATCTTCTGCATACCACATTATCTTTCTCACCCATCTTGTTGCCTGCTCTTTACTTGTAACCCAATTAAATACTATTTTGACTATTCTTTTATTATCTATAAAACAATGTACTGAATATTTTCAATTTGCTTTTTGCAACTCTCATATAAAAACTTGACTATCCCATTTCTCCTTGAATTGCCTCCTTTGCTGTCCACACCTCTGCATCTAATGCATATCTTCCTACTTCCCTTTGTACTTTTTCTAAGTAATCTAATACCCCTTTAATTATATATTGTGTTAGCAATGGCTGCCCTCTGGTAGGCAGAATGTAATTTATTATGAAAGGAAAACATTTCAACATTAGAATTTATTTTTATAGTCTATGATATTCTGTCTGTATGATTTTTTATTAATTTAGAATGTGCTTTGCTTTGTACTAAAATATCTATAATTCTTTTTATTCTCATTATTCTTTGTTTTGTTTTACTCTAAAACCATACTTATTGGCCATCAGACAGTGTCATGCTATCCCAGTTTGCTTCCATTTCCAAATTTGTTTGGTAGTATAGTACCATACTATTTGGTATCCATTGACTGAAGATGGCTCTAAACTAAAATGAAGAGAACTGCTTTTAAAGAAATGCTAAATTGATTAAACATGGTGATAGTGGAGAAGTAATAATATTAGCTGGGAAAAATGCATTAGTTTGAAATTAATAAGCATTTCAAAAAAATTCTGCAGGAACATATGGAAAAATATCAGTGTGCAAATAAAATTTCTAAATACAATTATAACATCTAGTTTCTAAATAATCTTTCACTGTGTCCTATGAATAATAGGAATTATGACTTTTTTGATATGGTAGTGTACAACAATTAGATAGTATGTAGTACAATACAATTTGAATGGTAGAATTATTTAGTTAACTTTGTAAACTAGTATTTTGCTAATTCCAGAATTTGTATTGATCATGGTAATTACTGTTTGGACAGATGTATTGTCATACAAGTATAAAATTGTTTGTTTTTTTAAAGCATTAAAATTGTTTTTCAAATGCTTGTGGATAAAATGTTGTGATTTAATTTTACTTTATACATATACGTCATTTGTATAAAATTTTGTTACTTCCTTTATATAATATTCAAAAACTTGAGATATGCAAGTTGATATAAAAAGGTATAAGAAAACAATTTTTTAATTTTTTTTTATTTAATAGCACTATCCCAGCTTTCAGTGAATTCTCACCAGGCTTAGTGCTATTAAATAAAGATAAAAAAGTTAGTTTCTTATACCTTTTCATATTAACTTTATATCTCAAATTTTTGAGTATTTAATAGTTATATAAAAAGAGATTTATGTTTGATATTTACATTTTTTCCTTTATAGTTATTTTTTTAATATTAAAAATGAGATCACTGAGAAACTATGGAATATCATATAGCTGGTCCTAGTGTTCTTTTCATCTAAACTTTCATTTCTAAAAATCTGTTATTTTATAGAATTTTTTCCTAATATTTTTATAGATGTGGAAGTTATCAATTATTTTAACCCCAGTGTTTTCTTTGCTAGAAGATTGGAATCATCTCTTCATTTGGAACTTAGAAGCCCATTTATATTTTTTAAAACTTCTTATTTCTACTATCGAGTGAAATTTAATTCGAACAAGCGACACTTACTAGTGCATTATTGCAATTTTAAATAACTGCATTTTTATAAGATGAAAAATTTTGGTCATTATCAATATTCAGTATTTTTATAGCAAAGTGCAATCTATGCACTCATGGTTACATGAGTTTTCTATTAAAGACAAAGAGTGTTCTTTTATAAGTATTGTTTTTGACACTTTACTTCATATATGTCTGGCATAAGTAATTAAATGACTTTCTGTTTGTAATATCATCAAGTGACATATAGAACAACCAGAGTGACATATATGTTTGTAAATTTGATTTCAATTTTTTACACCACCAACAACAGGCTAACTAACAGTGAGTAATATATACCAAATTGCACCTATAAATGGACAAAATCAAACTTTACTAGAAATGTTAGGTTTAATTTAAATAAGATGTTTTTTTTCCATTTTTTTGTCATCTCTTTTTTTAATCATGTTGATGATAAAATGATTAAATAAATAAATAAATTATCATATTTTAAGAAAATTTAAATATGAATGAGTTTCCAACACTGAGTTTGGGATAACAAATGAATCAACAAAGCAGCTGTTACTTCACTCATTGAAGTTGAGATCTTCTCAAGCAAAGTACATTTTACTTTCTGTTCCCTCTAATAACTTCTTTATATATCTCAGAAATTCTTAATGCCATATGCTTTAAAGTATAATTATAAATATATTATTGTGTTCATCATTTTTAGGAAAACTTACTGTTTCTTCAATTTTATTTATTTTTGAAATTGTGTATTTTGTTTTTTTTAGTTTTTAATTATTGTATAACTTACAATTTGAGGTTTTAAATTTTATATTCTTAAATTTGAGCAATTTTAATTGAGAATTCCTTGCTTTATTATTTTATATAGATTTTTGCAGTACAAGTGAGGTATTGATCATACTTTTTGAAGTATCATTGTCAGGCATTAGTGGAATTATTCTTTATATTACTGTCTGTAATTTTTATTGTTTACTCACTCTAATAGATTTCTTAGCATGTTTAAATCTTCCAATGTAAAATATTTTTCACTGTTTTTATTTATAGAAAAAATAATTCACTTTCATATGAATGTCTTTAACTTTTGTGGACTTGTTAATGTGCTTTTATCATTTGCTAACCAATATTTAGATGCCTAGCATGGTTAGTTATGAGATGAATACCTAAAAAGAATTATATACTTTGCTGTGAACTCTTTAGTTAGTTACATTTTTTAAATTTACATTCTAAATTATAAGAAAAGTAAATAGATTGATAACCATTATGCCATAGAGGCTTTCATTTTGTTTAAAATAAAATAAAAATTGTGACAAAACTTATTCAGACAGAATATTTTAAAACTTTTAAAATACATTCATAAACTATAATTAATATAATAAACTATAATTAATACTGTATGAAGAGTTTTGCTCTGTTTATAATTAATATATTTGAGGTTTTTATAAAAATACATGAACAAATATATACATTCAATAAAAAACATATTTTTAAAAGTTATTTTTTTTATTTCTTTCTTTTATTTTTTCTCTCATGTTCTAGAAGCACAAATGTATTTCTTTTATTTAAAAAAAACACTGTAGATTATTTATATTAATAATTTTTATTACTCATTAGACTAGAGATTATTCACTTATTGAATAATATTTCTGGAGTGTAATTTTCACTACAGAAATATTATTCATTAAATGGACAATCTCTAGTCTAATCAATAACTAATAAAAATATTAATATGATATCAACAAATGGTTTGTATCAAAGTGATACTTATCAATTAAGCTGCATTAATTTTCTATCTATAAATACTGAACAATGATAAAGATAAGTGTAAGAGATTGTGGTCTGGGCCAACTGATGAGTGTTGGTTCAGCATGAAATGGGAATCTTGGTGATCATAATCTTTTTTACATCTTTGGTTATATGTTTATAATTACACTCCTCCACAAGGTATTAAAAGTGGATAGAAACAATCCCTATCTTGCAAAAGAGTAGTGCAATGAAAATTACACTACAGAAGTATTATTCATTAAGTATAGATTATTTTTTATGATTTGGTTATTCAAATTATATTATGTTGCAAAGTATCTTGGGAGGTTTAATGCCATGATAGAATGCCACATTCTAGGGCATAAAGTGTTTGGACAGACCACATTCCATTCTGGATTTCTGGTCTTTAAACTTCTTATGAAGTCCTAACAATTCATTCAGTGTTTGTTTACATTGCTAAATGAAATAAGTTTATAAATAGAGAGTGAAATAATGTACATAATGTCTTAATAAAGAGACTTGTTTGTTCCAATCTTTCTGTAGCACTATTTCTAAATGAATGCATGTATTATATAGTGACATGGATTAGCTAATCATTAAGAATGTTTTAAGATGTTAGATAATCTGGATCACAAGTTACAATATGGATTATGACAGTATGTTTTATACTTTTGTAGATCAGCTTCAATGCTCTCCCTACTATCACAAAATAACTACTTGATAACACTTTTAAGACTCGTGGGTTTAGTGCCATACACTGCTTGAATAATTTAAAACTTTTCAGTTGTAGTTTTGCTCAATTTAAAACAAAGTTTAATGTTAGCACATTGTTTCATCATGGGTTAACGAATGAAACATACTGTCTCATTTTATGATTGTAACTTATAACCAGACATGCTAATACCTTAAATTTTTTTAGGAATGTTTGAATAATTTCAATTGGGTCAGTAGCAGTTTTGAACAATTTAAACAAAATGTAATGTTAATGGATCTTTATACTGTGGGATAAAGTATGACATATGTCATATTTTGTATAGTATTTAGTAATTATATCATGCTTTGAATGTTTGTTGGTGAAGTTAGAAATATCAAAATTAAATATTAGGCTTAATGCTTTTGAGATCTTTAACCTCATATTCATAGCTGAAGAGTTAGAAACATTATAGTCATAGCTTATGATCTAAACATTCTAATGCCATAAAACTTTTGTAGTAAATAGATACACTATAACTCTATGAAGCACAGATTGATACAGAAATAGGGCTGCAGTCAACATGGAAATGGAACACCACATTGAGTCACGCAATATGAATATAATTCAAAAATAATTAAAAAAAAATACAAAAAATTAATAGTTTTTTAATAATTTTTTTTGTAAGTTCTTACAATTTTTTTAAAAGTACTAAACATCACATGATCACCATGAGTAGGCACTAGATAGGGATTTTATGCACAAAGCCTTCTGGCATCCATTGATTACTCTGGTTGGCACAGGGTGGCACTACTGTATGGAAAGAGTTTTGCCTTGTTTTTCTTTAAAAGTAATGACAATAAAACCGTTAACAGTAAATATATGTATTTATATATGCTTTCTCATTTATTCTTTCTTTCTATATATATACACCTTTAATTTATAGTAAACATATATATATATGCAAGTTTGGAACTTTAATGTGTATGAGTTATTTTCAGTCTATTATGGGATGTAAATATTAAAGAATTACTATTTTCAATTTTATCTATTTATAAATGATGCCAAAAGTATTGAAACTTCAAATTCAAATTAAATATAATTAAGGCATAAAAATTAAACATTCTAACTTTTTCTGGTGGTCTTTCAAAAATGTTCAATCTCAATATTACCAGTAAATGTAAGTTTATTACATGAAATGTACGTACAGTAAGAGGGATGGATATTTTTCAAAAAGCAATCACTCAGAGAAGAGTGATTTGTAAATCTGGAAAATTGATGTTATAGATATTTAGTAGAACAATTAATTATGTAATAATATTTTAACAGCATTATTTCTGTATATTTTTATGATAAAGTTTACTAAATCCTATCAAATGATGTGTACCAACTGAGACTTCAACATAAATACATCTTCAGAATAAACTTGTGTTTTTCTGATGTCTTTATTTTCAATATTAATATTTCACAAAAGATGTTCAATTATGGATATTTAATAGTATGCACATGTGGAAAAAAAGTTACAATGATATCGTACATGATTAAAGTTATAATAATAAATATTTTGAACTTTAAGTTAAAGATATATATCTGGGCTTATAATAATATGACAGCTTCTAGCCTTATAAATAGTTATTAATAACTATTACATTTATCTAAAAATGCCAAATCATCATTAATGTTATACAAGAATTATGTATTTGTTAATCAAATCATAGCAATATTTTCATGGTTATATGATATTATATGACAACAGTGAAAGATATTTTGTTGAAACATTTGGAATTTAAACAAAATATTAAGTTGTTTAACACAAAAAAGATTATATATATATGTATTTTTTAGTCAATAAATATTTGTAATGGGTTATTTATAAGTAATATCAAATTAAAGACAATAATAATATTTAAGAATCACCACATGATATAACAATAATCAACATTTCAGATATTAAAGGTAATATTAATTTACAAATTTAAAAAACTGTAGTAACAGGAAGATAACCTGACATCATAATGAGTATATTCATGATTTTATCTATCAGGTACTCAGTTTGAATACTTTCAGTCAATTTAGTTTACCATATTTGGATTATATTCTTATTAAATGCAATTTGAATCTTTTTTTTCATGTGTCATAGCATCAGCAGGGAAGTGAACCCACTAACCTGGGACAACTGCTTGTAAGACAGTCTTGACCACCAATTCTTGACTACATTTATAAATGTAGGTCAATTAGTCTTATTATTGAGCATGCACATTCATCTGAGGATGTTCTAAGCTCTGGTGTAATAGAATAATTGGCATTATAATGTTCAAAGAATCTGATAAAATCATAACAACGCTGGATGAAGTATTGTTTTTATTTTTTCATTAAATATTTTGATATTTGTAAATTAAATTAATTTTATATATCTGACATTTGAGTTATTTATATTATATGCTATAATTTGATCTCTAAATGTTCAATTTATTGTACTCAAACATCTGACCCCATCTACTTTAGATAAGTACATTAATGTATTAATACTAATAATTAATTTAGCTAGAGTTTATCATATCATTTTCTAATTCAGATGTAAAGTCCATACCTCAAACATCCAGTATTTCTGGCTCAAATATTTTTGGGCTACAAATGATATAATAATCTCTATCATAAAAAATGATCATAATAATTCATTATGTATTTTGGATGTTGTTAGGGATATGAGTGCAGGATATGGTAATATGTTGGACTATTTTCATCATCTATCAGTAAATATTGAATGTATAAAAAAATTTAAATTTAAACTTTTCAAATACAAACAATTTGTTAAGTAATAACACCCAAATAAATGACACAGGTTAGTAATTACACAATGTTTTGAGTAGTATTATTCTCCATATCTGCTTAAAGTGTGGCTTCACTATATTGATGATACATTTGTGATATGGTCGCATACTGAGGTACAATTACAGTCATTCTGGATGCATATCAACAACATTTCTTCAATTAAATTCACAATGGAATTGGAATGAGAACAAAAACTGACATTCTAAAATGTTCTTGTAATAAGGTTCCCTCAGAGCAAAGTAAAAACAACAGAGTATAGGAAACCAACATATAGTGGCAAATACTTGGCATATACATCCAATCATACCAAAAGCACTAAATACAAATTATACTAGCACTATGGAATAGAGCAAAGAAAGTTTGTTTGGAAACTAGTGATTTGGAAAATGAAAGAATTTTCATAGAACAAATTCTCATAAAGAATGGTTATCTATCAGCAGTCATTCAAAACTTTTAATAGATAACAAAAAGACACCAAAAAAACAGCCAATTATTGGTACTGTAGTGTATCTATACATACCAGGAATAATGGACAAATTAAAGAAAATGTGCTGTCAATATAACATTAGAACAGCTTTCCATACCATATCACACTTCAAGGAATTCTTACTTTTATCAAGCACAAAAACTGCATCTATGAAATACTATACGAATGTGGAAGGAAATATATTAGTGATGCCTGTCATCCTGTAGAACAGTAATTGAAAGAACACAAATTAATGATTAAAAAAGAAAAAAAACCAAGTACATTGACAGTAGCAAACCATCTAAGTATTAATGACTATATGTTTAATTGGGAAAATGCAAAAATATTGGATAGAGAGACTGCAAAGAAGAAAATTCAAGAAAGCTGCTCATATGACAATGGCAAAAAATTCTATAAGTCAACCCAGTGTGGCAATACCCAATATCTGGAAGTTCCTAATTAATCTTATTCTTCGAAAAAAAAAACAGTTGAAAGACTCAGAAGGATTTGAACCAATTCTCATATATAAATACATAAAATTGCTACTATCTATGGCCTTTGACAAAATGTCTCGGTTAGAATGTTTGCCTTAAATTCAATATTCGAGAATCTAAAGATGCGAGTTTGAGTCCTGTGCAAATACTGTCACTGGTCAGTCCAGTAACATCTAAAGAAGAGTGAAAAATAATATTACTCAAAATGTTGTGCCATTACTAACCTGTGCTGCCTATGGGTGTGTTATTATTAACAAGTTGTTTGTATTTGAAAAATTTAAGTAAAGATTAAAATTTTCTATACATTCAACATTTATGTATAGATGATGAAAATAGTCCAACATATTGTCACATCTAATATACCATCATCAGGCAATATATGATGGTAGGTAGCATGAATCTTGTGAAATGGTATTGATATGTTTTGAACAAGTGAAAAAGATATGTGTAAAAGAATGTGATCTGGGCTAAATGAAGAGTATTGGGTTCAGTCATTTATCTTTTTCAGATAACTTTACTTATATGTATAATGAAAATTTATGTAAAAATATAATCTCTAATCACATGTAAATCTTGTCATTATAATATTTAAAAAATGACAAATTCATCTACAGTATATTTATTTTCTAAGAATAATCATCTTTTTCCAACTGCTTAAAGTACATTCAACCATCCATATGAATCCAGCAACTACTTTCTTTCTATTAATAATGATAAAGCTAATAGCACAACAGTCCTTTATAAACTGGCCTATTTTAATACTGTTGAACATAAAATAAGGCAGAGTCATATATACCCATTTTATTAATTAAGTTTTGATTAATAAATCATACATTGGATACATAATAAATAGATTAATGTATTTAAAATATATATGAAAATATGATTACTTTTCTACAGAACAGGCTTTTTCATACCTGCACTTCTATATGTAATATATAGGGGGTTTGAACTCAGACTTGCACATGACCCTCAACCATCCATGCTATCTCATACCACTGATTCACTTATCACACACATGTTAAAAAAATAAATAATCACCAATATATATATTTTGTGCTAAACCAGCACTCGTCAGTTGGTTCAGATTATCATCTCCACACATATATATACAATCAAACTTCAGCTTATATTAGCCAATCTTCATACTTTAATTGACAGACTATATATGTAAATAAACATAGAAAGATATGGAATCCATTCACAACTCATTAAACACTTGCTATTTGGTTAGCATACTATTGACTTATGCATTATGTATAAATTTCATGAAAAGGTTTTGTTTCCAGGTTCTTAAAGTGCTGTTAATCAATATACAGAGGCAAAATAAGCTCTGTATCTTTAATAAAATTCACTGTATATCACTATAAATGTTAGAAAAATTATGAACATAATTATTGTCCTTAGAAAATTAACATTTTATGTAATTAAACAAATGATAGAAAAAGAAAGAGGCTAGAGGCTTAGTACATAACTAATTGTAATAACATTACAAAAGATTTAGTAGTATACGATTAAGTTCCAGGTATATGAAGAAGGCCTGTATTTCAAATATTACACATTAAGCCTGCATTCTGCCCATCCCTCTTCTATGTATTTAAATGGATAAGGTCATATACATGAAGGGTCAGAGTGACTTGAAGTCAACATGGGCATAATAATAATATTGGCATCAGCATAGAATTTGGGTTTTTCATCATCAGATTTTTCAATGATACGGATGGCTGAAGAGTTGGAGGTTGGAATAGATTGAAGCCTGTCCATTAAAGTATGAAGATTTGCTATCTTAATATAAACTGAGCACTGATTATATACGTGTGTGGGATATGATGATCTGGACCAATTGATGAGTGCTGGTTCAGCACGAAATATGTATATTGATGATTATTTATCTTTTCTACATGTGTGTGGTCATGTATATCAGTGATATGAGATAGTGTTGACAGTTGAAGGGAGCTTGACTGTCTGTGTTCAAATTCCCTATATTTAGTATCAACTGATTATGCGATGGAATTTTAGCTGTAAATGTTTTTTTTAAATATTTTTTTACCATAATTCTGGTATACTTGCAACAAAACTGTGCTTAGCTATTAATATTTTTAAAGTGTAACTATTCTGTTTAATACATTGTTATATATATATGATTTATTATATATATATATAGAGAGAGAGAAAGAGAGCTGTATATAAAATAAAAAAAGAATATAACCGATTAAAAATTACGCACGTTCCGAAAAATTAAAATAAGTAAAAAAGTTAATCTATTTTAGCAATGCCATACAATATCATTTTATAACTTTAGAGTTTATGTTTTTTTAATTTAGTTTTTTAAATTGTATAAATATTATCTCATTCTTTATTTATGTATAAATATATTTTTATCATATAGCAGAAATTTATTCCATTTTAGGAACGTATTAAAAATAAAAAGTAACACATGAATAACAAAATTTGATGTAAAATTTTTATTAAAACTATAAAACCAATAGAAACTCACAAAAAATAATGTAAGTAAAATGGAATATATATATATCATAATTATATATAATACTATATAAATAATATTAAAAACTAATTATAATTTCTTTGTTATGGTTCTAAGGATACATATATTTGAAATTCTTCCTAACGTATTTTTTTTTTTAATAAAATATTTTTTTTACTAATTTTGTTTACTAAACATATGATATTTAAATATGATACATATTTTTTACATATTATCTCTTAATAATGGTCTTAACAAAGCATCATCATCATCATCATCATCATCAAACATTATCAATCCACTGCAGGATGAAGGTCTCTCCAAGTTTAATCCATCTTCTCCGATCTTTAGCTTCTCTTCTCCACATCACACCTGCACATTTTTTATTTCATTCATCCATCTCACATGTGGTCTCTTTTTGGGTCTTTTACAATCTCTTGGAATCCAGTGTAAAATTTCAATTGTCCATCTATTATCATCTCTTCTATATTCTTTATTTATATTTTACAATGTAATCAATTATTATAAAATGTACATAATTAATGCAATTATCAAGATATATAAAATTATCCCATTTCTTTTTTGCTTATGTATGTATTTGGTTTTTACAAAAGAAAAGAACTACATATTTGCTGATATATATTTCTATCTTTCTTATGTTCAAAATACATTAACATTCACTTTGCTTATATCTCTATAGCAAGAGTTATATAGAAATGGGTTTATTCACTCTAAAAAGCAATATACTTTATATCTTTTATACTTTGGAAATAAAGTAACATGTGTTTTTAAACATAAAATTATGTTGGTTCATAAACCTTGAATGATAATATTAAACATATAGCAGAGGTTTTTTAAAACTATAACTTATCTCTTTTGAATTTCACTCATTATTTTTATTTTAATTAGTCATTGCATCATATTAATTTTGATTTTATATTTAATTAATTATGATTCATCTCTGTGCAATATATATTATATTTTGATATTATTTAAGCCTATAAGAATATTATTAAAACGACTGGTATTTTTACTATTTAAACCTGTAGTAGTCATAGCCAAAAAAAGTGAATCAGGGGTCAGCTGTATCTGAGAGATACATTCATTAATAATATATAGAAATTAATAATGTAGCAATTGATATGTATATAAAATTGTGCAAGGAACTATTCTTCACACATGTACCAGAAAATTGATATGCACTTTCCTACTGACTGTATCTAAATTAGGAGCTTGAATTTATTATGAGCCTGATTTTTTAATCTGAACATTATTTGCACAAGATGAACTTGTGCAAGTAATATGCAGATTAAAAAATCAGTCTCATAATAAGTTGAAACCCTTGTTTATGTACAATCAATAATTATTGGTTTATTTAAATAAGCTCTAATTATAGGTTGGTAACCTAAGGTTTTGCCAATTTTCTAGTGCTCATGTGAAGAGTAGTTCTTTTGACAATTTTTCATAATAATATATATTATTAGAAACCAGTCACCACTTAGACAATGTCAATATAGATATCAATCAATAATTTCAAACTGTTGTCATGGCAACCTTTTAACAATAAAGGTGGAATCCCACATTTATTATTGGTCCAATATATTTATATAGTCATTAAAGATTGCAACTTGATCACAAAAGATGGAAATTAATGATATAAAGAGTTTAATATAGGGTATATGAGGACAGACTTTCACATGACCCACCACTCTCCACTCTATCTAATAACACTGATACACTTAAACACATATATGTTGAAAAGATAAAAAATCACCAATATACGTATTTCATGCTAAACCAGCAATCATCTCTACACATATAAACTATAAGTGCTCAGATATATATTAAGATTCAGTTATTATAAAGAGTTTAAATAAATTTCTTCAAACAGGTAAATAGTCAATTATAACATTACAAATTGCAATTATAATTTTCAAATTGCACCCAAAGTATTACTTAAATAATAAGTGTAATAATGCTCAAGGCTAAATGGGTTTATAAGTAACCATTAGAAACCACGTAACACTTAGATAATCCCAATATATATTGTATTGCAAAAAATAAATGATTGCAAATGTGCCTTTATTATATTTATATGATAAAATAGGGTTATAAATGTAGATGATAACAATTAACCCTTAAGCTATCAACAATCTCAACCTATAGTCAAGGCAACCTCCTTTAACAATAAAAGTGGCACTATCTTTATATATGGTCTATTTATATATTTACTAAAGATTGCAGCTTGGCCAAGGAGTGTCAGATTAATAATGTGAAGAAGTTTAAACAAACCTCATTAATCAGGCAAACATAACCTGTTCTGAAAGCAGATTAATAAATAATCAATTATAACTTCCAGATTCTGAAAGCAAACTAATAAATAGTCATTTATAACTTCCAAATTCTATATAAAGAATATATTTACTAAGACAATAAAGCCAATTACTCAAGGCTTTAATAGGTTTATAAATGTAGATGATAACAATCAACCTTTAAGCTATCAACAATCTCAACCTATAGTCAAGGCAACCTCCTTTAACAATAAAGGTGGTACCATCTTTATATATGGTCTGATATGTTTATATAGATCTAAAGATTACAACTTGATTAAGGAGTATGAGATTAATAATGGGAAGAAGTTTAAACAACTCTCATTAATCAAGCAAATACAAATTCCATATAAAGTATATATTTACTAAGACAATAAAGCCAATTATTCAAGGCTTTAATGGGTTTATAAATGTAGATGATAACAATCAACTCTTAAGCTAGCAACAATCTCAACCTGTAGTCAAGGCAACCTCCTTTAATAATAAAAGTGTAACCAAATTTATTTATGGTCTGATATGTTTATATGGAATCTGGAAGTTATAATTGACTATTTATTAGTCTGATTTCAGAACAGGTTATATTTGCCTGATTAATGACATTCATTAATCTCACACTCATTGGTTAAGTTGCAATCTTTAGTGTCTATATAAACATCAGACAATAGATAAAGATGGTACCACCTTTATTGTTAAAGGAGGTTGGCTTTACTACAGGTTGAGATTGTAGATAGCTTAAGAATTGATTATCTTATATAATAAATTATATGACATATCTGTTTTTACTTGCAATCTAGAAATTATACAACAACACATCCTTAGAAAATACAACTGATAGCTGAATGTTATGGATTAACATTTAGTCACATACATTTGCATAGCTAATCATGACTTTGAATGTTTGCCCTCAATATATGTAACTGTATTTAAGAGTTTGTTTGTATCTTTCAGATCAATCTCAACTTTTGGACATATAAATTAATAACTTGGTTTTTTCTTGCCTTTCTCCCCTATATTGCCCGTTATAGTTTTTACAACTTATATCGATTCTTTAGTTGCAAAATTATGTTCAAAATGAAAACCTTAAAATAATACAAGTTAATTTCTTTATTTCTCTCTCTGTGTTGTCTTTTATTACTCTGATGAGTTTTTATATTGTCATAATTTATAGCTTTATTTTTAGTTACTGTTTATTTCTAGATGGCTTCAGAAAAAAATAGATTTCAATCCCAAATTTCATTCAATACGACTGGTTTCTTAGTTTGGTTTATGATGATTTTATCGGTGCTTTCAGTACATTAATTTAATCAGTGTTTTCTGTTGTAAATGTATCAATTCAAAGTTGGAAAATCAGTTGTTTATAAATGAAAATTACGATTTTGATTTATGAAGATTAGCCAGGTGAACGTGCCTTACTCATTGCAGAGCAAAACAATTCTCAGCCAACTTTACAAAGAAAAGAAACACTGTTTTCCAACTATAATATGTGTAATTAATTACTCTGTTAATAAGAAAAGATAGAAAACCATTTAAAAACAACAATTATTGTAATGGATTATTTATCAGATAAATAAAGTGCAACAACATGGAAAAGTAAGAAAATACTCATTACTCAGTAATTATTGTAGTAAATAATGCTTTTTACGTCACCGAGTGTTTTTATGGGGGGAGGGCGCAATAAAAAAATAGTTGACTTCCAGAAGGTTATTTAAAACTTGTTTTATCTTTTTCATTATTAATCTTTAAGTTGGCTTTACTTGCAATTATTCCAAGTAAATTACAAATGAAGACCATACTTATTACTTTTATTCTGTTTTTAATCAATACCAAATTATCTAGAAACACGATGCAAGCGTACTTCTTATCAAATCAACACTCATTTCAAATTTCATTTAGATAAATATTAAACAAACATCAAAATTATCTTTACATTCTCCATATGGATCTTTTTTTTTTGTAAAAATATCATTTAATTTTATAAATATTTTTGGACTGACATTTCTTAACAATAATATTTTTTTCCATTCTACAGCTTTTAGTTCAACAAATATACCCTTAAAATAACCCTCCCCCCCCCCTTTTTGTTTTCGCGATCCAAAAAAAAAAATAAAATTATTTTCTAATTATAATAACACATTTTTGGGCTGTACATTTCCGTATTTTTCTCATATAAAAAATGTCTAAATTGGCATAAAATATATAAATTTCATTATTTTAAAAACTTCATATCTCACTGAATACAATTTTACTTAATGAGGTAATCACGAATAAGTTTACAGATCATTGATAAGTGTGAAAATAACCATATGTGATGTGATGTACTACAGCTTCTCCTTTCTCGGAATCAGCCACTATACCCAGAGAAACCTGTTAGCCACATGACAGTTAAAACACTGAAGCTCCCTCTATACAGTTCATTGTAAATTAAGATTTAGATATTGAGGAATAACTAATTTCTGAAATATAAACTATGGAGTTCGAGGCCCACTGTATCAGTTTTAACGATATTCTTTTTTTATTAACTGCGCCATAAACATAATTAAATATAATAATTAATTTAGAGTCTTATTTTATATAAAGTTAATTTTGAATGGTTTGTTTGAAAATGAAAAATGTAGTGTATAATATTATTAACCATATTGCATTTCTTAGTGAATAAAGGCAGTTGTATGGTGAAGGAACTTCACCTTCTAAATTTATCTGGATCAGAAAAATACCATGGTTGTGATCGCTGGTGTAAAATTATATGAGAAAAAATTCTAATAATGCTTAATTGGACTATAGCTCAACAAAATTGCTTATTGGTTTTATATACTGATATATACATTATAATCTAAAATTAAAAAAAACAAAACTATTTGAGGATATAAAAGGTTGATAATATATATGCACTATCCATAGAATTATATTAAAAAATAAATTTAAATAAAATGTCTTCAGATAATATTAAAAATACATATGTAATTTCCTCAAATAAAACGTGATGAACATTTTTAAAAATGTTTATTCTTTTCAGAAATAGAAACAAAATGTGCATTTAACAAATAAATAAAAGTTTCCTATTTTTTAATTATCAAAATGATTTTTTTGTTTAATTAATTTTAAAATTTATATATATTAACTGCACCCGTGGCTTCGTTACATTAATAGAACCCAATATGTAGTTGTTCCTGTGGCTTCTATATTTATGCATTATTTAATGAAATAATATATGAATTATCAACATCAGTATTACAAAAAAATATAATTTTTTACAATCAGTTATACTACTGAGTATAATCAACTTTTTGAATTTTCGTTTAAACATATTTCTCCCATAATAAACTAATTAGTATTATTAATTATAAAATATAACTCTGATATATATCCAATGTCAAAATACACTTAAAAATATATAACAAAGTTCATTAATTATATGTAATAATTATTTATAAATAATAATTAGTTTAATGGAATTTGTTCATGGCATGCTATTTAGAATTTAAATATGCATTTTTTTTCAAGAGTTTTATTATTATTAATTTTCATTCTTTTGATTAGAATTATGCACTTCTAATTTGTATAATTGCATATAATATTAATTTACATGGTAATTAGCCTCAAGAAATACAGTTCCTGGTATTTTATTTATAATTTTTAATACCAATATATTTTTCAATATATACGTAAATTTATAAATATATTAAATAACCTCAATATTACTACATATTCTTTTAATCATATAAAGATACAGTAAAAGACAAATGACACCAAAGATGCATTTCATGCTGAACCAGCACTTATCAGTTGGTCCAGGTCACTATCTCTCATATATATTCTTATTATATAAAAAAAATATTTATCTATATTAAATAATTACATTTTGAATTACAAGTGTCAAATTAACTCAACCCATATCTTTGACACCATCCACTTTATATAAATATAGTAATAATTATTATTAATCATTTACTAAACTAGAGATTATCTCTAGCACAGATATAAACTTCAAAACTTAATTAAAGATTAATATATCTCATTGTTTTAAAATTAAACATATAAACACACAGAATTATTTACATTTCTTTTTTCCACATGTAATATTTTTATAAATATATTAAATAACTTGAATATTACCATATATTCTTTAAATTCATATAATTATTCATATAATTAAAGATACAATAAAAGACAAATGACCTCCAAGATGCGTTTTGTGCTACACCAGCACTCATCAGTTGATCCAGGTCACTTTTCATATATATCCTTATTATATGAATAATATTTATGTATATTAAATAATGAAATTTTGAATTACAAATGTTAAATTAATGAAATGCATCTTGGGGGATTTGAATGCAGACTTTTAAGCTCCCTTCAACATATTCATTCCATCTTATACAAAATTAATTTTATATTATTTTTATATTTATATTTTTGATTTTGTAGTATAATTTCATTTTTAAATGGTTGCTATTGGATAATAACTTTGCTCTAAACCATGTTCTGAAATGGATTCTTCCTAATTACTTATATTTTAATATATGCTAGAATGAATAAACATCATAATAAATAAACTTCTGTCCCTGTGAGAATTATTGCAGCAGTATTTTGGAATGTAAGGTTCTCTTTCAGTTCTAGCCTGAACTGATAACAATACACCCTTAAGCTATCAACAATATCAACCTGTAGTCAAGGCAACCGCCTTAAAAAATAAAGGCGGTTGTCTTGACTACAAGTTGAGATTGTTGATAGTTTAAGGGTTGATTGTTATCATCTATATTTACAAACTTATTTAAAACCTTGAGTAATTGGCTTTATTATCTTAGTCCTTATGAATTCTTGAGTAATGCAGCTCTTTGATTATTTATTTATTTTTTGGTAAGCTTCTGGCAGCAATTACAGTCATGGTAGCAGACACCCCTCCATATATTTGTAAATAAACAGTAGGCAAACTTTGGCATACTTTATTTCAAATATAAGCTTTAAGACTCTTAACTGCTATCCAGTGTAAATTGCTAATCAGGTGTGCACATTATATACATTATGACTTGGGTGAACATAGCCTTATAAACTGTGCTGGAAGTGTTAATCCCAAACATTCTAGGTTAGCAATCCAAATACAATATATATGCATCTTCAATATGTTTGTTTTCAAAGTGTGAACATATTAATACACATACATTTCATTTTAATTGACAGTGTAATATAAAACCCACACCATTTAATGCAGATGCAATTATAAGCCCATTTGCAATTTTAAATGAACTGATAAATGTGTATAAATAGTAAATGATACTGGAATGGTTTGAGCATGCTCTATTGCATTTATAAGCTTTGGGATTATTAACATATATATATATTACAAATTTAATTAGAGCTCAGGATTTTTCAGTTTATTCATCCACTCCATCTCGAGCAACTAATATATATGACCACATACATATGAAAAAAATACAATCAGGTCTCGTCAGGCCAGGCCATAATCTCCCACATATATATAGTTGGTGCTCAGTTTGTATTAAAATAACAATTCTCAAACTTTAATGAACATGGTGTATTTTTAGATGTGATATGTTGGACTATTTCAATCATCTATAAGTTAATGTTGAATGTATTGAAAATTTTAAACTTTATTTAAACTTTCCAAATACAAACAACTTGTTAGTAATAACACACAAATTGACAAAACAGGCTAGTAATTACACAACGTTTCAAGTAGTATTATTCTCCACTCTTCTTCAGATGTTGCTGGCCTATATGCATAGTGACAGTATTCACTTAGAAGTTAAACTAGTTGAACTCGCACCTTTAGATTCTTGAATATTGAATTTAAGGCAAACACTCTAATCAACTGAGCTATTCTGTCAAAAGCAATATAAAATAGAAATTTGATATATTTATATATGAAGGTTGGCTTCTGAGTCCTTCAATTTGTTTTTTTTTGTTTCTACAAAATAAACTTACAGATGAAGATTTCTCAAGAATTTGTCAAGCAGTGAGCAGATCAGATTGTAAGTTACTTGAAAGGATAAGAGAACTTCAGAAAAAAATGCTTGTAAATCTACATGGGCAAGTCAAAAGTCATACTGCAACTAGTCTATCATCATCATCAATGAAAAATCTTAGTTCTAAACACCTTACTGATGCTGAATTATCAGTTCTTGAAAAAGGTTTGAATTTCACCATTACACCATCTACTGTCCCATTGTTGGATATAATAGCAGCCACTGAGGAGGTGATCAAAACTTGACTCTAGAAGAAGCAACAGAGTTACACTGGAGAATAAAAAGGACACTTGAAAGACAATAAGTGCACAAGCAGAAATCAAACATTTCATGTGGTGAGAGGAAAGCTATTACATCTTTCAAACAGGATACATCTATAATCATTTTTCCTGCTGAGAAAGGTAACACTACAGTTGTAATGGATAAAACTGATTATGATAGCAAAATATAAGGCCTTCTCACAGCAGGGAAATACAAAGAAGTAGCAAAAAAATCCAATTCCAAATACAGAGGTGAAACTACAAGCATTACCTCAGAAGTATCATAAGAATTTCAGTGATTCAGAAAAAAGAAAATTAACTTTGTATATCAGCAAAATTCCTCACCTGTTTGGACTATCTAATATCTATAAAGATAATGTTCCATTAAGACCTATTCTTAGTTCTAGAAATTCCCATGTCAAAATTTGTCAAGATTTCTTCTTGAAGTTCTTAGTTCATTGGGAAACAGGACACAATCTTTCATCAGGAATTCTAAGTATTTTGTACAATTAGTTAGAAACATGAAAATGGAAAGAGCTGACATATTGGTAACATTTGATGTGGAAAGTCTGTTTACAAATATACCATGTGATGAGGCATTGTCTATTGTAAGGAAAAGGTTATATGATGATGATAGTCTATAAACTAAAACAGCTCTACCTATTGATAGTGTAAAGGAATTATTAACATTCTGCATAACAACAACATATTTTCAATATAACTCAAAATTCTTCCAACAAAATCAAGGTATGGCTATGGATCATCACTGTCACCCTTGCTCAGCAACATTTACATGGAAGAACTTAAAACCACAGCCATAAATATTAATCCAAGTCCACCTAAAGTGTAGTTTTGGTATGTTGATGATACATTTGTGGTATGGCTACCTGGTGAGGTACAATTACAGTCATTCTGGATGCACATTAACAACATATTCATATAATTAAATTCACAATGGAATCAGAACAAGTACAAAAATTGGCATTCTTGGATGTTTTTCTGACAAGACTCCCTCAGGGCAAAGTAAAAACAACAGTGTATAGGAAACCAACACACACAGGCAAGTATTTAGCATATATATACAATCATGTGAAAAGCACTAAACATGGAATTGTATTATCAGTATGGAACAGAGCAAAAGTTTTTTTTAGAAACCAGTGATTTGGAAAAAGTAAAGATTCACATAGAACAAATGCTTATGAAGAATGGTTATCCATCAGTGGTCATCAAGAAAAACTTCAATGGACAACACAAAGAGACACCAAAAGAGAAAACAATTATTGGTATGATAGTGTATCCATACATACCAGGAAAATCAGACAAATTAAAGAAAATCTGCAGTCAATCTAACATTAGAACAGCTTTCCAAAGCCACACCACACTTTGAGGAATTCTTACTTCTACTAAGCCTAAACTGGAAATGCTGAAGAACAAAAACTATATCTATAAAATACTGTGCAAATGTGGAAGGAAATACATTGGTGATACCTGTCAGACAGTGATTGAACGACTCCAAACTCCTGGTTAAAAGAGAAAAAACAGATGTGTCTACAGTAGCAGATCATGTTTGTACTAATGACCATATGTTTAATTGGGAAAATACAAATATATTGGATAAAGAGGAAAAAAATGCATAGAAGAAAATTTGAGAAAGCTGCTCATATGACAATGGCAAATAATCCTATAAGTCAACACAGTGTAGCAATACACAATGTATGGAAGCCTCTAATTAATCTTGCTCTTAGAAAAAATATTAAACAACAATAATAATAACTAAAAAAACTAATTAGCTTTGCTCATATAAAAAAATTGAAGGACTCAGGAGGATTTGAACCTACCCTCATATATAAATATATCAAATTTCTACTATATGTTGCCTTTGACAGAATAGGTCAGTTGGTTAGAGCATTTGCTATAAATTCAATATTCAAGAATCTAAAGGTGAGAGTTCAACTTCTAAGTGAATATTGTCACTGTGCATATAGGCCAGAAACACCTGAAGAAGAGTGGAGAATAATACTACTAAAAATGTTGTGTAATTACTAACCTGTATTGTCTATTTGTGTGTTATTACTAACAAGTTGTTTGTATTTGAAAAGTTGAAATAAAGTTTAAAATTTTCTATACATTTAACATTCATTCATAGATGATGGAAATTAGTGTGACATATCACAACCTTTAATGGACACATTTCAATCTTCTCACCCTTCCAACTATTCAACCATCCATTTCATTGAAAAACCAATGGTAGAACACTCAAAGCCCATATTGTATTTGATAATGCAGTCATACCTAAGTAGACATTATGTCAATCCAACACCTCATATATATATGGATACATAATGGTCTGATAATAGTTGGAATTAGATTGATGTAATGTCTAAATGGATATGATTACAATAACAAATCCAATAAGGGACTTTGAGCAGACAATCATTGGGGTTTTTAATGAAAGTTTGAGGAATTGCTATCTTAATATAAACAGAGCACTGATTGTATATATATATATATATATATATATATGGGTGATTATAATCTGGCCCAACTAATGAGTGTTGATTTTGCATGACATACATATATTGGGGTTCATGTATCTTTTTCATATGTATGTAATCATGGGTATTGCTTGAATAGAGCGGATGATAAATAGATTGAAAAATCCTGAATTCAAATATACTGTTTTAAAATAATATTATAAATTTG
Organism: Epiperipatus broadwayi; assembly: GCA_028023455.1. Taxonomy (NCBI): domain Eukaryota; kingdom Metazoa; phylum Onychophora; class Udeonychophora; order Euonychophora; family Peripatidae; genus Epiperipatus; species Epiperipatus broadwayi. Next base: position 167,546 of record JAQFVV010000483.1, on the reverse strand, counting down.
CAAACATTTCTCTAGAGGATATAAATGCATAATATTAATAGTTCATATATGTATAACTTGTAAATTATAATAACAGTACAAATAAACAGTAATAATATATAATTATAAAATTTAAAAATATTACGGTAATTTATTAATTTACATATATATAAAGGAAGTGATTATTTATTTGATGGAAACGGATAAATGCAATGCTAATCACCAACTATATTTCTTATAGATGTAGTCACATTCTTTTTAAAAACTTCACCATTAATAAAAATATAATATATTATATTATAATAAAAAATAAAACCTCAAATATAAGAAATAGAGGTTTGATAGAGTCTTTAAAAAATCCATTAAAAAAAATTTAATAATATATTACTGTTTGTGAAATGTGGGAGTAAAAGGACACACCCAAAGAGAAATAAGATAGTAAAAATATGTAGAGTGATAAAATAAAGCATCTCTCAAGAGAGAAGAAAGGTTCCATGTTTTAAACTAGGAATACGATATGTAAGGCCTAACTCTAGGATTTAATAAGAAAATGATATTAACATTTCAGCAATGAGAGTCTTATAGATTTGCATTGTGGTGCTTTGGGGACAGGATTGATAAATTTGGTGTAAAGTATTGAGTGAATCAAAACTAATTTGTAGATATTTCCTGTACATATTTAAATGTTTGTTTAATAAAGTTTATTACTTAAAATAAAAATATTAGGTAGTTTCTAAAATTGTAGCCTATAATAATAGAAGGCTCATAAATACTGTGTCAATCCACAGCTCAGAGCTTTTCTTTTAAGATCAGTTTGAGTTGTTTTGAATTATAAATATATAGTAATCCAAAGGTGTCACTATCAAGTTCAAAGGATAATAGCAATATATTTACCTTAAATAAACCACACTCAGCTATTATATATTTATACATAGTTTTTATCAGAAACCAGAATTCTCGGGATTTTGCACAAATTTTTTTTAAAGAAAATATCCAAGTTAACATCATTATAATGAATGGTAATACGATTCTTTTTGAATATCAAAAAAAAAAAAAAAAAAAAGGTCTTTATATTTCACTTATATAAATATTTTACAATTCTTAACCTGTTAATCTGGATATGTCTGTTGAGTCAAAGACTATGGATTGATTGAGGATGAAACCATGGAAATATTTATAAATAAAATACAAATTTTAATGTTTTTTATTATGGTTTTTTAATGTAAATTTAATGCTTCCTAGAAAATTTAGCATAAGCGAAAAAAAAAAAAAGAGTTCTGAAGAGTGTAACTGTAAGTTATAATGTGTAATGATATTTAGTTGACATATCGTTCAATAGTACAAAAAAATAATTGTTTCTTTTTTGTAAATTTACTCCATATAAATATGTTTGAGTTTTCTGGATTATTTTCAGCTGATAAAGGTAAAAAAATCTCAGCTAAGTTTGGTCAATCTGCCAATGAGAGTCAAATATTACATAATAATAGTAGATCATACAGCTAGCTATATGTTTAATGACAAGTAATTTTTTTTTAATACGTAAAAAATATCATATGTTTGAATTGTGGAAGATTGTGTAAAAATTCTAATCATTTTAATAAGTACATAAATAAGACTATTCTATATTTAATAATGGAAATATATAAATGTATTTTATGGGCCAATTAAGTTTTAATACATTACTATAACTCAAAAGTCAGATTCCTAAAAAAGTAATTAAAAAAATGATAAACAATCCTCATTTTTCTGTATTTACATCAATTTAGAGGCCATTTTAAACAAGTAGCCATTTTTATCCAATCCCCAGATTCTTGAATGGTAACTGAATTAAGCATCAATACTTCGAAAGCATGTAACTTTTATATCAGTGATAATTTTTATAATTATGTAAACTGGCTTGATCAAGCATTGGTGGTCGAGAGGCCATCGACAGCCGCTTTACAAGCAGTTGTCCGGGTTAGCGGGTTCGCTTCCCGGCTGATGCTATGACCCATGAGAAGAAAAAGTATCACATTTTCAAAATGGTGATGTTTATTTTATTTGTCATTTAAGAGCCTGTGGATGAGATTAAAATGGTCATTTTTTATTGAACCAATGAATTGAATTGTTTACATGATTCTTTAAGAATAGTAGTATTGTCAGACTTAGTTAAATAGTCAATAAGCTTACATTTCTAAAAAATATAAGATCATGGTATGTGAGGAGAAAGAAATAAACGTTTAAAAACTAAAGTATTATATAAAAAAACAAAACTAAAGTTTGTCATTCAAATTGTAAACATATTAACACTTTACTAAATCTGCATGAAATGAAATATAATTTCTATTTATTTAAATATTTTATTTAAATATTGATTAAAAAATGATTGCTGCAAATAAGTTCTTATTTTTTCTCCAAACTGGGTAAAGGCTAGCATATTCTACATTCCTTTAAGTAGTTGATTAAACATTTAAAATTCAAGTCTATATTCAAAAATCCTATATAAATTTTTTTTAAAAAAGTGATATAATAGAAAAAATTTTAATTAATTAGATAAAGAAAATAGTAATAATAAACTTCCGTTATTATTATTGTTATTAATTAATTAAAAGATGATAATAGTCGATAAACTAACTGTGCTTTTTATGTAGATTAATAGCCATATATTTATGTATTGCAGCAGGTTTTTCTTTTAAAAAAAATACAGTCTTTATACAGAAATTGGCATACTTATTCACTAATTGTATCTTTTTTTATTGACCGAGTCATTTTATTTAGTTATATTAAATTCAGTTAGAATTTTTTTATTTTATTTTAGTTGGCAGTATTTTACACTATAAATATCAATTATTTTGAGAATTATTTTTTAACAACAGTTTTTTCTTTCACTGTATTTTACTGAGATTTTTTTTATAAGAATAAATCTGCATATGATTACGTAGTCAGATTTTGCTGTTAGTCATATTTTGATGTAATCATTTTATGCAATATGTATTTTGGACAATTTTTTTTAAATTCTACAGTATCATATGTATTTAGCAAAAAACGTTTAATTAATTTTTATTTGAAAAAAATAATCAATTTTATTTCTTCCCTTCAAAGCTATCTATTGAAATATTGGATAATCAATGAATATTGGGTAATGAATGAATACTAAACGATAATGCTAACTAAACTCCTAGACTAATTTTCACTATTGGCTAAGAGCAATGAGAGCTTTGAATTTGCACCCATATATCTAGCACCCATATTTGTTTTTATACTGTCCAAGCTAATGGCTTAAGATGTGAAGATCCTAAGATTTTGAATTAAAGCTAACTTGTTTGAAACTACACATTTTAGTGATTGTAGTTATATGTAAATCATAGTTAGTTTTGCCATTTTGGTGAAGATAATATATCTCAATTCATTAACTATGATAATGGGAAAAAGTTGAAATAACTGCTTGATTTAGGCAATTGAAGGTTCTTGGGTAGTGAAGGTCAACAACCAAAAACTATATTGAGAATTTGTTTCACACAGCCATCTATTTTCATTGAATAACAAATGGATGACCCTGGAGAAGAATAATAGAATATATTATCAGTTCTAATGGAGATTTAAATTGATAGAATTATTTGGTATTGGCAAAAAAAGGATAGTAGAATAAAAAAGTTTGATTTTGGGCTCTTTGAGATCAGTTAAATTGATACAATAAAATAGAAATAGTTGATCTTCATGGAAATTAGGATTTGAAATTAATAAGCCTATTGCATTTTAAAATAAAATGAGCAACTCCTTACTCTAGCGCCATCTATAGTTTTTAAGCAATCACTATTTACCAAATGTTAGTGCATTTTAATATTCATTTATATACTTGTTATTGAGCAATACATTTTATTATTTAAGCTAAAAATCTGGAAATCAAAACACTAAAGTTTTTGAATCTAAGACAGCATGCTTAAAGTCATCGAGATCTGATTCCATGTCAATACTGTAAGTACTTTTTTTTTACTGACTTGAATTATATTCGTCACTCATCTATGATAAAGCAAAAAAAGGTTTATTATTGCAATGATAGTAATCTTGAGGGATTAATAAATACTATATCTCCAGCCTCAGATGGTTTCTGGATTTTGCCTTTTTCAATGAGGCTCAAGATTTACAGCTGGGAGGAATCTTATGTATCTCTCAATTATTTTTAATTCATTTTTATTATTATTTTAAACTAAATATCTGAAATTCAACACTTTTAAAAAGAAATCGAGGCTACTAAAACATAGGGTTATTAATCTGGAGTTAGATGTATATAATTAATCAAGCAGCTTAGCTTGGATTTAAAGATCTTAGGGTGTTTTGTATTTCAAGTTTTTAACTTGAATAATAAAATGGAGTTAAAGGTGATGGCTAAATGCATAACTGATTTATTTCTAGTTTGAATCCCAAGCTTTGTTAATGAAAGTAAAGCCAGAAACCAATCTAGGCATGGGAATATCAGGTAATCACTAATAATTTAAATTTATTGTAGATGGCGCTAGATTAGAAGGTTGCTATTGTTGAATATGCAAAGTGGTAGGAAAACAAAAAAGTGACTGGAATTAAACAAAGCAATTAACAACAAAAGGCTTAAGATATTAGCAGTAGAGAAAACACATCTAAGAGAAAAAAAATTACATTGAAAGACTTGGTATGGCAGGGTATAAATAGAAAAAAAGAGTAGTGGTATAGAAGTTATGTCAAAAATACTTAAATACTATAAAGGGTCAAAAACATTTGTGATTTGAAATAAAGTTAGGAAGACAAGAATCATTGGTGGCTATAGTGTATATGGTCACTGGAGATAATCTAATTATAATGGAATGGAACAGTAGGATACATGACAGAGTATAAATAGAAAAAAAGGTATGGTGGTATAGAAGTTATGTCAAAAAATATTTAAATACTGTAAAGGGTCAAGAACATGTGTGGTTTGAGATAAGGTTAGAAAAACAAGAATGGTTGGTGGCTATAGTGTATATGGCCACTGGAGATAGTCAAATTATAATGGAATGGAAAAGTAGCATATATGAATGCCTAGTTAAGGATATACAGAATTTCAATAAAAGGGGAAGAAAATAATGGTTATAGGGGATATGAATGGGCATATTGAAAAATTGATGTCATGGGTAACAAGAATGGACAGTTTTTGAAATTTTTTTTGTCAGAGAGTAAATTTGAGCATTGGAAATTTATCAAATAGTTAGAGGGACAATACACATGGTCTAGAAATAATATATTTCACATAATAGATTATGTATTGGTAGAGAAAGAGGGGGTGAATAAAGTACAGAAAATTAAGTTATTGATAATGAAGAGAGAGCACATAATAGTGATCATAATTTCTTTATAATAGAAATGGTTAGTAATGTGATGGAAAATAGTAATAAAAGTAGAAAAAATAGTGAAAGATATGGTTGAAGAATGAATAATAAGAATAAGTTAGAAGAATATAAAATAAAAGAGAAAAAATTATGGAAGACTTGGTTGGGGATGAATATAAGGACTTGTGTGATGAAGTAGAAAAAGTAATAGAAAAGTGAAAATTAGTAAAAGTGTAAAAGAAAGGGAAAAGCATGCAGAAAATAGAAATGTGCTATAAAAACAAAGAAAGTAAAAAAAGATGTTAATATTAAAAGGGAAAACTATTTTTTTTAAAAAAGAAATTGACCAAAATAGATAATTATAGAAAAAAAAAGAAATTAAATAGAAAATTATTGGAGGATATTAATAAAAGTGGAAGAGATGGGAGTAAATTTTTTTGGAAATATATTAAAAGAAGGAATGTAGGAGAAATGATGAGAAAAAAGAATGTAGGTCTAGAAAAGAATTAGAGATAATCTTTAATAAGTATGTAATGGATATAGAAAAGATGTTAGATGTGAAGGACAGAGTGATAACAACATAAAATCACAAAGTAATAGAAATATTAATTTTATAGAAAATGAATTGAATGAGGCAGGGAAGAAATTGACAAATGGAAAGGTAAGAGGTTTATATGAATGGGCAGCAAAGATGATGATGAATTTGAGAAATAGAGTTATGTTTTAATAAGGTGGCACAGAAGAGTGAGTTTCCAGATAGATGAAATAATACAGGAGTAAGGCTATTATTTAAAGGCAATGGTAAGGATCATAACAAGTTAATAATAGACCAATATGGTAACATTAGTGTTATATAAAGTTTTTGCATATATGGTAACTGGAAGGGTGGCAAAATAGATGGAAGAAAATAATATAGTGGGAAACTTTTTAGTTCAAATAAGCATATAGAAGATAGTTTATTTATAGTTACACAACTTATAGATAGGAGTAGGAATAAGGTAGACAATTATATATGGTCTTTATAGATATAGAGAAGGTATATTACAAAATAAATAGAAATAGATTATGGGTAATTTTAGTAAATTTGGGAATGATGGAGCTTTAGAAGATCTTATTAAGAGATTGTATAAAAGTAATTATTATACATATGAATTAGAAAATATAAATCAGTTAGAGTTAAAAATGGAGTGGGACTAAGGCAAGGATATTCTATGTCACCTATTTTATTTTTGTTATATTTGAGAGAAATAGAGAGCACAATAGAAAGTCTAGGAAGAGGAGTAGAGATACCATTAATAGATGGCAAGATAGTGTATATATCATCAGGTCTTTTATTTGCTGATATATTCTTGTGCACAGAAAGTAGGGAAGATATGGAAATTATGCTGAAGATGTATGCAACAGTGGGTAAAAAGATATGGATTAAATTTTGTGAAAAAAAATCAAAAGTAATGATAATAAATACTGAGGAAAGAGAAGAGAAAGAATTTTTATTGGGAGATATAAAGTTAAATGTGATGAATAGATATAACTATTATTTGGTAATCATTTTAAGTAATCAGAGAAATTGCTTGGATGAATGGAAGAAAAAATTGATAAATGAAGCAAAGAAAAGAAAGGGACTGGTAAAGAAATTATCAGTGTTTTCATATAATAAATATGATGTAGTTAGAAATGTATGGAAGTGGCAGTAGCAGTGTTAACTTATGGTAATGATGTGTTAGGAGTTAGTAAAGGGATGTTAGACTACTTGGAAAAAGTACAAAGAGAAGTAGGAAGACATGATTAGATGCAGAGGTGTGGATGGCAAAGGAGGCAATTCAAGGAGAAATAGCATGGTGGAGTTTTTATATGAGAGATGCAAAAAGATAAATGAAAATTTTTAGTAGACTGCAATTTATGTATAGTAAGAGAATAGCCAAAATAGTATGAGTAAAGGACAGACAATAAGATGGGTGAAAAAGATAATATGGTATGTAGAAGATTTGGATGACTTTATGTCAGTATACTTAAACAAAAGATGGGATGATTGTGTTAGAAAATTGTTGAGTGTTATAATGGCAAAGAATGGGATAGAAGAATAGATGCATTAATAAAAAATAGGGAAATGGAGAACAAGTATGGAGAGTAAAAAGAGTTTAAATACATATATAGAAGTAAACAGAATGTTGTGTGTGTTAATTTATGATAATAGCAAAGAAAGTAATTTACTGTTTAAGATTTGAACAGGATCATTAGTAACAAGGGAATATACACATAAATAAAAAAATGTGAGTGATTTAGTCTGCAACTATGTAAAGAAGGCATGGAAAATATTAGGCAGCTGCTAATTGAATGTAAATTCTTTCAAGAAGAAAGGGTAAAAATAATGAAGTTGTGGGAAAATAAATATAGACTAAGTGATTATACAAAATGTGGGTTCTTGATTTTTATGCTGGTTTAAAAAAAGATAAGGGTGCCTAGATATAAAGGCCATAGAATTGACAAAGATAATCTTATGGAAATGGGATGGAGCAGGGTAGAAAAGAATATGGAAAAACTTGTGGGGAAAGGAAAGAGAAGGTAAGGTGGCTAATGAGCTTCTCTGGGTATAGTGGCTGAATCCAATCAAGGAGCAGTCATAATGCATTGCATGTTTTATCAAACATTATCTCTTGAGCTCAAGAAACAAATCTGCTATTAATCAAATTTTAAAATGCATAGAATTTGTTTAATAAAAATAATTACATTGGATGTAAAACAGAAGCAGTATAAATAATAATTTTTATTTTATTTGTTGCAGTTTTAAATAGTATTTATCAAAATATCAAGTTCAGAAACCTTTTTTCCCATGGCAATGTATTTCTTGCATATAATAAATGATTTACAATTTATTATCAACACATTAACAAATTCGATTTTTTGATAATATAAATAAGGCTAAATTTACATATTCACAGTATAAAGTTCTATGTCATGTGTCTCTCTCTTCTATCATAGAGACCAAATAAAAGACAACAACCTTTTGAGAGCACCAACTTTAAGACAAGCATTTATATAGATGCCTATGATTAAATATGGCTTTGGTGTTTATTGATATAAGCAGTAATCCAGACAAAAATTCTTCAAATTAAATTATATGTGTCACCACCATACTCTCACAGATAAAAGATTGTGAGCATTTGTTCCATTGAAATGGAACATATCATTCACAGGTTATTTTTAACTACTGTTTCATGAAGATTTTATTGTGATATTTTTTAAATTTATTCTCTTGCTTAGATTATTTAGATGTTTATTTACTGATCAATAACTGAATAACTAGCTAAGTTAACTATGGTCCAATTATCTGAACAAAAGTTTAAATTTGCTGTATTAAATTAAATAAGAGTTTCAGTTCACTAACAGCAATTACAGATATCGTAACATCTGATTGGCTGTCAGATAAGTATTATAATATGCACGAAAGGTTTGCAGCCTTTCAATTTAATTTTAAAAACCTGTAATAAACTAATGTAAATTTTTTTTATTAATAACTACAGTTTAATTTTTTTTAAATGAGTGTAAATATATTCTATGATATTTAAATTGATTTCTGTTTTATAAACTCTTCAATCCAATTTCTTCTAGAAATAAGCCTACTGTGGTTTTCATCTCTGCTAATTCAACAAGTATGTCCAAGAAAATATTAATACAGACAATCAATAAACTTTATACTTTTCTTATTATTATTTTGTAATTCATTAAATAGGAATAATTCATTATACAGGAAAGATTAATAAAATTACAAATACACCACAGCTTAGCATTGCTTTCGATCAGGCAGGTCATTTGTAGTGCAAGTTAGATTCGTAAGTAAACGAACATATAAATTAGCTAATATGCATGTTTTATCAATTCATCCATACCACTTGTATGACAAAGCAGCACATGAATTCTTTTTACTTGTGGCATGGGTGTTATTTGCAATAAACCACTCTCAGTGCAAACTACTTTTATGTTATGTGAATCAAAATTTTGACCCAGACCAGGCTCCTCAGATCATCTACAAAATTAGATGTAATGAGCTGCTTGCAACACAGTTTACTTTGGTGAATCCTGTCATGACAGCAGTACAAGTATATATAGAAATATGCTAAAACAAACTAATATAAAGTCGGTATTCGAAACCATGAGATCAAATTGGATCACAATTTCAATCCACATAACATAAAAGTAGTCTGTACTGAGTGCAATGATTGTAAAAAAATACAAAGAAGCATAGTTTATCACAAATAACACCCAGATGATAAATAAAATGGATTCCTGTGTAACTTTATCATGCAAGTGATATATGAAATTGATAAATTTGGATATTAACATATTTATATGTTCATTCCCTTACAAATCTGATTTGTGCTATAGTTGTATAAATTTGATCATTAATTTCTTTAAAAGATGACAGTAATCTCTCAAAATTGCATTTACTGCATGGGATGAATCTGGTTTAAATGTTCTGAAGATATAATCCTCCCTTTAGAGTAGTCATTGAACTAACTGAATATTCGTAATATAAGTTTCTTGACTTTTAGTCTGGTTAATAGGGATTTTTTTGATGGGGAAGGAGAATTAATCATATATAAATCTTTTGGTGATTTGTTTGACATATATCAGGAATTAAGATGTTCATTCATGTTTGTAACAATGCCCCTACTATTTTACATCAATCATAGTAATTTTGTTTATGAAGTTTGTGATAGATTTTTATGTTGTTTTATTGCCCTAGTATTGTTTTGATTATAAAAGTTTATAATATTATTAGTCTTTCTCAGCAAGCAACGAGTTTTGTCTATAGTTAGCTTAAAAGGTTTTATCCTGGCAACCTTAATGAATGTAGTCATTATGACAGGATCATCAACATCAGAATTTTAGAGCATCAGTATTTGAACTAATCAGGCAAAAATGCACTATTTTTAAACTCAGATCAGTTTAAGATTTCTTGTCACAAATTAATGAGATTAATATCAATTATTCATCAGATACTTGGGCAGTTACCAAGGATTCTAAGTGTAGAAAATATAAATTGGCATGTATTTCTATGCTAATAATATCAAATGTGTAGTATTAATATGACTATTTGATTAAATTGCCTAACTACTATATAGTCAAAGAATATGGAATTGTCTGAGATATAATCACAAATATTATTAATCATGGATTATTTTGTAAAAATATGCATAAATTTCTTCCATAGCAATTAGAAAACTCAAACTGTTATTTTCTCTAATTATTGTGAATAATATTTCCTCAGTAGATAAACACTTTACCGAAAATGCAAAAGTATTTATTTAAACCAACTACGTGATAGTGCTCTTGATTTCTTTTTACTGTTCATAAGTAAATGGCAGAGCAAAAGTCTATTCAATAATGAGAAATCCATTTATAAGTTAATATAGGATGATTTGATAGATTGGCTATGAGTAGACCAAGTTTACTTGGCCTAGATTCAAATCCAGGCTGTAGATATGGTAGGATGATTTATTATCACCATAGCACAATACCCAAAATTATAAGTTGTCATTTAATTCAAAAACATTAAATTCTATTAACAGTCTTAAAATAAATTAAACTTAGTAAGTATAAAAAAAAGTTTCCTCCAATGTCATTATTATGTATTTCTTACAAGAACTTTTTTTAAAAAGGGTATATTAACAAGAATTTTATTGATAGTTGTGAGCCATTTACCTAGAGAGCAGATTAGGTTTAAGTTGGAAAGAACTATTGAGTACAGTTTATCTTTAATCACCCACAAAAAAACTAGTGCTATTTTTATTCATCTAATCTGAGGTTATAATTCAATTTGAAAAAATGATATTTTTCTAAAGTATTAAATAAAGGAAAACTATTAATTTACATCGGAAAAAATGCTCTTGAATAGTGAACTGTGCAGTGCTCTCAGATCCAAGGTTCCTCACTGATGAAAGCCACAAACTAGAAACTGGTATGGGGATATTAGATGAGTAGGCATAGATAAGAATTTTATGCAAAAACCTTCTTGCATCCATTGATTATTATGGTTTGCACTGAGTGGTGCTACTGTATGGAGAGTTTAGCCTCTGTGTAAATAGCTTGTGTAAGCATAAAGAATGGTGATCATGTGATGTTTTGTGGTTTAACTATTAAGCAGAGTGATTTTCCCACTAAATCAAAATATAGTTTTATCATCTAAGTCTTGTGTCAAATTAAGACCTATGAGTTCCAAACAATTTTTTTTTCCAAATCCAATACTGAAGCTAGCTAGTTTTGATCTTCTTGGATGTGACTGGATAACTCTATAGATGTCTGCTTATCTGCTTTGTAAATGACATTCGGTGGCCACTGATATGTGTAAATGTAGACAAACACAAAACATTCACCACAAAGTTAATTACTGTTGAATCTATGACTATAGAAGCAGAATTGAAAGCCATAATAAAACCACTAGTGAATTTATCTCCTGATTGGAATTTCTAAAGTTTTTGTGATATTGTATTAATAGTTTAGCTGTCTAAAAAATCCATATGCTAAATAATTAAATTAGTGTAAGTCTGTTTAGCAAGTTATTAATCTGGGATTTAAAAATAAAACTTGATAAAAGTTGAATTTTTTAAAGTCTCTTTTTTAAAATTACTCAATGGCCAATTCAGTTAATTATTGATTATCAAACTAACATCTAATTATTTTTATTAAGAAATTAAACAAAGATGTGAAGAAAAAAATTAAACCTTCATTGTTACATTTTGAATTACAAATGTCAAACTTCCTCCACCTACAACTTTGACGCCAACAACTTCAGATTAAAACGGTAATGATTCTTACTAATCATGTACTAAACTAGAGTATTGTCTCTAACCCGGATATAGATTTTAAACCTCAGTTAAAAATTAATATATCTGTTTTTTTTTAATTAGACACACACATAGTTATTTATATTTCTCTACCCCACGTGTAATATCAGCATAATTGTAATTGCATTAAACAATTTCCACACCATCACAAATTCATTTTATATAATATGAATAAAGATACAATACAAAACATTTGTTATTTATTGTATCTTTCTTCATATGATTTGAAAAGAATATGAAGTGGTGTAGAGATTGTTTATTAATACCTTTATAAAATCTTAATCACTCAGTTCCCCGTTTTTATTTGGGAAGCTGCTGGTGATACTATTATCTTGTAGTAGATTATTTAAAGGCTATTTTAGTGTTAATCTGAATATTATTTAAACTAATAATTAAATAATCTTCAAATTAATAAACTGTTTTACAATGGATTTTTAATTATTTACCATTTTAAAATTCCTTTTTACATTATCATCTATAGAGTGATAATAAGGGTACCTCAAAATCTCAATTTGGTAAATTGTATGAAAATGAGCTAGTCATACACTTAATCGCTCAAATGTTTCGTGATTTCCTAAGCAAGTAATCTATAAGACCATTTGTTATGATTATAATCTTACTTAAAATTACATGACTTTTTTATATTAATTTCATCGATGTGGTAATTTTTAAGTTGTAAATAAACTACTATATATATATCAGAGAAGATGGATTGAACTTGGAGAGTCCTTCATCCTGCAATGATAGATAATGGCTGAATATGATGATGATAAATTTTCTATTATAATGCTTTGCGTTTAGTTCTTGTTTTCTAAAGAAAGTGCTATTATTTTTTATTTCACTTAATTGTTTTGAATATATAAATAGTAATAGATTCTGTTTTATCGTTGGTGATTTTAATTATCTAAAGTTTTCAAAAATTTCCTGCTTCTCACCGCTTGCAGACACATGTTTCTAATACAGTAATATGTAATTTTTCTTTCTTTCTTTTTTTAAAAATATTAATTGACACATTGGTTGCTCTACATATATTTTTTTTCTTTTGACCTTTCAAGATTTACTTCCCACTAATTCTTACGTGATAAATGTGTAAATAGTTTGAATAATTATATAAATATTAGCAATATTTTAATATTTATGAAACAGTTTTATAAGTGTATATTTTTTGTTTAATTTTTTTTTTTAAAATTCAGTTCATATGATACATTAAATCCTGTCTTCGCATTATAAATTTAAAAGTTGTGAGGTTGTGTGTGTGTTTTTTTTTACTATTAAAAACAACACGCAAAAATTATATGTAAATAAGAACAAAACTAAAAAGACATTTCTACTCAAATTAACCAAAAAATACGCAAATGAGACATCAACAAATTCTTTTTGATTAATTGGTTTTTGAGAGAATAGTTGCACTTTGTACTAGGCATAGGGTGTGGTCTTAAAATTTAGCAATCATTTATGTTTCAGCAAAGTATGACCAAATCGGTAATATGCATCATAAATCCATTTTATTAGAAGCCATCTCTGAAAGTATAAACGCCATGGCCATGTTCTGCATATTCGCATACCAATTTATGTCCATCTGCAATTTTTATGGAAACTAAGAATCATGTAATACTTTATTTTAAAATATTTATATTAAAAAAATTTCATTAATTCTCAAACTTTCTAATGATATTACTGACATGGTACTGGATTTATATAAGTAGCAAACATTCTTTTATGTAAATTGTGACTGTATTTATCTTATAGTAGATATTTTTAAAGCCATTGTGTCTACTCTGGCTAATTCATAGATAAAATAAATCTTCTACTGTAAAGGTTATTTTAACAATTGCCAATTTTACTAAATCCCATTTTATTATTAAATTCATGTTATTTAAAATATTTAAATTACGTTCTCCATTTAACACATGATTAATCATTACGTTAAGTTGTTTCATAGTTTTAATTGTTATTATTTATTAAATTACCTTTTCAACAATTCATTACATTAGTACACTTTTTACATTTCAAAATAAACAACAAATACACCTTTTGTTACATATTGTGGTACTTGTAGTTTTAAAAGTCATAAATCACAAACATCAGTTTTATAGATTTTCATAAATTGCCAAAATCATTTTTTCACCAATTTTTTTATTTTAAAATATCTTCTTTACTTAAATATTAAAAGTCCCTAATCTGTATGTTTTAGCAGTATGTCAGATTTAAATTCTAAAGTTTCATGGATCCATTCTTAGTTTAAAAAAGTCAACTAATTTATCAACTATGCTAAATATTTCATTAGAATATCACTAGATCTCATAAGCAATTAACATATATTAAAATTTTCTTATCTCCTCATATATAATTTAATGCACTCTTTTTTATATAATTCTTTTTTCATTTTGTTTACAGTTTTGACTATCCTGCAGTCTTCATCAGAGCTTTCTATGAATTTCACTTCAATTAATACCATAAAATAATTTTATTTAATAGAAAAACCTATTTTAAAATTTTATAATGCATAATAAAAAATGTATAAATACTTTTAACTATTATTAAATTTATAAAAAATCAATGAAACACAAAGATAAAATAAAAGCTTGTTCTCAGTAATTTTATTAACTTACTTTTTTCTCACTGCTGTTATTTAAATTATTCATCCTTTAAAAATGTATCTGTAAAATAGTCTTTTTTCTGTTAATTTTCTCCAACTTAGAAAATTGAATATGTATGTAAATCCATAAAAAATGTGATTTTTATAAATAATATTTATGACTGAGTATCTATTTGATTTTATAAAAATTTATAGATCAGGCATTATAATTATTTTTTATTTTAATGAAGATAACTTATTTCAAATATTTAGTAAGGTTATTTTTATTAATCTAGTTTTCAATCTACATTATATTCATATAAGTAAATAATATATCTAATTAATTATTTTTTGCTCAATAATACATACAAACATAGAAGAAAATAGTCCACTGCATACCACTAGCTGAAAATGAAATAGAAAGTATTGAATCCCTCCTCCCCTAATATTATATTTCAGCAACACTCTCTGAGAATTAATATAAAGTCTAAACTTCAAACAGCTAACTCAAAAGGCTGTTTGATGTTTGGACTATATTTATTCACAGACAGCATTGCTGAAATATCATAACATTTGGGAAGGTGATTTAAATATATATGTGAAACATTTGAAGTAATAATATTTTCAAACACAGTTAATATCACTCCAGCTACTTGTTACATTTTCAATATTAGTTTTTAATTTACAGAAGTTTTAAAAATGTCTTCCTTGTAAAGTTTAATATTTGGTTTTTTAAAGAAGAGTATATACATCTGAATTTGATTTAAAGTTTGAACTTATTTATATAATTCAAAGGTGGACAACCTTTTCAACCCATAGACCAACTTCAATTTTTCCTTTTTCAATGAGAGCCATACATTTTTGAAATTAAAAATACAGTAATATCATTATTATTTCTTTACTTTTATAATTCCATGTCATAACATAAACAGAAATTTATGCAGCATAAACCATTATCCACAATAAAACAAAATAGAGGCAAAATTCTTCATACAGTAGATAATCATAGGGAATGGTGATCATATGATGTTTAGTGGTTAAAAACCACAAAATATTACTCTGATAAAGAATTTAATGTGACATTTGCTACTGATTATTTTTTTGGTAAAGAATTTACATTCACAGTCAGTGACATTTTACTAATAAGGATGTGCTTTAAATTTTTATCTATTATATGAAAATTCTCACATATATGTATTCCTGAGTAACAATATTCTTTTCTTTTACATTGTCAGTCAAGTGTAAAATTTCTTGAAAATTCAAATTTTAAAAAGGTCAATATTAGATAATTCTGTAAATTTCATTTTTAAATTTTTCTTTTAAAATTCTATAATCTCAATATAATAAGAAACTTTATTTATGTGAGATATCTTGAAAGGATCTACAAATATTTCAAAATAAGCTTTTTTTGCTTTTAAAATCAGACGACCACTAAAATTCAATATGCACTTTTATTAAAATATTGATATATTTTTGTTTTGAATAGATACTATTAAAAGTAATGGTAAATACTGGAAAACTAATGAAATTACTGTTGTTTAACTAGTTTTGAAAAATTTTGATTTTTTATTGAAAGGCACGAACATGTCCATATAATTTGATTATTAGTTGATTTTTTTGTTGTAATTTTATATTTAAGTCATTTAAATGGGTGATTTGATCAATGAGAAATGACAAATTATGCAACCATTGCTTATTAATCAGTTCTGCTATGGGTTTTTCTTTAATTTCTATACTCCATCTTGTCATTTAATTCAAAAAATCTTTTTAATATAATTCCTTTTAAAAATCATTGAACTTCACAATAATATGTTAAATCCTTATAACTGGTTTCAAGATCTATAAATTTTAAAAATACTCTGTTGATGAGCACTGATTTGAATGTAATTTCATGTCTGCATTTAACTACAAGAATCATTATGTTTTTATGTTAATAATTTTAATAGCATAAATTTCATTGGTGAATCATGCATTGGGAAATAAATTTCATATCATTGTTAAAATGTATTAAAACAATTTTCTTCTGTCCATTTCAACAAATTATGATACCCAAAGTTGAACTTTAATATTATCTTCTTTAATTTATTAAAGATGTCATTATCATTGTCTCAAATTTGATAAACAATAACATGTCTTGGGTGATATTAAAGTTTCAGTCAATTCCTTTAATAAAAACTGAGACTTCAGCAGAGCTGAAAAGATATTTACTTTCATTAAATACTAGAAACTACCAATCAGAATAGGTCTTTTTTGAACCAATGTCCTCTAACCACCTTGTAAATGTTCTTTGTTATATATCTATATTTGTCAATTTCTTTTTATGATCAGAGGGCAGAATAATGCTACAGCATCTGGGATGGAGTATTTTAAAAACTCCCCTTCAGAAAATGATCTTGAATCTTCTTCTGTTTGTTTTTAAATAACATAGATTGCTGCCACAATTTTTTTTGTCTCATTTCTATTTTTTATAAATCATATCCACCCCTTAATTAAACTTCTTTTCAAGTTTTTATCTTAATATTTTTTTCCTCAACAATTTTGTTGTAATAATAATGTTATAATAAATAGAGGCACTTAATAATATATTTCTTTTTAACAGAAATGCATTCCAGATACATCAGACATCTTGGTTTAGTATTTCTTTCTATTATAAATTTATTTAATGTACATTGATTACGTAAGTAATATTTACTAAGGTAATAAATACATTCTTGAGGTTTATTGCCTTAGTAAATTTTATTTCTTTCTATAAAAAATAAGCATTGGTATATTTCTCTTAAAATATGTGATTTTCTGTGTCACTTTTTCTTATTTTATTTAGTGTAGCCCATCTTTAAACAAAAGACGAAATAATAAAAAAAAATTAAATGAAATTCGAATTTTACTTTTTCTAGTGTAGGACATTCTCTATAAAACTATTTATAAAAATAAATAAAATTCTTTTGACAGATAGACCACACAATTTACATTATTTATTGAAATATTGTGTCTCTGGTAGAATGAGCTGACACTATTATAAAGATTGGAGACAGGAAAAGATGTTTGTTGAGAAAATATTTTTTTTACTTAACTCTTAATTCAATATTTGTATTACATATGCATTTAAATAGAAGTTTTATACTGGCCCATTTTATATATGTGTTTTGAAAATGTCAGATGTCTAAAGTTGGCCCACAGACCATTAATTGCCTACTCTTGATATAATTTATTCCATTTGCAATCTTTATAAGTCCTTACAAAGCAAAGTCATTTTAAATCATTTAAAAAGTTTATTCTGATATTTTGCATATTTTTAAAAATAATATATATATTTATTAGTTCATAAAGAATTGAATCGAAATTATTTTTTTGTGAGTGTAATTTTTGAATGTATTTAAAGTGGGAATGTTTCATCTGGGTTTGATTTAATGTTTGCCTGAATTATACATTTTTTTTTTTTTGCAATCTTTATAAGTTCTAAGAAAACTACTACAAATGTTCATGTTATGTTTGCTTTGTGATCTAACAATGATTTGTTAATACTGATATTAAAAGCATTTGGAGAAGTTATTGCTTCTTCTATAAACATATAGTTTGAAACAGGATATTTATTAATATATATGTGTTACAGGTATAATGATAGCCAGTATTTAATATATATATAAACAAAAACAATGCATAATGCTAGCTGAAATCTATATAAAATATTTGAAATGCCCTATAGCTATATTATTTCATCCATATTACCCCTTTAAATAAAGAATAGCTTGAATTTTGCAACCCATTGAAAAGGATTTCATTTGCAAATGTATGCAAATTTCAAGCTTTTTTTTTTATTTATAGGGGAAGTGTGGCTGAAATAATATGGCTATGGGGCATTTCAAATATTATATATATGTGTGTGTATAATATATTCATTGTTATTTATATTTATAATAGATACAATTTCATTTGATAAGCTGTTATGATTTGAATTTATTGCTATATAAGATCTTTAGTAGTTAGCAAAAGATGAATTCCCTTTTATTTGGCCAAAATAATGATCTGACACCTGAAAGGTCTTTTGCACTACTTTATCTTTATATTAAGATATACCAAACTTCTTAGAAATTTGTTACAGTTATTTAATTTAGTAAATTTTAAAATTATTTAGATGATATTCTTGACTTGATTTTTTCCCTGCAAAATGGCTCTGACTAGAAAAAATAAAGTAAAACCTAATTTATCTTATTATTGGTTACACTTGAAAAAGATACAATTTCATCTCATAAGTTATTATTTTGGATTGCTATGGTGTAAGATCTTTAATAGCTAGTTTAGCTTTATGGCAGGAATATGTATAATGCTCTTAGAAATTTATTACATATATATATATTTGGCAATTCAAAACCTAGACAGACAGATGAAAATATTAACATTCCCTGAGGATTTCTCCTGTTTGAATAATATCAATAAGTAAAAAAGATAATGTATCAAGAATATATATATACAGATAACAATACTTATATAAACAAACAATTTTCAGTAAATTTTTAACAAAGATGAAGCAATTTTTGTAGATAAGAATGATTATGAATATAGTACAGAATGATCCATTTAGAAGAACTTTAATACTTGGAATTAAATATTTAATGGTTGATATAAGAAATATAAATGTAAAATAGCAAAAAAAAAAACAACAGCTATAAATGAGAATGAAAATTTAAAATAAGGCAGTCACAAAAGTTCTTCAAAAGTCTATATATTAATAAAAGCAAGAAAACAAAATAGCTTATACAATTACCATATTTAAAATATAACACGTTTACACAAGCAAGTGATATATTCAGTTAAATCTGTAAAATATTAATAAAGTTTCAGAAAATGATGGGAAAAAAATATTATTAAATGTATGCCATAAAAATCTCAAAGATAGAAATACACAAAGTATTAAGAAAAATACAAAAGTGATATCAATATTTAATAAAGATAAAACTTTTTATTTAAGATATTATGATCATTACAAACTGTTAACAGAAAATTTGGGCTCAAGCCAATCCAAAAAAACATGTTGGACTTAAAAGTGGTTACAGCATAATAAATAAAAAAAATCAATAACTAAGAATGACTATTTGAATTTGAATTTTTGGTTTATACATATATAAAAAAACATTTGATTCTATTTCTGTTATGATTAAAGCTTTGGAATATCATATCATATATCCAGAATATTAACATATTCTATCAATATCTCTATAAATGTAATAATGGGGTTAGGATGTTTATCAACATTCAATACTTTTTGCAACAATTAGATCGTATTTCTTATATTTAGATGGAAAACGGGGGGGGGGGGAGATAAATAGATAAATTATATAGACTTTCAGGTAGTAGAATTGTTTTATCAAATAATAATTGAGAGCTTCAGGAAAAATTATTGGAACTTATCATATATATAAACAAGTCTTATGATAAATCTAAAAAAAAAAACTAAAATAATTTTTAATAGAATTGGGGAGAAAATGAGAAAATACATGAATTAATAGGTCAACAATGATAAATATCTTGGTCAAATTATTACTATAGGTGAAAACACAATGGGTAAACTTAAAAGAATTAAAATATGAATTACTTTAGATAGAAATAATATACTAATATATATATTTCTGGCACTATTCTCACACTACCGATTGACTTTCTACAGAAAGCAGATAATAGAATGACTTTCAGATATGAAGGCCAATTGTAAATAACAAATAAACATTGTCCAATTAGTATTATCTCCCACAGCTTTGTAGAATAGGTTGTTTTTCATCAAAAGGTAGGTACTGTTTTCAATAAAACTTTTTTGTTTTCTCCTTTTCTTTCTTCAGCCACTTAAATTATTATAGGGTCCAGTTGTCTTGAACCTCTCATGCTATATCAGATATATCCTTATACTAATTATGTCAATGGGTTGTGCATTTGTGCAACTCCATTTCCATTTAACTATTTCTGACTCCAATTCCTGTTTGCATTTTATCTTAAGCCCTCAATAATTAAGGGCTTAGCAGGCAGACACATTTTATTTATGATCTTTGCTTAATAAATTATACATTCAGTTTGGAATTGGATGAATGAGTTAAAATATTTAGCTAGAAAAAATAGTATGCTTAGGCAGCCCTATTTGCCTACCCAAGGAAGTGGAAGGTTCTGGAAATGTGGTGGCCTGTTTCTCACAGTTTGGCTAAGTAGTCATGCTAAGTAGCAATAACAGTATCAGTAGTTATGCTAAAGCAGGAATAATGGTAGGACTAAAGGTAAATATTATAAATCTTAATTTTTTTGTAAATGTAGGTACTTAAATATGTAAGCTTTTTTTAATAAATCAGAATGGGACACTATACTAGCAGCTAAGGGCTGTCAAAATTTAAGATAGGTATAGCTACTCTTACTGAAATTCATTTTCCAAAAAGAGCATCTAATAGAACAGATGGATAAATAAAAGTTTTTTGGAAAGACACACCAGTCAGTGAAAGGGGAATACATGACTTTGAATTTACTATAAAGTCAAATTTAGTACCTTCTATTGTTGGAAATTCTCTTTTTACCAATGAAAGACTAATGACATTAAAATTTCACTTTGCATTATGGTACTAGGGCTCATTTTATGTTCCAAGATACAGAGACTTCCAAGAAGGAAAGCTTTTATTCTTTGTTAATATCATTATTACAACAATACTGTTAAAAGATTGAATTTTTCTTCTTGTAGACTTTAATGTATGTGTTGGTACAATTTAATGCACATGTTAATATAAATAATGGACTTTGACCAAAAGTTTTGGGGAATAATGGTATTGATGCTTTAAATCAAAATAGTTTATTATTACTTAAATTTTGTATGATACATAAACTGACTATCACAAACACTTTGTTTAGGCAGAAAAAACACTTTCAATGCAACAATATCAGCTTTACTTATATTTTGACCCTTAAAAGATTACATTATAATTAGGAGTTAGAATAGAAGACTTCACATTATGTAAACACTTGTAGACATGGACTTCTGGACAAATCATAGATTAGTCTATTCCAAAATTACAATAATAGTTGCATTAAAAATAGATATATTAATCATACTCACAAGAAAATTGATGTTTTTTTTTAAAAATAGTATACTATACATTCTATATTCCAACAGCTATTAAACACTAAAATTGCTAATTTGGGCTTTCAGGACTACTACTTTATTGAAGCATGAAATTATTTTGCAGCATGTTATGGATGCAGATGTGGGTTCTCTACATAGAAGAATCATAATAGTTTTTCTAACAATGATTTTACCATTAGTGATTTGATTAAAATGAAACGTGGCATTTGCTAATTGGTTAGAATAATAAATTAAGTGTACTTCATAATAGATATAGATATCCAAAGGCAAAAGTTCAATAATTGAAAAGAAGGTGATTAAGGTATTAAAACTGTGAAGAAGACACAAACATTTTTTGATTGTTATCATACATTGAATTAACATATAAACTTGAAAAATGGTATTACAATCCTATTAAATCCAGCAATAATACTTACACTCATGTGATATTGATGGTATTTTGAACAAGTGGAAGGAATACTTTGATCATTTTTTGAATAATGACTTAAGCACTGAGATGAAAAGTTTTAATGATTAATTATATTTATTCATTTAGATTTGGAGAGAAATTTCCAGCTTATTGAAATCAAAACAGCTTGTAATCTTAAAAATGGAAAGGAAAGTCCTTATGAACTATCCAGTGCCTTTAAAATATCATGGTGATATATTAGTTTTGAATAATGTTAAATTTTTTAAAGGAATATATAGACCCATAAAGTTGTGAAGGATGCTTGTATTGTTTCAATTTTTTATAATAATGGGAATGTATGAGATTGTATTAGAAGGTACTTTTAATGATTTTGTTGAGTAGGTTGTTTCTGTCATAGATGACAGGTTACTAAAACTTCAAAGTGGTTTTAGGGAATTAAGAAATAGTATAGACATGATTTTTGTTGTCAGGCAAATGCAAAAAAAGTGTTTGGAATAAAGGATGTGATTTCTGCATTGCTTTTATTGATTTGATCAAAGCATATTTGATTCAATTAATAGTAAAGGTCTGCAAAACTCTTGGAATTTAATTGGTTATCTTTCAAAATTGATTTATATTATACAGGTTTTAGATGATAAAATGAAGAGAAGTGCTATTACTACAGGTGAGAAATCTGAATTATTTGAAATAAAAACTGGTGTTAAATAAGGAAATATACTTATTTGCTGTGACATTATTGTCAATGTTTATGTTAATAGTCTTTGGAATTATTTACAATCGACTTAATGAAATCGGAATCAAGTTAAAATATAGGTTTAATGATGAAAATTTTAATTTAAATTGATTAAAAACAAAAATAAGAACCTTTTTTTTTAGATTCTGCATTTACATTACGCTAATGATTGCATTACTTTTGCTAATTCAAAAGATGATTTACTGAATGTTTTTAAGTGCAACATGTAAAGATTGTAGTTTTTTAATTAATGTTCAGAAAACTCAAGTTTTTATCAGTCAGTGATAGAGGAAAAATTCTCGACAACCTTTAGCTTGAATGATTATCAAATTGAGAATGCAAACCTGTTTAAACATTTTCGTAAATTTATAATGCATCTAAATGTGAGGGATGTGTGTGTATATATATATATTGTAATGGAACGTACTTGCTGCATTCCATTTAAATTAAAG
>JAQFVV010000483.1:47500-143624 GCA_028023455.1 Epiperipatus broadwayi | reverse complement strand
ACGTTGCTCTTCCGATTTTAAACAATTAACATTAAAAAAAAAAAAATATCAAGCATATATATATATATATAAATATTAAATTGAAAATTTATTCGACAGCTTTAAAAATATGCATAAATAATAATATTGCATTTTTTAATAATCACTGCAAATAAAATAATTTTTTTTTATATAATCAACAATTTATATGTCTTTATTTATTTATAATAATTAAATATTCATAACGATGTACCATCAACATATAAATAAAATAATAACTTCAAATAATAACTATACCTAATAACCATAAACAATAATAATACTTCATATATAAACATCAACTCAAAGAGATTTTTTTTTTTTAAATAACAAATGACAATTTTTAAAATATAGATAGACTTATCGATATTTACAATATACACACATCAAACAAAACTTTTAATGAATGTTGGTTTATTGGTGGCTGCTCGTATTTTAAAAATATTTATTGATTGATTCCTAGAGCATGTGACTCATGGTTTCAATGCCATACATTATTCGAATCATTTTAAATATTTCTGAGGTAATTTTGTCCAGTTTAAAACAAAATTTAATGTTAGTGCAATATTCTATTATGAGTTAAAATATGAAACACATTACTACATTTCATGTCATAAATCATGATCCAATCATGTTAGTTTTGTGGTGAAAAGCTAATTTATATCACTACATAACACATGCATGGATTCAAAAAGGGTGCCATAGGAAACATGGAACCCATGGATCACATGTACACACACTATCAATTATTAAATTTATTAGTATACTACTTTTATATTCAACATAGTTTTTATATATCTTTGTATTGTTTAATCTGTCTCACTATGTGCATTACACAAATTTACTTTATAAATGTCATGTTTTAGTGAATGAATTACTCCCAAACATTGTTATCCAATAAATACATAAACAATTATTAACCACTCTTTATTAGATTATAGATTATTATATTTTTTTAAATATTGGATGTAGACTTTAAAATTCAAATATATATATCATCTACTTTATATAGTTGTTTAGCAAACTTCTTATATTAACTTTTTATCTCTTTCTATTCTTGCATTTTGTCTTATGTTTTAACTTTATGGTTTAACTACTAGCTTATTTTTATTCAAAAGTCTAAAATTAGTTATTTAATGAAACTGGAGTTATCCATTTATAATTACTTAATTAGAAAGCACTTTACTTAAAGCAATAGCTAATTAAAAAACAATTACCTAGGCCAAGAGTTAAAGTAAAATCATCAGGCTAATTGCATTTAATTATAAATGGATAACTCAACACATTAAATATTTTCACACATGCATATATATAAATTTTAATATTCTCATGGATAAATGATGAATCCATAGTATTATTTTCGTGAGCTTCTGTGTAATAAAAATATAATAACTAAATAGCTGATGTTTCAGTATAATAACAAGTACTCTCCTCAGAGCCTCTTTCTCAAATCAAATCATAAGAATGTGTATGATAAGATTTAAAATCATTATTTTTTTTTATACATATAGAAATTTTTTACTTTTGATAGTATATGAAAAGGTAAACCAAGATAAACCATCCCTTTTTAAGAAATAGTTCACTGTAGGATAAAAATCTTTCTAACATCTCTTCATAGAGGAAAAGTGAAGGCCATAAGCCAGAAACTAGTCTGGGGATATTGGATGAGTAGGCACTAGATGGGGATTTTATGCACAAGCCTTCTGGCATCCATTGATTACTCTAGCTTGCTGTGTGTGGCAATATATATAGTGAGTTTTGCCTGTTTTAACCACAGTTATACACAATCATAATTGTTGGATGATGAGTATTTGAGTATTTTTCAATTTGTTAATTTTACTTTTTAGCTAAAGTTAACTAAAATATTTATTTACTGATTAATATTGGATTCTAACTACATTGTTTATGAGCCAGCTGCCTGAAAAGACCTTCTAAGTTTTCTGAAATTTTTTTTACTCAACCTGATCTCAAACTCAGATCAAGGCATTGTCAGCCAAATCTGCTACATTTTTAGCAGGGAGATTTTCCAGTGGTATTATATTGTAATGGTCAGACTAAACATGTTTCAATGATTTACATTTTTTTATAATTTATATGGCTGCGACCTGACTTTAAATCTCAGCAAATAGACCTGCACATATGTTTTTGACATTTTATTTAATAGAATAATGATGACTATTACACCACATCCCTTATTTACAATACTTAGTTAGATCATGAAAAGCACAAGTTGCCCCCTATGAATGAATGTAGATCATATAATATTTTGTTAAAAGAGGCTAACACATCATACAACAATAGTTCAATTACAAAATATAATTATCACTTGACATATAACTTACTTTTCTTTTAACAAAGCTTTTCTCCAAACTCATATATTATTGCTTTATTTTATTAGCATGCAGGAAAACAATAATTAAATCTAAATGTCCAAGGTTTTTTTGTTGAATTTAATTTTAATTTTTAATTGCACTATAATATTAATACAGTTATATAATTGAATACATTTGCCATTCAATGAACCCAGACTTGAATAAACTTAAAATATAACTCTACATATGGATAAACCTATAAATATTAGACATTTATTGGACTCATAAATTTCCTAATAAAGTTATATGAATATATTGAATATGGGATATGTAACCATTACACCTTCATACAACATAAGGAATGGCCATTTTTAGATCCTAATCCCAATTTAATAAAACTACGATTTCTACAGGGATGATACATTTTGAGTCTGATCTCTAATTTATTAAAAGAAAATAGGAATGAATCCTCCCATACAGATACAGATATATGCAAACTATTTTACAATGCACAAATAACTGCATTTATATACTATAAGTTCACGTACACAAAATCTAATTCTCTATAATCAAATGCATATTTGGCTATAGACAAATAAACTCAATGAATTAACCTAAAACTTAATATTTATTTATTCTAATTATTTAACACTTGGATGATTTATGCATAGATATATTTCATTTAAAATGAATATCATATCTTCCATTATTATCATTAATTTATTATTATTTTTTTAAATTGACAATTTCCACAAAATAACATTTAGTTATCATGAATTATAAGAAAAACATAATATACAAATATAATAAAGAGTTAATCTTTTATTTTTTTTTTCTCTTTTATTTCAGATGCAATGTTAATTAAACCTATTTTTTTAAAAAAAAACTTTTGCTTTCTATTTTAAGCAATTCATAAAACAAGATATAGCATATCAGTATTAAATACAAACTTAAAACAGGGTAAAGCATAAGTAGTCCCTTTTAAACATAATATTTACTAAGTGAGATAACCATAGTTTGTTTCTTTCTGATGGTAAATATTAAACAATTTTTACGAGGCAATAATATACTTTAGCAAATTCCAGCCCTGCAATTTGAAATAAGCATTGGTTTTTCATTTTTAGATAGAATTATTTGAAATAGCATGCCAAGTTTTCAGATGCTTAGATTAGATTAGCAGATGGTGTTTTTTCCTATTTTTACTCATTAAGCATGTTGGAGTCCAATATAATTCTAATAAAGTGAGAATCCAGAATAAATATCATAAGAAAAAAATGATTTTATATGTTTTTCTTTTTTTTTGTTTTTTGAACAACTTGTTCCTGTTTTTTAAAATTTACATTGATTAATTTGCATAACACTTTAATTGCTTGAATTTGTTTTAAATTTTTAAAAAAAATCTTTGAGACTGAAATGAATAATACATTGTTCATTGTAATATATATAACTAAACAATCAAGGAACACATTGTGTATAAGTTCTTATCAAAAAGAACTTTTTCGTGATGAAACCAAAACAGTTCTATATTTGATTCTCCACAGGCCAAAATCTTTTTAAAAATCTTTACCTTATCCATTTATTTTATTTTAATTTTATCTTTTAGCTGTGAACATATAGTTTCTAACTATCATCAAACTACTGTGGAATGAAAATCTTTCTGAGCTTAATCCATTTTTTTAATCCATAGCTTTTTTCTCCACATCATTTTAATATGCTTCCTAATCTCAAATAGGGTCTTTTTTAAAATCTTTAAATTTGATTAGAATTAATTTTTTCATTGTCATGTATTCTGACAAAATACTTTTTTTTTTGAAAGAAAAAATTTATTAGGCTTTTTTTTTTTTTTTTTTTACAAACTTGGAATAGATGATTTGATATTCATCTAGACACTATAATGTATAGCATAAAGAGACAGACAAATAACATTGTGTATAAATTACTAAAAGTACATTTTGTAAATACATAACAAAGGCATGCAAAAATAAAAAAAACAACTATCTATTTATGCTGGATCAGAGAGAAACTACACTTCATATAGCATCAATAATGTCTGGAGAGACAAGGGTTCTGGCTTTATTTTTAATTTTAGTGATTTTATTATAAAACAGTGATTGTAATTTCCTTGAATGTAGAGTTGAAGCAAAAATGGCATCTTAATAGCTAAAGGGTAAACTTAAGGAAAGTATTAATCCTAACTGAATTTAATTGGTTCCATTTCATTTATCAATGAGAATAGAGATAGCGGAAGTGCAAAATTTAGTAATGGTTTAACAGGTAAGAAGAATAGGATACTAGAACAAAAAATGATGAATTGTTTTTTCAGATTTATGACAATGGGGGGAATGTTATCATGCACCATTCTCTGTGATAAAAACGACTCATAGATAGAGCTTCTAAATTGATTTTGATAAGGAAATTGAGTATTTTAATTTTAGATACCAGAATTTAAATTTTTTGATTATCTGTTTATTGGGATACTAAGGAGAGATGTGGAAGGTTAAGGATGGTTAGCATTATGAATCATGTTGTAAGCCTCCAATATATTTCTCAGGAAAGATGTGATGATTTAAATCAATAAAAGCTGCAATGTATTTGATTAAGGATTAAAAGAAATTAACTTTAGTGGGTAGAGGCATGTCAATAGGGATCACTAGAATAAATTTTATAGCATCAGGGTAAGCAGAGACAATTTCATTTTAGCCTTTTATTTCTTTCAATAATAGCAATGGTATATGTTTATTTTTTTGTTTATTCTTTCATTCATATTTTGCTTTCAATCCTTTCTTATTAATTTCAATGTACATTTATTCATATATTGCTTTGTAATGTACACCACATTTATATATTATCACAAAGATTTTCACAGTTATAAGATGAAAAGAAAAAAAAATAGGTTGTACCATGTATTCATTGTTTCATAGTGAAATTATTCCATCTACCATACAGAGAATTCTGTTCAAAGTTTCTAAATTCTTCAAGGTTTTCATCCACTGCAACAGTAAATTCCTTCACTGAATCAATCCCATTAATCTCTGTCAAGACTAAGCTGTAATAGGAAATTGCTGTGTATCAAGTTATAACAAGATTTTTTAAATAATCAAACAACCTAATTCAGTAAAGGAATTTCTGGTTTGCTGATTGAAGACCATTGTTGAAGAATTTAGAAACTTTATACAGAATTCTTTGTATTCTGGATGGAATACTTTCTAATATATGGTATGACCCAAAAGTTTTTACTTATATTATTTATTAAGTATCCAAGTCTCCTGATCTTAACAGTATACTTAAAGGACACATTAATAAACTGTTTTCAAACTCATTTCCATATTTTTTCGGTATTATATTATATCTATCTACTAAGAAGACTTTCTTCAGATTTGATTCTATTATTAATTTTTTGCATTATATTTTCGTCTGCATTATTAGTTTCATAAGGATATTTATAATTGTTAACTTTTTTATTATAACTATCAGTCTTAATTTTTTTTGAAAAGTTATTGAGTGTTATTTTAGTCTTTTTAATATTTTCTTTTAAGTCCTATTTTTTTGCACACGTCTGAAGTTTTGAACTGTTACATTATCTTCAAAATCTGGTCGTCTTAATTAACTGCCTATTTTCATACATTTTCTTTCTTTTCCCTTTCAATCCCAGACGTTCCCTGAAACTTCTCAAAAATGTTTTGAAAATACGAATCACTTTGACCTATATTTCATCAATGTTAATTTTCTTAGTCTTATCTTGAAATATTATTTTCTGGTGTCTTTTGTTAAATAAATCTCTAAAATTTGATAATATTCTGACAAGTTTTGATGATATAAAGCTGTTGTCAAAATAAATGCTTGCAAATATAATTTCAATACGGATGAAAAACTATTAAAACCTTTCTCATTACGGTTTCTATTTGGAGAGCTGATAAAAAGGCATATATTCTAATCAGCTGTTTTTGAGTGCATGCAGATATATAGGTCATACTTTCACTTATAAGTAATATTTTTGCAAAGTAAGAATGGAACATTAAATATAACACAATAGGACCCAGTAAAAAGATTATTAGCAATTAGTTTTCTCCTTAGGCTACTGTCAGCACCATTTCTGAATGTATATGTGTATTACATAGTGATATAATTTAGCCATTTTCCAAAATTCCAGTCTTTCTGGATCACGAATTATGGCACAAAATGTGGCAATATGTTTCATACTTTGACTTATGATGGACCAATATGACAACATTAAATATTGTTTTAAATTGGATAAAATTACCATGTTTGAAATAATTTAAACTACATATGGCACAGAGACATGAGTACAATAATGGTTTCAAGTAATTTGTGAGATTTTGTGATATCAGGGAAAGATGGCCCATGATTGTTCAAAACACAGTATTACATTTTATGTTTGTAGTACAGATATTCTAACACTTTAAAATTTTTGTGGTGATAAGCAAAGTATATGACTATGCAACACATGCATTGATTCATAGATGGTGCCAAAAAAAACTTGGTGAAAGAGAATAAATCACTTTTTCATTGAAACAAACTAGATATGTATTACAATTAATTTCACTAATAATATAATAGTAAAATGTTAAAAATTGTCTTATAATTGAGCTACTTTGGTTGAATGTGCTTCATTTATTAAAAAGTATGCATTTCAATAGATGTATTCAATTAAATCATCTTTAAAAATAAAGCAAATAAAATCTACTTTGAATATAAATATTTTTACAAACTGTTTGATTTAATAGTATTGAAGACTATTGAATAAGAGGGGTCTTATGAGGCCTAAATCTTCATTTCTGAGATTTTCTGATATATGTAGATTTAAATATTAATTCAAATTCTTCCATAAAAAAGACTTTTATAAATACATAGATAAAATGATCTTTAAACATTCAATTGCACACATTTCTTTAATGGTTCTCAGTGAAGAAGTTAGCTTTAATCCCTGATGATGATTTTTCCAGTTTCAATTCTTATTTTATCTTTTAGATAAGAATATTTAGATCCTGATAAATACTTTGATGCTTAGCTTTTATTTCAAAATAAACTTTACTAAAGTAAACATGGGCATGACAGTAATATTGACATCAACAAGGGATTTGGTTGTTCCATCATCAGATTTCAAAGGTATGAATGGCTGAAGAGTTGGAGGGTGAAGTATATTGAAGCCTGTCCATTAAAGTTTGACGATTTGCTATCTTAATATAAACCGAGCACTGACTATATATATGTATTAGAGATGATGATCTGGAACTAGTGATGAATGCTTGGAGATCATTTATTTTTTATTTCACATGTGTGTGATCATGGATATCAGTTGTATGATGGTTAGAGTGGATAGCAGAAGAGAGCTTAAAAGTCTGTGTTCAAATGTCCTATAATTACAGCTAAATTCCAAGTATATAAATTATACTTATATTAAAATAATAAAATAATAACACAGTCAGTTGTGCAGTAAATAGAGTTGCCACACTTGTGAATATCATAATCAGGACAAAGGTGGGGGAAGCGGACTGTATAACCTGTTACAGTTTAGAGGGAAGATCTGAGGAAAATTTAGAAATACTTTTAGATATTTTCAGCTAGGATAAATATGCTGTAGGGATAATTGTATCTGTTATGCTTTTCTCCTTTCCAAGCTTATGCAATTCATTGCATAAAATAAGCAACAGCTTAGGCAACCAAAGATTCAAAAATTAGCATCCTTAATTGTTAAG
Organism: Epiperipatus broadwayi; assembly: GCA_028023455.1. NCBI lineage: Eukaryota > Metazoa > Onychophora > Udeonychophora > Euonychophora > Peripatidae > Epiperipatus > Epiperipatus broadwayi. Next base: position 135,577 of record JAQFVV010000483.1, on the reverse strand, counting down.
ACATATTTACTTTAAACTTCAACTAATAAATAGATTTTAAATACAAAATATGAACTTGCACACATAGCACACATTAAAAATAAATTATACATATTTAAATAAATAACAAACTCACATGTAGAACTTCATGGATTCAATGATGAGACAATGTAATAAACAGCAACGTAAGAACAGTGGACATCTGGTTATTTCATGGAATAAACTAATATTTTATTAATAAAATATTTAACTGCATTAGCTAGGTTTACTTTAACAATCAATAATTAATTATTAATAACTAAGTAGCAAGTGTTGGTGGCCGAGTGGTTAGCACAACTGCCTTACAAGCATTTGTCCCGGGGTTCGCTTCCCGGCCCGCTTTGACATATAAAAAAAAAAGTAGCAATTTTCAGGATTTTTTTTACTAGTTTTGAAAAAACAGGATATTTGAGACCCCCAGTTGGGCAATTCAAGTCAAGCAGGATGTCTGGCTACCCTTGTACTATGTCATGTGATGATAAAATGGCCCATATGGCAGTTTGAATAAAAATACTCCATGTCTTCCTAAAAAATCAGACAACTTATTAACCGATAAATAAGAAATAAGGTTGAATTGGATAGTTGTAGCTTGTATATAATATATAACTATTATGAGGTCAATTCATTTTAAAAACTATTAGAGATGGTTTCTCGTCATATATTTTTTTTTTAAAAAATAAAATTAGCTTTGTATTAAAATGAGTAAAGATAAGTAAAAAAATTTACAAAATCGACTAGAAATTTAAAGAATATTTTAGATGGTTGTAAACAAAATTATCTTTTAATTACTGTACTTATGAAATATATTTATATATATGGAATAGTTTTTGAAAGGAATGTTTTCTTTGAAAACGGGGAGAGGGGACTGGTGGAGTTATGCTAATGCGAATTGCATTATTTGCATTTTACATTTTCATTTATAAAATTTAAATTTTTTAATTTCTTCGAACTGCCTGGTTGGTAATAAGACTAGCAGTTTTGAGATTTGAAGATAGCTTGGCAAACGTTTACTTATTTAATATTTAAAACTTAATATAAGTACTTAAAAAATAGCTATTAATTAATTAATTGAAATAGTAATTTTTAATAGTTTTTGTAAAAAAATACATTCAAAAATAATTTTATATAGAATTCAAACTGAAACTAAATATAGGCAAATTATATTTGGAGTTTTGCTGTGTCTTGAACTTTTGACCTAAATTTATATATCCAGTTACAGAAGTTAACTTTGAAAGTGTAGAAACGTGATATCTAAGTTTTTGTTTAATATTTTAAAAGAAACATTTACTAGACTTTAGTTGTGTTTATTGTTCTGTTTACTCAGTCTGAAATTTAATTATATCTGCTTCGGTTACTAAGATTGTTTTTATTTTGCTATTCTTGTCAATTTTGTTTTATGTCTAAGCTTAATGATATTTCAAAATGTTTAGCAAATATAGTTTACTTCACAATCTTCTCTTTTATTTCCCTCTTCTACCTAATCTTAATATGTAAATATATATTAATTTTATTTCATTTTTAATGTACTCTAAACTTTTATGTTATTTATAATTTGACAAATTCATTTGCTATAAGTATATTTGTAAAAAAAACATATTCAAAAGAGAAGAATTTCCTAAGCTGTATTGAATTGGGCACTGAAATAAATTAATTGTGTCAGGTATCCTTAAAAATGACTTTATGATATATTTGAGCTTGGTTTTATAGAAAAGATCGATTTCATTTATGTTATGAAGATTATCTTAATGACATTTTAAATAATTGCAATATTAAACCACTAAACATCACATGAATACCATTCCTTATGCTTATGCAAGCTGTTTACAGAGAGACAAAACTTTCCATACAGTAGTGTCACTCAGGGCAAGCCAGAGTAATCAATGGATGCAGGAAGGGTTGAACAAGAAACTAGTCTGAAGATATTGAATGAGTAGGCACTAGATAGGGATTTTATGCACAACCCTTCCTGCATCCATTGATTACTCTGGCTTGCACTGAGTGGCACTGCTGTATGGAGAGTTTTGTCTCTGTGTAAATGTAATATTAAGTGCTTTCATTAAGAGGAGATGGCCAATGATAGAATACAATAAAAAGTTGTAACCAGGAAGAGTTGTTGGGATCTTTCAAAAGAAGTTCACTATGGATGAAGTTAAGAGACAGCACCATAAATTTCAATCATCATAAAAATAACATTAAGTTATAATTGTGGATGTATTGATTTATGGAATCATATGTTTATTTCTAAATTTTTGCTTTTTTATATTTTTTTCCACTTAAGTCAAAATGGCTATGATTTTTTATAAACAACTTTTAATAAAATAAATTAAATAATAGTAATACTAATGTTACTTTCTTGGGAGGTCATGAAATGTTTGAGCATTCAGACATCAGATTGAGTATATTAGTCTTCTCCAAGTTATCAACTCACTTTTATTTTACCCCAGGTGTGAATTGATTCAGAAAGTTTCAACATTTGTGTTTGCAATTACGGCAATACTCTAAACTGCATTTCACACACACACGCACAGAAACCAAATAGTATGAAAGTGTAAGAATAATTCACAATAAAAATAGAAAATATATTGATTTAATAAATTAAATATTTAAAAAGTTTGTAAATGAAATTAGATAGAGTTAAAAAAAAACGCACACATAAAAATATTGTTAATAATATATTATTTTATGAGCAGTAAGATTTGCTTTGATATAAAAGAAGTTATAAAATTCGTGAAGAAACGTATGAGCAAAAAAAAAAAAAAAAAGCGGTTCAAAATTTGAAACATGATAACATTAAAAAAATGCTTACATTTTTTTAAAAAAAAAAAACAGATATAAAATTCTAACATTGAGAAACCAGCGCAAAAAATTGGAATCTGTAGCTGAAAAAGTGTAAAATTGTTTATTTTTTTAATGAAAAAAACATTTGATGATTTTAATTAGATGAATAGCTGCATTATTTTAATGAGTCGGAAAAAAAAGCGATTATAAAAATATGGTTTTAAAAAGTGAAATATATAGATATAATTTTTCAGACCACCTGCTGTTGCATAGATTACGATCAATAATAAATAATTAAGTTTTAAATAGATGTAAAAAAGAAAAAATTAAAAAATATAATTTTTAAAAGTGACTAAATATTTTTCAGACCACCTGCTATTACATAGTTTGAAATCAATAAGATATAATTAAGTTTTAAATAGATGCAAAAAAAGCTAAAATTGTGGATATATTTATTATTAATATATCTAAATAGAAAATACCTCAAATAACTAAAAAAAAAAAAAATCATGAGGACTTGAACCAATCCTCCTATCTGTTGTCTTTGACAGAATAACCCAGTTGGTTAGAACGTTTGTATTAAATTCGATATTCGAAAATCTAAAGATGTAAGTTCGACTACTGTGCTAATACTGTCACTGGGCAAACCAGCAACACCTGAAGAGAGGGAAACAATATTACTTGAAACGTTGTGTCATTACTAACATGTATTGTCTATTTGTATGTTATTATTAATAAGTTGTTTGTTTTTGAAAAGTTTAAATAAAGTTTAACATTTTCTATACATTCATATTTACTGATGGATGATGGAAATACTCCAACATATCACAACTTTTATGATATATAATATTGTAGAGAATTCTTTAAGAATCGACAACATTGAAATTCTGAGGAATAGGAAAGAAAATCATATTTCGTAAAAAAAAAAAAAAGTAATATATATATAATTTAGCATATTTTTTTCAAATGTATTATCCCTCATGTTTAAACAATATTAAACATTGCATTTTAGAAAATTTATTTGTTTAATTTTTTCTATACATATTTTGTATTCTTTTTTTTTTTTATTTACTACCAGTTCAAAAATATTTTTTAGCAGGTGGAATATGTTGATCAAAATTTTTTACGGGCAATTATTGGTCTATAATTGTCTTTGGATAAACATTTTTTAACTTATTGTGATATTTTATAAATATACATACAGTCAAATCACTGTAGACATTTTATAAAATCCTGTAATTGTTTTAGTTTAATGCTTTTAGAATTATTCTTATTGCTTTATCTTCAAAGAACTGATTAGAAAGTAATGTAAGAACTATTTATTTTTTTGTTAAAAATGAAAGAAAATGTAATTTTAACATTTTAAAGTTATATGAGATTTGGAAACAAACTTTCAAGTTTCCTTCAGCTATTCACGTTATCTTGCCACACACATGTACAAAAGATAAATGATCTCTAATATTCGTTTTTCATGCTGAAGCAGCACTCATCAGTTGGTCCAGGTTATCATCTTCCACACACATATGTAATCAGTTCTCAGTTTATATTAAGATAGCAAATCTTCATACTTTATTGATCAGATTTCAATCTACTCCACTCTCCAACTCTTCAGCCATTCATATCTTTGAAAATCTAATGATGAAACACCCAAATCCCTTGTTAATGCCAATATTATTGCCATGCCCATATTGACTTTAAGTCACTCTGACCTATCATACATAGAACCTTGTCCATTTAAATGTACAGAAAACGGATGAACAGGATACAGGTTGAATATGTAATATTTGAAATATAAGTATTGGTTATATGAGATAGAATGAATATCTGAAGACAACTTGAAAGTCTGTGTTCAAATCTCTTGTAATTACATTTAAACTCCAAGTATATGAATCATGCTTGTATTTCAAATAATATAAATTCAGCCTGTATCCTGTTCATTACTCTTGCGTATTTAAGTGGATAAGATCCTATACATGAAGGATCAGAATGACTTAAAGTCAACATGGGCATGTCATAATATTGACACCAACAAGGAATTTGGCCATTCCATCATCAGATTTTCAATGGTATGAATGGCTAAAGAGTTAGAGAGGGAAATATATTGAAATCTGATCACTAAAGTTTGAAGAATTGCTATCTTAATATAAACCAAGCATTAATTATATATGTGTGTGGGTGATGAGGATCTGGACCAACTGATGAGTGCTGGTTCAGCACGAAATACGTATATTGGAGATTATTTATTTGTTTCACACGTGTGTAGTCATGTGTTTCGGTTGAATGAGGTAGAGTGGATCGTCGAAGAGAGCTTGAAAGTCTGTGTTCAAATCTTCTATAATTATACAATTAAACTCCAAGTATTTTTAAAGTTAGTACTGTAAAATCAACTGAAAGTGGATTAATATTTATAAAAAAAAAAGAATGGAAAGGCATTCTGTACACATAGCAAAGACTAATAGATTAAACTTAATTAAAAATAAATTTAATAAATAGTAAGTGAAAAATACGATTATATCTTTAAGTTAAACAACATTTGCCGGATTTTTATTTCAATAAATATTGAAATTATTTTTCAATTAAAAGGTTAAATAATAACAAGAAGAGATAGTAGAGAGAAAAAGAAAGATGTAAAAATAAAAAGCAAAATAACCATTTTCTTTGATCTAGTTTACGCCAAGGAAAAACTTGAAGAATAATGAAAAAAAAGTCTTACTTAATAGTTTTGCCAACTTCCAGATAGTGGGGGATTTTAGTGGTTTTAGCTCTACATTTTTTATATACTATATATAAGCATTTCTTTTCTAGGTCAAAACTTGTATTTAAAAATAGTTATTTTCAGCCAACAATTTTTAAACTTCAGAGAAATAAATTACGTTATATAATATTTTTGAAGTTTTATTAAAAAAATAGTAATTCGTTGATTCAAATAAATATTTGTCGACAGATTGTAATTTTCGTCCTATAAATTATTTATAGGGCGAAAATTATAATTTATTATATATACATTTGTAATAGTTTTATTTACATATTAATTTTTGTTTAAAAATACAAAGTATTTTTTTTTAATTTTTTTTTTTTTTAAACTTTAGTTCTTTCAATAAATAAATAAGCATTTATTTTTATAGCGTCTGTATACAATTTGTAATTACATTTATTATTTAACACTAGCAAAGCGTTTGCACAATTGGCTTGAAAGGCCGATATGAATGTTCTTTCAATAAAGTAAATTCAAAGAAAGACGAAAGACATATATATATGTCTTTTATTTTTACATTTTTATTTGTAAAAGAAGCAAATATTAAACAAAATGGAATATTTAACTCATCATTTCAAGTTAACTAATTTATTCAAGTTATCACAATAGTTTTTATAAAAATTGATTCCAATGAACAAGTGTACTATTTTTATTACATACATTTTAAATATTATATAATACTAATTGTGCAATATATTGCATAAATATCTATCTATCTATCTATCTATCTATCTATCTATCTATCTATCTATCTATCTATCTACCTACCTACCTACCTACCTACCTACCTACCTACCTACCTACCTACCTACCTACCTACCTACCTATCTATCTATCTATCTATCTATCTATCTATCTATCTATCTATCTATCTATCTATCTATCTATCTATCTATCTATCTATCTATCTATCTATCTATCTATCTATCTATCTATCTATCTATCTATCTATCTATCTATCTATCTATCTATCTATCTATCCATCTACCTATCTAACTATTTATCCATCTATCTATATCCATCTATTCATCTACGTATCTATTTAATTATGTGTGAAAGTCTTTCTATTTATCTATTCAGTTATTTATTTTTTAATCTACCTATTTACTTATCTCTATTGAAGATATATAACTTAGAGGAGAGTTTAAAACTGGCGTGAAAAATATTTTTTTTTTATTAATTTAAATTTCAAAAGTCAACATACTATTTGTAACATATTCCATTAATTATATATGCATGTGTATGTTTGAAAAAGTTTAATAAATATCTATCAACACGTGTGTGTGTGTGCTATTTATACCGCCAGTATTTTATATCTATTATAATGCTTATAATAGAACATTATATTATTTTAATATTATTTTGGTTATTTTATATTTTAGTAAGTAAAAAGTTATTATAGGAGATTTAAACACAGACTTTCAAACTCTTTTCAGCCATTCATTCTATCTCATACAACCCATACACATGATCACACACTAAAACAGCACTAATCAGTTGGTCCAGATCATCATTTCCCACATTCATATATAAAAAGTGCTTGGTTTTTATTAAAGTAAAAAAATCCTCAAACTTTAATGGATAGGCTTCAATCTACTCCACCATTCAACTCCTCATCCATTCATACTATTGAAAATCTGATGATGGAATGCTCACATCCCCTGTTGATGCCAATACTATTGTCATGCTCATTACTGAATTTGTCATTGTGACTCCTCATGTATAGGACTTTGTGCATTTAAATACACAGAAGAGGGATGAGCAGGACACAGGCTGAATCTGCATTATTTAAATACAAGTATAATTTATACACTTGGAGTTTAGCTGTAATATAGATTTGAACACAGGCTTTCAAGATCCCTTCATCTATACACTCTATGTCCACACACATGTGAAAAGGACAAATGATCTCCAATATACATATTTCATGTTGAACCATCACTCGTCATTTGGTCCAGATCATCTGACTTAAACATTATTTTAAAAATTGCCAGGAATTATTGCAAACTTAGTATTGTCTTTGTTATCAAATAATTGAATTAATGTACATGTGTCAGAGGATAATTTTTATCATGTTTTGTTAGCATAATCATCTGTTGAAAGAATTGAGAAAAAAAACATTATTAAATGCAAAAGATCAGCATAGTTGGAAATCTTGGGATGTCCACTTCTTAAATCATAGAATCTTAATTTTGAATAGTATTATAACACTACAAGAATACTAAAGTAAATTAGAATTCATTAAAGAAATAATTATTATATATATAAAGTAAATAAAATTTTCCTAGGAGCCTATTAAATATTCACCACCTCACAATGGGTTTTGTAAATCACTTTCCATTCTCATTTACAAATATATAAAATGACTCCCTATGACAAAGAAAAACAAAATTGTTAATAACAGATAAGCAACTTCTTTGATTCTGTTAGTTCAGTTATTTATACAAACATTGGAAATCAGTTATCATGTTTGGCTTATGCCAGATATCTTCATAAATCATGCCATGATTTCCATACAGTGGAGCCATGAACTATACCGTATCTAACTACATGACTTCAATTATATGCTATTCAAAAAATATATAAATAAGCAAACCAAAATGTAAATAAACTAAGATATCCATTAAAATATGCAAAATTTTATAAGATGTGGCAGCCATTTTTTCTTCTCTAAGCACCGAATATGATTTTATATGTTAATAAATTTTCTTCAGTTTATGTTGAAAGCACATATATTTTATTCTTCCTTTATTACTCTTTTCAAATTTGATTTGCTGAATTTTGCATAATAAAATATTTTCTGAACATAAAACTAAAAGTTTTATAAAATTTTAGAACATACTAAAAGTTGATATTGATTTAAAAACATACAAAATAATTAAAGAGATTCTAATTTCTTAATAACAAGAACATTATTATGATTCTACAAGAGCAAAAAGAGCATTTTAATAACTATGGAAGTCAGATTATTCACTATTTACTTTGTTTTTTAAAAATAAGAATATAGCAGTTAGTTTTACTTTCTTATTCTTATTATTTCAGTGAATGCATGAGTAAACACACACTCAATAAAATATAACTATTATTATTTTTTAAAAATTTTGTTTATACTATAATCTTGATTTATATGCAATTACACACATAAAAAATGCTGTTGTATGCATATGAAAAGTACTGTATACTTACATTTTAATAAACAATATGCATTCTATTCTAATCAATGCTTATCAACTAAATGTGAGCTATTATATACTATATACATTGAATGCTATGAGGGTTTGGAATAAAATATAGATTAGTTCACAGTTCCTTTGTATCATAAAATATATATCACATTTTCTTTGAAAATGTGGAAACTAGAAACAATCTATCTGCAATCAGAGACCAAATTAATAATATAAGGTAAATATTGTTTAAAATTAAAATAACTCCTTGTTATTATTAATAGTTTAATAAATGCATCATAATCTGTATGTGGAAAACAATGCTTTTTAAAGTTATTGTATAAAGGTTGAAATTTGCTAATCATTTATGTTTTTTTGATTTTGTTGGATTTTTTTTTGAAAGAAGATAACCAAATAAGATATTTCTATGAAGAATAAAAGAGGAAAAAATAATAATTTATTTAATAAATTGTTTTTCTCTTCACTAGTAAAATTGTAATTATAAGTATGCGACTTTTTTTTTTCACATTAAATAGTGAAGCTATAATTTTACTCTAATTTATAATAGCTTTGCTAAGCACTTTCGAGATTTCATGTTTGAATCTCATACTCATAGCTTTGTAACTAATGATTGTTATGATTATGCAAATGTGTTTGAATTTTTAATTAGTCCATTGTTTAGAGAGAGCAAAACATGCCTCTCTTCTATTAATGGCATTAATGTCATTTGCTATATAGAAAGCTTCTTTAACTTTTCTTTTGGCATCATTTTTTTCTGTACAAATTATTTGGGCAGAACTAGGTTCAAATACATGGCCTGTAGTTGCTTGGTGGTCCCAGAATACTGAAGATCGTTCATTTTTTATTTTTGACTCTATTGTAGACATACCTATGTTGATAAATTCTTGTGTTCAGGTTAGGCCGAGTTTCACCATAATATGATGCATGGCAGCCTAATTGAGAGCATGCCATTTTATAGACCACACAAGGGGCTTGATCTCTATATGTTTTATCTTTAGCATTATTTATCAGCTGGTTAGTGTTGGGAGGTGTTCTGAAACTAAATTTAAAATTGTTAGCCAATGTTTTTGCAATATTTGGTGTTACATTAGGTACAAAAGGAATTGTTAGGTATTTCATATTGTCTTTAGGCAATTTATTTCTTAGGTTTCTATAAAGTATTTTTATTTTCTGATTGATTGTATTAGGTTTGAAGCCTATGTTAGTCATTTCCTTTGTATATTTGTCTATATTGTTTTGCCTATTGAAAAATGTAAAGGTACCTATTTATTTTAGCAGTTTAAATGAAATTTAATCTTTATAAAGCTTTTAAGTTCTTAAATATTATTAAAAAATATATAATGTGTATGCATGGATAGGTGCTATAAAATGTAGAAAAAATATTATTTAACATGCCTTTTTTTTGTTTAAATCATTTTTGTTTAAAATATATGCAAATAAATTAAAGAATATTTACATAAGTTCATGCTTTTAAACAGGCTTTTACCTATGTTCAATGCACTTTAAAATTCATAATAATCAAGCATATTTTGCTGATAAAGGGATCTTCCAAACCATGAACCAATATGCTTTCTGAGCGCTCAATAAATTAATTACTACTCTTCAATAAGTTCATTCTTGTACATTTCCTTTTTACTGTTTGAGATGTATGAACATCTTTCTATCTCAATAAAGTCTGGAATTGGATATTGTATCATATTGATTTTTGTTAAAGGAAGAAATTGTGATACAATATGTATTTGTATAGATTTTCTATATTTGATTGCTTTTGGCCCTTTTGAAAATGGGAATTCTTTCAATGATAATTTGGCTAAATATCCTATAGAAATTTAGTTGTCATTTATATATAATAGAAATGAAAAACTCTATTGTTTCGATGAAAATGATGTGTTTCCAAAAATTGTTAAATATATTAGAGATGTGACATTATTCCTTTTAGCAAATAGAAAAGAGGCATTTTCTCATCTTTTTGTTGCAGAGTTGAGATATTATTCTGTTTGTAATCATATGATATATCCATTTTTGTAATATCATGTTACTTTTATTATATTTATCTCAACATAGATTTACAATCCATACAATGGTCAAATATCTAATATAAAAATTATTTGACCACACTGTTATTATACATGTATAATAGAATTACAAATAAATCAAGTCAGATGTCACATGACCTAATTTAAACAAGCTTGTATTACAAATGTTTTATAAAGAGTTCACAAATAAACTTTTAACAAGCTTTGCAGAATATGCTCAACCCAGACCAGTTTCTGCTACTGGCTTCATCAGTGAAGTGCCAGGATATTCAAGCATTAGATTAAATATACTAGAACAATCCCAGTAGCAGAAACTGGTCTGGGATTGAGGATATTTTGTAAAGCTTGTTAAGAGCTTATTTGCAAGCTCTTTATAAAACATTTGTAATACAAGCTTGTTTGAATTAGGTCATGTGGCATCTGACTTGATTTATTTGTAATTTTATTTTTTGCTATTAAGGCATTGGTAAGTTTACTAATACATAATGTATCTGAACTTAGTTCAGTCTCATATGGATATTTAAGTTAGATAGATGGATTGGAAGACATATGGATGTCTGAAAATTTCAGATTTTCTGCTTAATAGTTATCCATTAGATAAAATGCTGGGCTTGTCCTAGTATATTTAATCTAATGCTTGAATATTATGGTACCTCACTGATGAAGCCAGTAGCAGAAACTGGTCTGGTGTTGAGGATATTCTGCAAAGCTTGTTAAGAGCTTATTTGCACACTCTTTATAAAACATATGATAGAAAAATAAATATTAAGTACATCCAAAGGAAGATTAAAATAAATTCATTTATTAATCTACTGAGTTAACTTTCATCACAAAGTATCTGTTTCAAAGCATAGCTAGTTAATAATTAGCAGAGTGCAATAGTAATTCTGATTATAAAATATTAAACTCAGTGGTGTTAAAGAGATTTGCATAATTACATGTGATGTAATACACCAGGAATCTCTCAGTTACTATGCCCAAATAAACCTGTTAGCCACTTTCCCTTTTCATTCCCTGCTCTAAGTTTCCCAAATTCATCCTCTACCCTGTTCCATCCCATTTCCACAACATAATGTTTGTCAACTCTATAGCCTTTATATCTAAATCCCTCTTACTTTTCCCAAATCCAGCATAAAAACCAACAACACACTTTCTATATAATCACTTTGATTATACTTATTCTTCCACAACTTCATTATTTGTATCATTTCTGCTTTCAGGCATTTACATTCATTTAATAGATGCTAATATTTTTTTAGGTTTTCTTTAGACAACTTGCAGACTAAATCACCCACATTTTTACATCTATGTGTATATTCCGTTGTTGCTAAAAATCCTGTTCGAGCCTTAAGCAGTAAACTACTTTCCCTGCTATTATCATAAATTAATTCACTCACAATATTCCTTTTACTTCTATATATATTTAAACTTTGCTCTCCATACCAGTTCTCCACCTCTCTTAACTCTCTATTTTTTATTAATGCATCTGTTCTTCTATCGCATTCCTTACCACTATAACACACAACAATTCTCCTAACACAATAATCCCACTTTTTGTATAAGTATACTGACATAAATTCTTTATCCAAATCTTTTGCATACCATACTACCATCCTCACTCATCCTATGGCTTGCCCTTTACTCATAACCCAATTGAATACTATTTTGGCTATTCTCTTATCCATAAACTGCAATCTACAAAACACTTTCATTTTGCTGCCTCCTTTGCCATCCACACATCTGCACCTAATGCATGTCTTCCTACTTCACTACTCTAACATACCTTTACTAATCCATAATGCATCATTATCCTATGTTAACCCTGCTACTGACACTTTCTTACAATTCTAGCTATATCATACTTATTATATTAAAACACAGTTAGTTTCTCTATCAATCCATTTTTTCTTTGCTTCATTTATCAACTTTTTCTCCAAGTCATCCAAACAATTTCTCTGATTACTTAAGACAATTCCCAAATACCTATACCTACTCACCACCCTTAACTTTATATCCCCCAATAAAAATTCTTTGTCTTCTCTTTCCTCAGTATTAATCATCATTACTTTTGATTTTTCCTCACTAAATTTAATCCTTACCCTTGTGCATGTCCTCTTAACTTTCATATCTTCCCTTCTTTCTGTGCACAAGAAATAAAGAACCCAATAATGTATACTTCCTTGCCATCTATTAATGGTTATCTCTATCCCTTTTCCTAGTCTTTCTATTGCTCTCTCTATTTCTCTCAAGTACAACAAAAACAAAATAAATGACACAGGGCATCCTTGCCTTAGTCCCAGCCCATTTTTAACTTTAACTGATTCTATATTCCTTAATTGACATCTATAGTAATTATTTTCATATAATCTCTTAATAATATTTACTAAATATCCATTCATTTCCAAATGTATTAAACTTACCCATAATCTGTTTCTATTTACTCTAGCATATGCTTTCTCTATATCTATAAAAAGCATATATAACTGTCTACCTATATTTCTACTCATATAAGCTGTGCAACTACAAATGAACTATCTTCTATATGCCTATCTGATTGAAAACCTCTCTGCATTTCTCCCACTATATTATTTTCTTCCATGCATTTTGTGACTATTCCAGCCACCATATATGTGAAAACTTTATATAACACTGACATTACCACTATCGATCTAAGATTGCTTAACTTTCTATGATCCTTATCTTTTCCTTACTCTTGTATTATTCCAACTATCTGGAAAATCTCTCTTCTCTGCAATCATTAAAACATGATAATAGTTTTAATTTTGCCCTATGTCCTAAATTCATTTACCATCTCTACTGCCCATTCATCCAAACCCCTCCCCCACTTTCCACTTTTCAATTTCTTCCCTGCCTCATTCAGTTCATTTTTTGTAAACCTAATATTTTTATTACTATATGTTTAATAGGCAACTGTGATGTACCACCTACATCATCATAAAAAATCAATGTCTATCAAGGGGAACAATATTGGCTTATATATTTACTGCATATGTGGAATTAATAATATTCCAAGCTTTTTTTATTTTGTGTTTATTTTAATTTTACATACGCATTTTTTTTCGCATGCATTAGTGGAGCTGTAATTATACTATAATGTTTAATATGCCTGCTTAGCGCTTTCAAGATTTAGAATAAGTCTCATACTCATAGCTTTATGAATGAAGACTGTTGTAATTTATTGTACACATATGCAAATGAGCTTGAATTTTTAATTAGTTAGTCCATTGTTTGGAGAGAGCAAAGCATGCCCCTCTTCTATTAATGGCACTGAGAAAATTTTCAGGTGTGGGTTTAAAAGGATTATGGGCAGTTCTCTTGTGCTCCAATGACATTGAGCAAGGCATATTAAGGAAACTTTTGACTTCAAGTTGGCATGGGTCTCCCCATAGTATTTGCTATTGTAGAATGGAAAGTCTATGGCATATACTAATTGTGCCTTGTCGTCACTGAAAACTTTATTCTTTGAATTATTGATGTGTGTTGAAGGATGGAGGATATCTGAAGCCAATATTGAATTCTTTAGAAAGAATGGATTTTAATTTTGAATAGGTGTTGGTAATAAATAGCATATTGATCCAGGGTTTTGGGTCAGACACTCTGACATATTTATGTCTATTTTAGTGTACCCTAATTTGATAGTGGAGCATGGGGGTGAATTGGCCTTCCTGAATTAGGTCACTCTTATAAGCTTCTAAGCTATTCTTAGCATCTTCTATAAAATTGCATAGTTTAAACTATATAAATAAGAAAACTTTGAAGCTAGATACTTTATATTGAAATGGGGGATTTTTTGATTGTGGATATAAATAGCCTCTAACACTGACAGGTTTTACCACCATTGAATGGTTGATGCAGTGAGATTATCTAATTAATTTCAGGTCAAGATATTTTATGCACTATTGGTGATCTTAATCCTTACTTATCCATTTGATTTCAGGATACTGTTTGAAAATTTTTAAACATTACGAGAATCTAAATGGGGATAGCTTAGAAAAAAACATTATAAACATATATGGTGTAGATGATGTCTCTATGAAAAATTAACAGAGGTTGGATGACATGCTTTTCAGTATATGCCATAGCCAAACTTCCCATGACTCAGCTGACATATCATTCCTAGGCCAGTTCATGGTCATAGAGAATATCACATCCCTAAATGTAGCTTGGCGATCATCAAGTCACCATATAATGAAGTGAAACTATTTTGTTACTAATTGTGCTCAGTTTTAGTGTTTCCTGAATAATGTTGATGGACCAGACTTTGTTGACAACAATGTTCAGTGACATCAAACTAAGCTATTCTATAGTTGTTAAAGAGCTTCTTCACTACAGACTCATTCCACATTTAGGGATGAGATATTCTCTATGAACATGAACTGACCTATGGGACTATCTTCCAGTGGAATCATATGCAGTTTGGGCATGACATATATTAAAAAACATGCCATCCAACCACTGATAACTTCTCATAGAGACATAATCTACACTAGAAATGTAGCTGGTTAAACCCATCATTGTTAGAGATTCCCATTTTAATATAAGGTAGCTGGCTTCAAAGTTTTCTTATTTAGAAACTTTAAGCTATGAAAATTTATAGCAGACACTAAGGAAAATTTAGAAGCTTATAAAAGTGACCTAATTTAGGCAGGTTATTCCACCCCTATTCCCAACAACCAAATTAGGCACTACTATAGACCACAAATATATCAGACTGTCTAACCTGAAACCCTGGATCAATATGCCATTTATTACCAACATCGACTCAAAACTAAAGTTTATTCTTTTTAAAGGTTTCAACATACTCTCCATGTCTCAATACACATAAATAATTCAAAGAATAAAGTTTGTAGTGACAACAAGGCACAAGTAGTGCATGCCATAAACTGCTCATCCTCCAATAACAAATACTAAGGGGAGACCTGCACCAAGTTGAAATCATGAGTTTCCAACATGCCTATTTGTATAATAAAGCAAAAATGAATTCATCATACAGCTTGGTGTTTTTGGAGTCTGAGAAGGTTGCCGGACATCCTTTTAAACTTATGTTTGCTTCAAGAGTAATTACAAAAAATGCAAAATAAAAGAGGCTTGGCACATAAATAATTCAGCATGCACAATTGATATATGAGCCAATAGTGGTCCCCTTGATAGACATTGGTTATTTATCTGTTGTTGTAGGTGGCTCCTCACTGTTGCCTATTATACATGTAATTATGCAAATCTCTCAAACACTATCAAATTAAAACTTTTTATAATTGAAATTACTATCACCCTCTGCCAATTATCTACCAGTAATTCTTTGAAACAGACACCCCTGTGTTGAAAGTTAACCAGAAAATTAATAAATTTATTTTAACTATACATTTTCATACTTATAACTTATTTTTCTATTCATAATGATGTTAACTGTTTATGCTTCTACACAAAATATAATAAATGTAATAATTATGCTTATATATAACTATAAAGAAGCTTGTTATTTCTAATCTGGCTAAGCACTTTTGAGAACTCATGGTGTTCTCATATTAGAATGCCATAAGTTCTCAAAAGTGCTAAGCTGTATTTAATTTATAGAAATGACAAGCTTCTCAATAATTGCATATAAGTGCACTTATCATATTTATTTTTCTATTATATATTTTCTACAGCTTTAAACTTTTGCTTTATGTATACACATATACTTAATACAATAATAAATCTAACAAGATTGAAACAAACAACTAATTATAATTACAATTTCTTAATTATCAAACTAGCTTTCATTTCTTATTGAGACCTTTTCAAGATATAAAGTTTTATACATCACATGACGTATTAATTACATTTACTCTACCTCTGGGATATAACTTATCATAAACAATATAATTAACATTAAATATATATAAATGTAAAAATAAATAAAACAAACTAAAAATACATAATTTTTACATTCAGAAAAATTTGTATAGATGTGGAATATAGTTAAAAGTTTAGCAAAATTAGATGGAAAATGGAGACTATTGGAAGATTTAAAATTTATAGTAGAATTGTAAATGAAAGTATAAAAAAGGGGGGGAGGTATAGAATAGTTTTTTGTTTGTATATTTATATAAAATATATATGTCATCATCATAATCATCAACCATTATCAATCCACTGCAGGATGAAGGTCTCTCCAAGTTCAGTCCATCTCAGATATTTAGCTTCTCTTCTTCACAGCACCCCTGCACACTTTCTTATTTCATTTATCTATCTCACATGTGGACTTTTTCTGTGTATTTTACAATCTCTTGGAATCCAGTTGAAGATTTTAATTGTCCATCTATTGTCATCTCTTTTGTCAATATATCCAGCCCAACTCAACTTCAGTCTCTTAATTTTTTCAATGAGGTCAGTAACACCTGTTTCTTCTCTTACCCATATATTGCATTTTCAATCTCTGTTTTTACTCACAACATAATATTTCCATACTTTTTTGAGTGATCTGAAGTCTCTGTATTGCTTTTCTATTAAGTGTCCAAGTGTCAGATCCATAAGTAAGAACTGGTAAAACACATTTATTAAAAACCTTCCTTCCTTTTCAAACACATAGGCATATTTCCTTTTAGTATCAAGTTATTTCTACCAAAAGCACTCCAACCAAGTTTAATTCTATGATTAATTTCATCCATTATGTTTCCATCTGTATTAATATAATCTGATAAGGGTATTTGTAACTGTTAACTTCTTCTAACTCATCATAATCAATCTTTATTTTCAATATTTTGAGGAAATCCATTAAACAGTACTTTAGTCTTTTTAACATTTATCTTTAGTCCTACTTTCCTACTTTCATCTGATAACTCCTGCAACATTTCCTGTAGCTCTAAAGCATTATTTGCAAAAACAACTACATCATCTGCAAAATCTAAATGACTTAAATAATCTCCATTTACTTTCACTCCTTTAGTTTCCCATTTTAATGCACAAAATACTTCTTGCAGCACTGCTGTAAAAAGTTTTGGAGATATGGAGTCACTCTGTCTTACACCCTTTTCAATGTTGACTTTCCTAATATCATTATGTAATCTAATAGTTGCTATTGCGTTTTTATAAATATTATTTAAAATATGACAATATCCTGAATCTATACCTTGATGATCCAATGCTTTAATCATTGAAGAAATGTTTATAGAATCAAATGCCTTTTCATAATCTACAAATCCAAAGTATAATAGCAACTCATATTCATTTTTCCTCTCTATAACTTTTCTCAATACCTGGATATAATCTACTGCACTAAAACCACTTTTAAATCCAGTTTGTTCTCTTGGTTGGGGGAAATCCAATGTTCTCTGTAGACAAGTTGTAATTATCTTGGTAAATTTTTTTGTATAAAACTGATAAAAGGCTGATAGGTCTGTAATTTTTAATATCTTCTTTATTACCTTTTTAAAATATTAATATTAATACTGCATTCTTCTTTATCTGTTAGACATTTGGTATATACTTTGGTAAAAAAAATTCTATTTCTTCATCTGCTTTTTTTAATATATCAATTATAATTCCATCATTATCTGAAGCCTTTCCTTTCTTTATACACTTAATTGCATGTCTCACTTCTTCTTTTAAAATTCTGGGCAATTTTGAAGATATAATAGATATAGGAGGTACTTGTTCTTTATTACTATATAATTCTTGATAAAAGTCTTCTATCCATTTCATGATGTCATCTCTCTTTTTAGTAATAAATTCCATCTTTTTTTCTTATTGCAGATATAAATTTCCTACCAATACCAAAATGTTGTTTTACACTCTTGAGACTTTTATTCTCTTCTACAGCTTTCCTTGCTAGTTTACAGTTATACTTTTTTATATCATTCTTTTTCATGTGTCATGGCATCAGCCGGGAAGTGAACTCACTAACCCAGGACAACTACTTGTAAGGTTGCTATGCTGACTACTCGACCACCAATGCTTGACAACTTATTTATATCATTTTCAACCCTTTTCCACACCATTTTACAAAATTTGAGATATTCAATCTTTTTTAATGCATCATTTTTGTCTATCTTCATATTCCTTCTTTTTTTCATAAATTCTCTAGTCTCAGTAGAAATTTTATTAATCAATTGCTGTTTTTTTTACCAGCTATCTTTGTTGCAGTTTTTAAAAGTGTATCAGCTATTTTCATATTAATTTTATTCAAATCTGAATCATGTTCAAAATCTACTAATACTTGAGACCAATTTGTAAATTCTAATTTAAATTCATTAGAATGTTTCTGAAGATTTGGGATAGCAACTGTAAATATTGTTTTTCTTAATAATTTTTGTCTCTCTAGTTTTGCAGTAACACGTATCTTACATCTTACTAATTGATGATCACTTCCTGTGTTAAATTTATTAAAAGCATTACAATCTTGAAATATGTATTTTCTGTTAGTCAAAATAAAATTCAATTCTGCTGTACCTTCATTTGTATGTAACCATGACCATTTCCTTTTAACATTTTTTTTCAAAAAAAAATGTCCTCTCTCATTTCTATTACCATAACCAAAATTACCCCTACAGCACTTTCATCTTTCATTTGTTTACCAATTCTAGCATTAATGTCTCCTATAACAATTTTAAAATGTTGTTTACACTGATCAAAAGTCTTTTGTACATCCATATAAAAATCTTCTACTACTTAATCACTATGAGAATTTGTTGGGGCTTACACCTGAATTATCTGCATTTGGTATCTGCTATTAAGTTGTATAACTAATCTTGCTACTCTGTCCAATACACCATAAATGTCCACAATGTTGTTCTTCCACATTTAATTTATAATGAATCCTACTCCACTTGTATTTTCAATATTTGTGCCTTTATAATAGAGTACATGTCCACTTTTTTAAATTTAATTGTCTCTTCACCTTTTATTCTAACTTCACAAAGTCCAATAATGTCCCATTTAATATAAGACAATTCTTCTTCTAATTCTTGCAATCTTCCTTCACTTAAATGTGATCTACAGTTGTAAATACCTAAGTAAATAGTCATCCTCAAATGGCAACCTGGGTCCACAATCAGGGGATTCTTAGCACTTTCTGCTTTTGGCCACCAACCACTGCCTTGGTTGATTTTACAGCCTCCTGGGTATAAGGGCCATGATTTATTTTTCATTTACACAAACATTCCATTTTGCCTTATCAGGCAACTGAGAAGAAAGACCATGGTATTTCTGGTTCTTAAACTCGGAGGTAAAAAGCCAATAAACTCACCACGCTCACTAATGCATGTTGGTAAACAGCCCATCCATGTTTGTATACTATATGAATAATCACATAGCAATAACAGCTGCAACAGCAAGAATGTATGGAGTGGACATTAGGAATTTTCCCTGATCGATTCATTTAAGGCTTCCAAGAGGAATCAAAGGGTCTTCTTTCAGTTAATATCAAACTCCTTTCTGTAGCCAAAAAATAAATATATACAGTATATGCACTTATATAGTTTTTATTTTTTTTATATATTTTTATTTTCTTTATTTGTAGGATTATATGTATAATGTTAATTATACTGCTGAAGATGAACAATGTCCAATAGGTGTAGTACGTGGAATTAATAGACCATGTAATGTACAAAACTTTATATCTTGAAAAGGTATCCTTAAGACATAAAGCTGGTTTGATAATTAAATAATTGGAATTAGATAATTAGTTGTTGTTTCAATCTTATTCAGATTGATTCTTATGGATAAAATATAATTTATAGTTATGGTTATTCATGCTATGTAATGTACCGGTCAAAAAACCACCTATACCAACAATCTAAACTCAAAGTCGGATTCAAACTCAGCCGAATCAAACTGAATTCAAACCCAACTCATGAGCTCAGATCAAATCAATGGATGACATATATCGATGGTACTTGACTATGCGCCAAGAAACTAGCTCAACGGATGTTGATGATTTGAGACCCCGGATCTGACACTAATAATGTATAATAAAATAACTAAGGATATTTCTAAGACAACTCATATATGTATATGTTTGGGTTGCCAATACATACAGCGAGCATTAATATTAAAATAATTATCGAATAATAAAGAAAAGTTAAAAACCAAATGTGCTAATAAAATGTTTAATAATAATAATGATTTTGTTCAACTTTTAGATTATGATTATATAGATTACCTCTAGTCTTTAAACGGAATTTATAATTACAATAAGAATGGCAGTCATTATATGCCAATAACTATTACACAGTATTATAGGAAGTTTATACATGTCTATGCCCTGACAAAAAAATAAAGGTAGATAAAGGTATTCGACTTTGACGGAAATTATTAGTCTAATTCTAAAAGAAAGAATGTGAGATTCATTTTCACATTCGTAAATCAATTCACAAAGAGCAAGATACATATTTAGGGCATAACTTTAATATTTAACAGAAAACTTATTTAATTAGAAATGAATAAGAATTTGTTTGACTTTAATGAAATCAATTCACCATGATTTACGAGCATGAGAGTGGGGCTTTATTTGAGCTGAGAAATAAATGGTACTGACGTCTTATGAGCTATAAAATGAATATGAAAAATAATGGCTTGTCGGTGATTTAAGAAAATAGCAGGGCGGATGGTATTTGACAAGTCTTTGATGCCCTATGAAGAATCCATGGAACACATGGAAATCCAGGCCGGGTCATAGCCGCAAACTTTTGGTGTTCCAATATAATGGAAAATGAGCAAGTGGAGGAAGTGGTTTCTTCCTCAGTAATTGAAGTAACAATAGTATCACCAATGACAAGCCTATGAAACAGGAGATGGCTCGCACCAGTAACGTTCAGAAAAATGATGATTTGGTAATCATCATGGTTAATGAATAAAACCCATTTATATAAAGAATGCTCTACATGATGACCTGATCGAGTTAAATTAAAGTCAAATGAGCTTTAATACAGAACTACTAACGTAATTATAAATTTATATTAATTATATCCCAAATATCATGCCCTTTCTGAATATTAATAGAAAGTATAAAATTTGAATTAGAATATATTCATTTATTTTTCTTTATCGACCTTTTTGCAAAACATTATAAGATTATAAATATGTGTAAACTAGATAAGGTAGCCGGGGCATATGTTAGAAACTGAGCTAATAATTTTTTATTATTAGCCATTAATAAAAATAGCAAAAATTGTATAACTCCTTCAACTTGATAATTAATAGAACTGTATTAAATTAGTTCTAGTGGGAAAGAATTACTATAAAACTTGATATTATATTATTTTAACAAGGTAAGTGTAACGAAAAGGATTATTATCGAGTTGAAGTTTTATTGGCATATAATAAAAAAATAAATGACATTAATAATTACTCAATAAATATATATAATAGGTTAGATAAACGAACCACCATCGTAAGAAAAAAGAAGGTTAACATAATACTAAATTTAAAGACTAGAGATTAAGAGAATTACTACATAATTTAAGATAGCATAAATAAAAGAAGCTTTTACAGTAGATAGCTTAAAAGGTGGTGTAAAATAAAGTTTGGAAACTGGCCAGAAAGTTGCGGTTGTTTCAAGAAAATTACCGTTCCTTCATGGTTGGTTCCTTAGATTACACATGGCAGAATCCAATTGGATAAAATGTAGGTGCACATTTTGAACTTTTGAATGACATTTGAATTGATTATTTCATGTTTTGGCAGCAAGATTGGTCTGGAAAAGGTTTAGTTTAGCAGGTTCTGAAGGTCTTCTGGGGACTTCTGGCCCAGCAGTCAGATTCCCGAAGTTTAGCACCTCACCATGATAGAGACACTATTGAAATTCAAAATTTAAAGACGCACGTAGATTCTAGTAGCACTTCTGTTAAAACAAATATGGCTTCTCTCTCTCCAAACTTTTCCTGGTTATTTATACTGTCCTCTGCTTTTTCGCCTATTTCTGATTCTCCATGTCTTAAGGCTAATGCTTCTTGCTTTATCAATGTTACAATTTTTTATCAATTGATTTTAGATACATTCCCTCAATAAGACTTTCAAACTCATTAACTTTGAATTCATTTTCTAATTAGAAAATGAATTTATAAATCTAAAAATGATTTTAATCAGGAACTGTCCTTACATTTTAAATTATTATCTTTTTGCTAATTAATAAAAATTCCCCCATTGTTTTTGGGAAAGGATGATCGGAAAGCTTATCGAAAGAATGTAGCTTTTAATCACTAAAATTTGAACTAACTGTTTAAAAGTAAAATAAAACATTCCGACTCAATGAAACTTTATAATAAATATATATATTTAAATATTTATAAATATATACGCACAATCCACGCAGTCATAATGTATGTGTTTTCATGAATAATTTTATCTTGAATTTATTTATAATATTGATTTGTTTAAATATTAAACTAGTTAGTTTTAACACATGTTTATATAATACTATTTTTTAAAGACACTAGTGGTATTGAACGTATAAAGCCCCATTGCATTTGGAAATTCACGGTTAGTACTTGGGTTTGAAGTGGGCTACATGTGAGATATCATGAAGCTAGTATCAAACTTAGATCCGACTGCTTCAGTAATAAGATGAATGAGTAAAGCAATTATACTTTTGAATGGTCTTGCATGTGTGGGGGCATTTAAGTTCTGATTTACTCCTTAAGATTTACAGCTATTAGTTATTAATGAATTACTTTAAAGATTAGATCTGAAATAAGTGTTTTAATTGTAAATAAAAGGAGATTTTTTTAGTTGTTTAGAATTATAACTTACTCTTTAAATAATGATCGCTATTGTTCGCAGTCGTTGAATTTATTTTTTATTGCTAAATGTATTGAATAAATTTGTTGTTGAAAAGTTAAGGAATTCTTGTCTTTCAGGATTATAATAGTAGTTATTAATTTAACCTACAATTTTCATGCTTAGTGTAGACGTATATGATAGGCACATGTTTAATGGAAGGGTGAGCAGAAATTATTAAGGATTTTAGTCATTATGAGATATTTCAAAATTAAAAGGTGGGAGAGTAATTAAAACATATACTAATTTTTTTTTTTTACCTGCATTGTTAGCAAGTATTATCACAACATAAATCTTTGAGAGTCTGAAATAATTTCTTGAGACTTCTATATGTAGTACAGAAAAAATTTGGAATAAGAAAGTCATAATTTAACACCAGCAGAACAAAATTAAATAAACGTAGTCAGGTTTATGAATGGATGAATAAATTGTGGGAAATCTCCAAAAAGAAATTATTATAAAATCTTTCAAAAAAATTGGAATTTTTAGTGCCATTGGTCATGCATAAAATGAGGGAATTTACGTTAGACAGTAATAATGAACTATATATTGTGCCCTTTTGTATGGATCACCATCTAATTTTTGTGCTAATCTATTAAAATTTTAAATTTAAGATATACTTGAATATGTGATGTTGATTTTGCTTATGGTAATATTTCAAAAAAGTTTAATTAAAGCAATCTATGAGTATTTGATATGTAAAGTTGTGCTGATATAGAGAGAGACATTTTAAATGATGATGATTATAATATATAGTTGGGAAAAATGGCCATAATCAATACTGTATGAATATATTTAATAAATAGGTATTTAAAGCTAAAAGTGTTTAAAAGACAAGTCAAAATTAAATGCATATGTTTATTGTTGATAAAATAGTGTTATAAAAGAATATAAATATTTTAATTATTGTAAGTACTTAAATAAAAGACTAATATTTGATTTTAATAATATTGGATAATTATTTTAAAATCTATTATAATATCTTATTTATTTAAAAAATATTTATTTTAAAAAATGCAATTGTTAGTTTATTTTTAGACGATAATAAGCGTTTCTGGTGTTATAAAAAACAGATGTTAATTAGATATACACACACATGCTTGGAAGTTATCTAATAAAGTTGCAAAACTATTTTAAAAAATCATGTTATAAATTTATAAATAATACGTGAGTTATCACGAGATAAAAATAAAGATATTCAATGTAAAATATTAAATCTGATTTTAAAATATTGTTTTAAAAATATGACGTATAAAAAATATTTAGTTTATTTAAAAATAATCTTATAAAAGTTAAAATTAAAATCAAGTGAAATAATATATTTTTTAAAAGTGTTTAATGGATTTAAATAAACGATAAGAATTATTTTAGAGATTTAATAATGTAATAAATATTAAATATTAAATAAGTCATTATTTATTTTTAATTTTGTGTTGTTGGTAAATATGTAAATAAGCCAGCAAATTGATTGTTTAAATGTACCAATCAAATGAGAAGTTTCTTCTAGTATAAAAGCTCAGTTCAATTGTTAGGAGAGGACTTCGTGATTGATTTTTCAAGTTAATTGTGTTATTAAAAAATAGCAAAGTAAATTTGATAGACGCTCTTAAAATCAATTTTAAAATCACAAGAGTGTCGTTATAAATAATCTATAAAAGTTTTAAATGATAGTCATGCAGTATTAATTTAATTTTTTCCCTATCAGTCGTCTCTATATCAAGCTCAATTTACAACAAATGTCATGGGAACACATATATAGTGAAAATATATCGAAACTTTACCCTAGAAATATGACAAACGCTGGATAGTTCGAAAATTACAGATGGAGAAAAGTAGTATTTTGGATAGTATATAATTTTAAAAGCTAATTACTATTGCCTATTAGAAAATAGATATTTTAAAGAATAAATACTTTTGTAAAGAAAGTATTTTTGCAAGCTATAAATTTAAAAATATATCTTAAGTAAAGATATTAAAAATGAAAGTAGTTTTATAAATACTTGCCTTATTAAGTCTTTATGTTTAAAAGACTGAATGTTGATAATATTAAAAGCAAGTCAATTAAAATATAATTAGCTAAAAATTTTAATATAACAAAATTATTATATTGAAATAATTTAAACGTCGCTTATAGATAAAGAATTTATTCTACCTATATTTTATGAGCAAATAATATTGACCCAGTTAATTTAAAATAATTAAATGATAATTTTTCATAAATTATAAACTAATTCAAGAATAATAACTTTTAATAATATTCTTTAAATGCATCCGGATCAGAATAAACTATTTTAATTTTATTATATTTTTTATAAAAAAATTTTGTTAAAAAATTTTTTCAAAACTTTTAAAAAACACTAGGAAACAGAAATGGTGTTTAGGAATGGTGCTCGATTAAAGAACTTTATGGTGAAAAGGAACATCGCTGGAATTATGTAATATGAACTCTTTTTATTTATCTAATATAAAAATTAAATATTATTAATTTATTAAAATAAGATAGGTACATATCTTTAAATAATAACTAAAAATAATATAATATTAATTGCATGAGTTTTTTTATAATTAATATAACACAGAATATTTTAAAGTATGTTGAGTATAAATGTGAATTATTTTATGAAGCTGTAATTCCAAGAATATTGGAAGATGGATGGACATTAATTCATTATCTATGGTAAAAATTGTATAATAATAATAATTTTGATTATTTAATATTTTTCTTTAGATCAACCAAATATTATTTATTTTAAAATGTAGATTATTTTAAAGATACACACTTATATTGCAGTGACAGTTTTATTTAAATAATAATTTGAATTTATGAAATAAATACGAGCAACATACATAAGAGTTAGAAATAATTATATGATTCTTTCGTTAATAAATTTTGATATTTTATGTTATAGTATTAGAATTATATTTATTATTCATGGATAATTATTGTATTGCAAGTTAGGAAGAGATTTCAAGTCTATATTTTATTTTTATTTTATTGGATAAATTAAGTTAAGTTTTATGTGGAAGTTTATGTTGGATTGAAGATTTACCGAATATAGATGACGAAGTATAAATAATTTGGATAAGTAGTATTTATTTAGAGTTGAAGGTTGTTTTCCAGAAATTTTAAATAAGTTTAGAGGATGTTTGTAGATAGAAATTTATTAAGAAGGAGTAGTATAACACATAGAGTAAAGTAATAATTTCACATAGAAAAGAATCATAGAATTTATCTAATGTAATACTTTATGAATTTGAAATTAATGAATAATTTAAATATTATTATTTAATAGTACATATATGTAATGCATATTTGATAAAGCCTATAGCATGAATTGCATTAAGTGAAATATAAAGTTATAATTAATTATTTGTTATTACATTACACAGATACATTAATTTCTATATTATAATATTAAAGTAGTACTAATAATAAAGTGAACACATACTATTACATTATGGAATGAATAACATTAATACTTAATGATGTAGCAATTTAATTAGTAAAGTTTAATTGTTTACATATGCTACATAAATATTGTTTACATAAATTTTTCTGTATAATAATTGAAGTTCATTGATATTTATTTAAAATTTAAGTTTGAGACTATACTTCAATACTATTGGTACAGCATTTTAAAAAAATGTATAGATTACTTAGTAAGAGTATGAGCTAATAACAGTGTAAACATATTGTATTATTATTTTCTTATTTTATTTTTTCTTTGTTTTCCTAATTTGAATTGTAAATATTGTAAATAAATTCTTAATTAAAGTTAATGTAAATAAATTTGTTTAATTTGTTTTAAAAGTGTGTCGAGTTCATTATTTTGCACCACAGCAGTTGACAGCAGATAATTTGAAGAAACATAATATTTGCACAATGTGAATTTATTAATATTATTTAGAAATAAATACAATATTTTCCTGATTATCATTTATGAGAATTGATTGACATTATTACATCATATTACAATGGTCATAGAGTAATTATAATGCATAATATAAGAGTACAATATTATTTATTGCCACAGATTATTGAATTATAAGATTTGATCTATTCCAAAATAAGATGCTATATGAAAATAAAAGATATACATATGATTATTTATTTAATGATTGATGATATATCAGAAATAGATAAGATTAGGTTATACTCTAAGATTAGTATTATAATTATTAAAATAAGTTAGGTGTATTTAGGTTTGATATAAAATCCCATATCATACTTATTTACATGAGTTATCATTACTTTAAGATAATTAGAAGAACCTGAGATTATTTAATTATATTTTAAAATTAAAAGTTAAGATTTATTTATTTTATTATTATTAAAGATAATTTATTTTATTTAAAAGCCATAAGAATGCTGTAGAGGTAGTAGTAAGTTAATAAGGAAGTGACAGTATTCTTATGCCATTGAGACAATGTCTTAGGAGATATTGACTCAATGTAAATCTACTTATTGCTTTGTAACTTTACTTCACAGTCTCATGATTTTGATAAATACTTATTTAATTAATACATAATAAAGAAGTATATTGATTTTGATAATTGATAATAAATTTAATTAGAATATGATATTATAAAGTAAATTAAAGATAGATATGCAAATTTGAATTAAGCATTATAATTTAATTGAGCTAGTCGTATTTCAAAATATATTATATATCGAGAAGTAAGGGTACAATATATATGAATGAAAGTGGAGAAGAATTTTTAGATTTCTATAATTAAAATGATTAATAAAGAATTTTTCTTCATAGTATTCTTATTTTTTTATTATTATGGATAATATTTTTTATAGATTTTTATAATATATTTTTTTTTTAATTTAAAATTTTTACTGAAAAAATTCGGCGCTCGTTGTATGTGTGCGTGCATTATATATACACCTGGGTCTCTTTTTACGCGGACTTATTTAACACGATTTTGAAGTTGCGCGATTCGTGTTTCATCGGAAGTCGATCTCCGATAATGTGCTATTACTTTAAATAATAAATTTCACGCACTTACATTATATTGAAAGTAATAGCACATTATTGGAATTCGACTTTCAACTTAATAATTTCAATATTTTCAGTGCTTTATAATAATAAGATTTTATGCAATAATGAAATTAAAATCATGATTTCCACATTTTATGTATACACACATTAAATTTTACAAGATTATAATGTAAATTTGTTCAAACATTGTGCGTATTAATTTTGCATTTTAAATCACATTCTGTTTTTGCTTTTCAAAAAAGGACATAATCAATTATTAATCATTTAGTGTCCACAAGTTTATTTTTAAAAGGTCAGTAATAGCAGTGGGCACAATTAAATTTGACAATTAAAAATTAAAATCTGATTTTTAATTGTAATTAACAATTTAAAAATTACTTATGTGACTTGAAATAATGTGAGGTGAAATTTGATTTTTAAACGGAATTGAAAATTAAAGACAAAAATAAGAATTTAATTTTTAGTTGTTAATTTTAATTAAATTTTTCCCAGCAGTTGTGAATAAATGTCTTTTTATTATCATAAGTCTAAGTTCATAAACAATTAATAAAATCATCGTCTCAAAGATTAATTACTAATTACGTTGTCAACAGAAAAACACTAACAACATGAGAGTGCAAACGAACGTGTGTTTTGGCAAATAGTGATAATAATTAAAACGTGTATAAAAAAATGTAAATTACCTACTGTAAAGTATGCATAAAAATATATTATTTTGAATAAAATTAAATATTATAGTTAAAAAAAGTTTGACTTTTATCAATTTTTTTCAAATTTGAAATTTTTTATTAGTCATATTTTATTTCCTTATTTTTTTTTTTTTTGCACGGATTTTAAAGTAATTTTACATTGGGGCTTTGCTTTTACGCGGATTTTGTAAAATCACAGACCGCACCCCCCTTTTTTTAATGTAAGTTACGTCTATTTTTGCGTGATTTTGTTTGCGCGTGTTTTCTGAGGAACCTATCTATCGTGTAAAACGAGACCCAGGTGTATTCGAAAATTTTGATTTAGTTAATAAATTTATTGAATTTGTTTGATAATTATTACTTTGCAGTCCAACTTTTGAAGACTGCTACTTACCGTTAGTAATATCAATGCATCTTAAATATATATATATTCTGGGAAAATCATCTCAGAGATATAGATCTTATTTGAAATAACCAGAAATCTGGACAAAAGTTAATCATAGAATCACAAATTTGTAGAAGCAATCACATTAAAATGAGTCACTGTCTTTATTTCTCTAAAATTGATTTGCTTTTTAACTTGGACATAAGTGGTCATTCAGACCATCCTCTTCTTTTCTCATTCTAATTGCATTCATATTTGGTCTATCCAAATACATTTCAGTATGTCTTTACTCAATTTCTTTCCACCACATTCGGTAACATAAAATAAAGATGGTAACATATTGCATGGCATGGTCTTTTTAAAAACTAGTAAGAACTATCAATGGCAAGAGTTTGAAATAAATGTTGGTGGAATCAGATATGGTAGAGGATTTCTAAAAAAAGACAGCTTATCAAGAAAAGAGAAGTCAAATATCCATAAAAAGTATTACAATAATATCAGAGCGGGTGTCATAGCACACTATAAGCCAGGACAACCTTAAAAATATTTTTCTGGTTCCAAATATATTTAAAACATTTTTTTACATTCTACATAATTCTGAATTGATAAGATGGGTGTTATTTTTCTCATTGTAAAAACCTAGTGTACTGTTCTAATATAATGGAACTTTTTATATATATGAGAGAGGAAATCATATGCATTCTGATCCTATGGTTTGCTGCTATCATATGCCTGAAAAAATGGTATAATTGAGATTACAGTGAATGAAAATATAAAAATTGGGTATCATTATAATAAAAATAAAATAATTGAGTGAAATAAAGAGATGAGAACTATAACAATTTCAAACAAAAAAAAAGTAAAAATTTAATAAAATATAAAATCAGAATGGGCTTAAATTTTCTTTAGAATTAAGTGTATTTTTCACTTGTTTTACTCTAAAGTGTAAAAGATATGAAACATATACAGTTATCACCAAGACAGTATCACATTTTCAAATACTTACTCTTCTGCTTTCATGAGGATCCTACCATAGAGCCCTCTATTGAAAGCTTGAGTAATAAATGATTACTACATCTCCATCCACATACCAATTTCTACCTTTACCTTTGAGAATTAAGATTCAAGGCAAAGATTAATATGTTTATGCACTTAGCAGCCACATTTTTCTTTTATACTATTTGAGATAGTAATCTTAAATTTAAAATATTCCTAAGGTTGTAAAGCCAGGATACATTTGCATAATTATTTAAATCTGGCACCAAATCAGTTTCTATATATTTTAGAAACCTCAGTTTTTTACTAACTATAAATCTCTTTATATCCTTTAGCTAGGAAGATCAATACCATTTAGTATATCATTATTGTTATATATATATATTATTTATGAGCTTCCAAAAGCTGATCTCTTAATTTTACTTTAAAGCTCTTTGTTTAATAATCAATAGACACCAGGTGAGCTCATTAGTCTAAATAGGATAAAGGTATAAAATGTGGCAATATGATATGTAAGTGCATTAGTTTCAACTTTGAGTCATAGTTCTTTCTGTGGAAGGTAAAATTCAGAAACAAGTCTGGGGATGAAGGCATTATAGTATTTGCCATCTTGTGTCCATTGATTATTTCATCTTACAGTAGATAGCTATATCTTTGCATGAATAGACTTTTGTATAATTATCATTATCAATTTGTGCCCATCTTTAATTAACAATAATCTATTCACTGTAGAAATCATTTTTTAAAAAAAAACACTAAATTTAAATTCCACCATTTTTAAAAAAATGATGGCCATTTTGTAAGATTCTTGACATCATGGGATATGATCTCATGAAGGAAATGATTCTATACAAGATTTATTAATCATTTAAATAAAAACAGACTCGGAAAATATACAATAACAAAATGCCGCTCTAATAAGAAGAAAATATATCGTCTAATTTTTATTCAGCATACTTACATTGCAGTTTGCAATGGGATTTCTGACATACTGAAGCAAAGTAGGTTTGCATTACAAAAGTAAATTCCCACTAAACAAATAATAGTAACAATGCAAATTTTATTCGGCGTAAGATTAAAAATAAATATTTTCAATGTGCAGAATTAAAGTACTCTAAAAGTAAACCGAAAAATTGTACATTACCTAAAATACAATATATTTAATATTATTTCTCCCAGGCAAAATTTTTTTTATTGTAAATGTAAACAGTATTAGCAAAAAAAAATATCTAATTATTAATTTTATTAAAACTAGGTAATCAATTGTACATTATATTTTTTGATCTAACCAAAAATACACACACTCACATATAAATAAAAAACATTTTTATTCACATTAATGAGCTAAAAAGTTAAAAGCAATTTTATTCATCATTCATAGTAATCTTGATATTATGTGGCTAAAAAAAATTATGAGTTGCTAATATTTAAAGCTATTTTTAATTATACTTTACATAATATAAATTAGATGTATATATTTTCCTAAACATAAAAACAAAATGTTGACAAATTTTAAATTATAAATATTAAATTGTATTAATAAAAAGCCTATAAAAAGTGATATAATATATTACTAAGACTATTTCTAAACATGAGTTATACACACTTTTATTTTTTATATTTTAGTGCATTTGTGTGAAGAAAAACCTTTCTTTAAATGTTTTTTATTTTCTATTTTTTAATTTTATATGTGTAAAACCAAATTATTAAAATTCTCTTCAGTTTAGCATTTGATTCAGTTTTCAATAAATCATTCTGTTTTAAATTACAATGAGTTCCATTACATATCATTAGCATCACATGAAATCAAAAATTTTAATTTTTCATTAATGTTTTTGCTAAAATTGTTTTCAAACTCTAAAAAAATTATTGTTATCAGGAATACATATATATATATACAATTTCAGTTAGATTGGAAATTAGGAAGTGGATGAAAACTGAGTTACAAGATTTTATTATGACAGACTAAAAAATAGAACAAATTAATTAAAGGCATATATAAAAATGTCAGCATGTTGACTTTTTTTTTGTTTGCAAATATTTGGCTGCAAAAAAAAAAAATCAAAGTTGTATTTTTTATATAATTGGAAAATAAAACATAAAGTGAAAAAATATATTTAAATTATAGTTTGTTGCTTTAATTTTTTTTTACATGCCTTATTTTATTTTACTATTACATTTCAGCAGAATATTAATTTAGTAATTGCATGTAAAATTATTGTTTAATTCAAAGAATTTGCCAAGAGAAATGTACTAAACTTACACCCAGATTAATGCTGTTTTTTTCTTAAATTAATATATTTGATACAATTTTGATTTATTAATTATATATATTTTTTAATTTTAATCTTTTCCTTTAATCAGATGTTTAAAATGTACTGCATATTTTAAATCTGTTTTATTTTTTGTCATAGTAAAGACATTGTGATGGCTTGAATTTTTTAAAATTTTTATACAAGTTTCTTAATTTGAAGCATTTTGGAGAAACAGTTGACCTCATTATTTAGAATAAAGCTATAATTATATTCTGGATAGATGCAAAATTTTTTTTTTTTTTTTATAAACCTTGTCATTAATATATATGTAAAGTTATTTTACTTCATAAATTTCACAATTATTAATATATTGCCTTTACATAATTAATAAGCACATATATACATATAACAATACATTAATAATTATGAATTTATCATGTAAAAGAACACATTTTTATACATATATGGAAAAGTTTGTTAAAAAAAGAAATTTATTAAATTTTTGTCTAATTAATATATAATTATATATGTGCTGATTGACTATAAGGAGAATTGCCTTTAATAATTAATTAACTTTAATAATTAATTAAATGCATTCCATCTTTTACACTTGAAATCAAAGCAAGTAAAATCTGATTAATATTAAAAAAGTAGTCTATTTTGATTTTCAATTAGGGCTTGGTACAGCTGATGGAATTTTTTTTCAACTGTCATATAAGCTTCATCTTATTCAAATTTATTCAAATATATACTTCATTTAAATAATGATTTAATAAAGGTGCTTAAATGCATTTATTTATAATATAACCCTGTAATATATTAAACATATAATTGATTATTGCCTTCAAACTAGTGTAAATATTAGTAGTACATTTATACCATACAGAAATAGTAATACATATTATAATTTTAATGAACATAAAATTAAATCAATAAAGGCTATATAAGTATTTTTGCTAAATACTATTCTCAATAATGTAGTCTTTTTAATAAATTTTTATATATTATCCAAGCGTAAGGATCTGTGATCTTTATTCCAATTGCTTTAAATTCATAAAAAATATGATATTAATGTACAATTGTTAAATAAATTGTATCTCTATATAATTATATATTACTATCATTATCATAAGTACCAAATATTATCTATTCATTACATTATGTAGATAATATTTGGTACTTATGATAATGATGATAAAAGACCCAGAAAGAGACCACGTGTGAGATGGATGGATGAAATAAGAAAGTGTGCAGGGGTGATGTGGAGAAGAGAAGCTAAAGATAGGAAAAGATGGATTGAACTTGGAGAGACCTTCATCCTGCAATGGATTGATAATGGTTGATGATGATGATGACATTATGTAAGTTTTCCTAATTTTATCTAGATTTTTTGATCCATAGTTTTTCCTCTCCATATTACTAGCAAACTTCTGGTATGTTTTAGTAGTGTGTCTAGCTTTATTCCAGTTGAGACTCCTTAATTTTTTTAGTGATATCAATAATACTTATTTGTTATCACTCTAAGGTATTTTGGTTTTGACCTCTACTTGCTACTTCTACCATTGTTATATACAGGATTATGAGATCTGAATGTTTTGTATTGCTTTTCTGTTTAGGATATAAGTATCATATCTATCTGAAAAAACTGTTAAGACATATCTATTAAAGATCATTCTTTTCTGTGAGATTATTTAATATTGTTATTTCTAGTAAAAACACTCCATTCAAGCTTAATTATAAAATTAATTTTATCCATTATGTTTCCATCTATATTAATAATTTGCCTAAAGTATTCAAAGTTGTTAACTTCTGCTTTTTCTTTATGTAATTAATCACTGAACATTTCTTTAGTCAATTTAGCACTTATTGTTGTTTTTATTTTTTTTGTTTTAAATTGACAACTCTTGCAATCTTTCTTGTATGTCTAAAGCATAACTTGAATAAAAAAAATCTTAATAATCTCCAATTATTTTTGTCAGTCAGTTTCTTATTTTGACTCACAATATTTATATAAATAAAATCCATGTGAAAGTATGTTTATCTGTAAGGCTGTCACATGATCGATGTGAATGTTTATCTGTAAGCTGTCACACGTCAAATTCACAACCAATTAAAAAATATTATGTTTGTTTATAATGCTGTCAAATTCATAATCCACCATTAACAAACCATAATTTTTATAGTTGTCAATAACACTGTCAAATTTACATAGCAAATATAACAGATATATTTAAAAATTTTAATTTAACTTTATTAATACATTAATTTATTGTGTACACTTAAGAAATGTATGTTGCCAGGTATATTTCTGAAGTGTACCAAACAGGCTGGGTTGTTTCAAACACCCTTCTCCCAAAATTTTCAATTGTGAATTTCTCACATTTATTTTATGTAATATTAAAATCTTTTCTTCATTTACATTACATCTTTAAAAAAATTGTTAAAGCAACTAATTAATAAGATGATTTCCAAAGCCTGAGTACATCTGATAATTCTGTAATACTGCTGAAAAGTTTTGGTTATGGAATTAAGCTGTTTAACACTCTTAATGTCTTAATTATCAACACTGTAATTTAATCAATGCTAATGAAATTTTATAAATATTATTAAAAAATTTAACAACATCCAATCTATATTTTCATGCTCCAAAGACTGAAGATATTTATGAAGTGCATTTTTATGGCAACTCGTTGCTATTTTCTATGATTTTTTTTTAAAATTTAAATGCTAACATCACTTTTAAATGCAGGTTATTCTGTTACTTGGTTTGAGTCAAAAGTTCTCTATTTTCTGTAGACAAATGGTAATGATCTTACTAAAATTCTTACATAGAATTCATAGAATACAATGTGTTTATGACTCTTAAAAATTTTTTCATATCTTTTTAATATTAGATCACTACTGTAGCCTTAAAATCTTCTGGTATATCTTTTTTGGACATAGCTTTTTTTACAATTTCTCCATTTGATTTTTAAAAATATTAACACCATTTACAGAAACTTTTTTTATTCTTCACAGATTTAATTAAATGTCTTACCTCATTTAAAATATTTGGTAATTTAGATATTGTAAACACAATTGCCATTGTTTTTTTCTTTATTACTATATATTTCTTTATAGAATTCTTTAACATACTTCATAATGTTATCTTTTTTTTTAAGCCAGAGTATCATCTTTTCTTCTTATCACTGAAGCAATTTTATTTCTAATATCAAAATATTTTTTCTCCTTTATATTGAAGCAGTCGGATCTAAGTTCGATCCTAGCTTCATGATATCTCACCTGAATCCCACTTCAACCCCTTGTACTAACCTTGAATTTCTGATGCAATGGGGCTTTATACATTCAGTCTATGCTAGTTTCCTTAAAGAAAAACTATAACATAAATGTGTGTTAAAATTAACTCATTTGAGATTTAAATTAATCATTTCTATTAATAAATTCATGATAGAATTATTCATGAATTTATATATCTTATAACTGTGTGGATTGTGTGTATATATTTATAAATATTTAAATGTACATATTCGTTCTAAAATTTCATTGCATCGGGAATGTTTTATTTTACTTTAAATAGTTTGTTCAAATTTTTAGTGATTAAAAGCTGCATTCTTTCAATAAGCTTTCAGATTGTTCCTTTCCAAAAAACAATGGGTAAAGTTTTTATTAATTAGAAAAAAAGATAAGTAATTAAAATGTAAGGACAGTCGCTAATTAAAATCTATTTTTCTGATTTTAAAAAATTCATTTTCTAATTAGAAAATGAATTCAAGTTAATGAGTTTGAAAGCCTTATCAAAGGAATGTATCTAAAAACAACTAGTAAATTTTTGTAAATGATAATGAAAGAAGCACTCGCCTGAAGGCATCAGAGGACAGTATAAATAGCCCAGAAAAAGTTTCCAAGCAGCTATTATTCCTCATTAGGAGAAGCCATCTTTGTTGTAGAGAAGTGCCAGTAAATTCTGTGCTTCTTAAAATCATGAATTCAAATAGTGTTCCTAGCATGGTGAGCAGCTAAAACATCAGGAATCTGGCTACAGTTCCTGAAGACCCCTGAAAATCTTCAATGAAGCTGCTAAATCCTTTCCAGACCAATCATGCTGCTAAAATCATGAAAATCCATTAAAATGCTGTTCAAGTAATCAACCAAATGCATGCCTATGTTGTACCAACTTGGATGTGTAAACTAAGGAACCAGCCCTGGAAGAAATGGTAATATCTTTCCTTTTGAACCTGGCCAGTTCTGAACTTTAAGTTAAAACATCTTTAAGCTATCTACTGTAAAATTGTCTTTTTATTAATGCTATTTTAAATTATGTAGCAATTCTCTATCTATCTCTAGTCTTTAAACTTAATATCTGTTAACTTTCCTTTCTTATGATGGGAGTTCGTTTATTTAACCTTATTATATATTTGTGATTTTTTTAATGTCATTTATTTTTAATTATATGCCAATAATCCTTTGACTCGATGAGCTCCTTTGTTCCATTTGCTTTGTGCAAATAATATAATATTAATTCTGATAGTAATTCTCGCCCATTAAAACATAGATTTATACAGTTCTATCAATCATTGAATTGAAAGAAATTATTAAATGTTTACTATTTTTATAATTGGCTAATAATAAATTATTAGCTCCATTTCTAATCTATGCCCCAGCTATTTTCTCATGTTCACCAATATTTAGTTATTTATATATAATATTAAAATGTTTTTGCAAAGGGTCGATAAAGAAATCAACTAAATATATTATAATTCAAATTTCTGTTACTTTCTATTAAGATTCAGGGAGGGCACGATGTTTGGGGCATAACTAATATAATTTTATAAATGCTTTAAATAATTTTAGTTAAAAGCTCGTTTGACTTTAATTAATTTGATCAAGTCATCACGTAGAGCATTCTATAATAAATTGAGTTTTATTATTCAAACGGTGACTATCAAGTCATCATCTTCGAACGTTGCTGACTTAGGGCAATTTTCTCACTCTGTAGGCTTGTCGGTGGTAATATTACTGTTGTTTTAATTATAGATGAAGAAAGCACTTCCTCCCCCACTCATGTTATATTTGAAACACCAAAGGTTGGTAGTTATAACTCGGCCTGGCTTTCCCGTGTTCAACGTCTACTTAAAGGGCAGTAAGACTTGTGTTACACAAGCCACCATACTACTTAAACCACTGACCAGTAATTATCTTTCCTTTTCATTTATAACTCATAATTCATCAGCACCATTACCTTTCTGTTCCAGTAAAGCCCACTCTTATGCTTGTCATTTGTGATGAAGTGATTTCAATTAAAGTCGAACAAATTCTCAGTTATCTCAAATTAAATAAGTTCTCTAATAAAGGTTAAAGTTATGCCCTAAATACGTATCTTGCTCTTCATGAGTGGATTTGTGAATGTGAAAATAAATCTCACATTCTTTATAAAATAAAAATCATAATTTCCGTCACCACTGAATACCTTTATTTTCTTGTTGGGAACATAGACAGATAGTTCCATAATATTGCATAATACTCATTGGCATATAATAGGAACTGCCATCCTTATTATAATTATAAACCCTGTTTAAGGCTAGAGGTGATCAATATAATCATCATTTAAAATTGAACAAAACTATTACTAGTATTATTAAATATTTTATTAACACACTTGGTTTTTTAAGTCTTTTATTCAATAATTATTTAATGTTAAGGCTCGCTGTCTGTCTTGGCAACCCGAACATATACATATGACTCGATTTAAAATTATCTTTAGTCAGTTTATTATCCAATATTAGTGTCAGTTCAGGGGTCTCTAATCCTCACCAACCATTGAGCTAGTTCCTTGGTGCATAGCACTGTGCCATTGATTTGGATCATCCATTGATCTGAGCTGGTGAGTTGGGTTTGAATTCAGTTTGGTTCGGCTGAGTTTGGATCTGACTTGCGGTTTAGGTGGACATTTTTCGACCGTACAATATATATCATTAAAAGCTAGTCAACACATAGACAATCCCAATGTCATTGTTATTGATATTGGGATTGTCTAAGTGTTGACTGGCTTTTAATGATTACTTAGAAACCTATTTAGCCTTGAGCATTATTACACTTATATTTTCTTATGTTATCATTCTTACAACCTCATTATAATCAGGTATTATGAAAAGGTAAAATTGTAGTTTAAAAGTTTTATACTGGACTAAGCACACTTTCAGCAGATTACTGCCAGAATCATTGGGCTGTTTAAAGTTAAGCAGTTAGAACTATGTACTATGCTTTATATATATATATATATATATATAGCATATATATATATAACATTTATATATATATATATATATATATATTTAAATGTTCCCTTTATCTGACAATGGAATTTACATATCAAAGTGCATCCATATACATATAAACATAGTTCTAACTGCTAAACTTTAAACAGTACTATGATTTTAGCAATAATCTGCCAAAAGTAAGCTTAGTGCATTATAAAACGTTTGAACTTCAATTTTACCTTTTCATAATATTCGATTATAACGAGTTTATAAGAATTACATTATTTGATGAAAATAGAAGCAAACATTTAGAATTATGTCACCATCAAAAGCCTTTTGTGTCATTTTATAAAATTCAAAAGAATCAGTACTTCTAATCTGATGATAAAATTTAAATATTTTCATATTCCATTTTTCTCCATCTCTTGCCTTGTTTCAGTTAATAGTTTATTTATGAATTTCTGCTTTTTATATTATCATTTTATGAAATGGTTCATGTTCAAGTCATCAAAATATGATAATGATTTAAAATGATTTGCATACTCTAGATTAAATTCATTGGAATACTTTTGAAGATTAGAAATATCAAGAGTTATTAGTATATTTCTTAACAGCTTTTATAACTCTAATTTATACACCGTAAATATCATTAATCAATGATCACTTCCTATGATTAGCCTACTAAGTACATTAAAATTTTAAAATACATAATTTCTATTAGGCAAAATATAATTCAATTTTGCTGCACCTTCATTTGAATATTCCTTTATCGATTTCTGAATCATAATTCTGAATCATAATATATAGATTTTTTTTTTTAATTTCATAAGCATATTATCTCATTTATATATACAGTATATCCAAATTTTCCATAGCACTTTCATCTGTCAATTATTTTTTAATTCAAACATTAAAATCTTTCATGGGAAATTCCTGATTTTTTTCAATCGAAAGCATTTGTACATCTGAATAAAAATCCTTTGATTCTTCATCACATTGAGAACTTGTTGGGATACAAACAAAATTATCTGAATTTGGTATCTTTCATTAAAAAATAACAAATTTTGCTAAACTTACTGATATAATATATCAATTTCTATATTGTTGTTCTTTTACATTTTTCATTTATGCTTGAAATTTTATGGTTTTGTCTGCTTTCCAAATCACTTGCCTTTTTACATTTTATTCTAACTTCACAGAATCTGATTATATGTTCTTTAATGTTAGATAGTTTCCCAATTCATTTTTGCTTAATTCATAAATGGTCTTCACTTTTAGATAGCAAAAATAAAAGATTGTTATCTAATAGAAATCTTTGTTCACAATCGGAGGATTTTTAACACCCTTCATTGCCTTGGTTGATGAAGCTACATTCTCGTGAAAATAGTATATAATTGTAGTTTAGTCAATCATGATTGCAAATGTAAGAGACTGAATATCCTCCACACACACACACACAATTCATTCATCTTGCTTTTGAGAAAATCCAATTGATGATTCAGTTAAAAAATATCAGGCAACTGAAAAAACCCATGGGTTTCTTAGTCTTAAACATAGAAATGAAAGCCATTACACTCCCTAAGATGAATAATTCATATTTCTTTATGTAAGATGGTTAATATCGTAAATAGTATGTTATGTATATATACTTATTTTTTAACCCAAAAACAAATTCTATATGCTCTAATACTAAAGAATAGAGCAAAAAAATATTCCAAATGGTTTTTGGATTTTTATTAGAAAATACTATTTTTTTGCATTATGCACTATTTATTCATATTGTATTATTCAAGCTAACTATGTAAAATTTTAAACTCTTTGAGATTTTGAACTCTGAGATAACTTCCTCAATTCTCTATATGGTCTAAAATAGAACCATCAACATTAAGTCATTATTTCACTTATAATCTAACTGTAGATAATTTTTAACGATAATTTTAACTTCTTTTCATGTTGCAATTCAACAACATGGAACGTCAACTTTTTATTTAGTCATTCTGTAAAAACCTAAAAAAAAAAAATTTTGTACGCCGTGCATGTACATTTTATATTAAGCTATAAATAAGTTTGTGCAGATTTTACAAAAAAAACAAACAGTAGTAAGATATATAGTTTTTTTTTACAGCAATTTTAATAAAAGTTATTTAAAACTTGTTATATATATTAAATGTACAAATGTCCATTAATGTAGAACATTAACAATGGATTTAAATACGTATATATAATTGCAGTTTTATTCTTATGTTTTTTAACATTTATATAATTCTCATTAGACAAAAATTACTATTAACCACTTATTTATTTTATTTTTATTGAAAAAATCATTTTTATTAGTCGCATTTTAAAATATTAGTTTGTAGAAGGAATAGGCCAAGTATTAATATGTACAATAACTTATATTTTCTTTTAATGTATATATAAATCTATATATTTGTGTATGAGTGTATAAATTGAATTGATTAATTCAAGTACTGTACTATTTATTTTATTTATCAATATTAAAATAAATACTCAAAAACAAAATAAATCAAAAATAATAATCATTTTGTTAAGAAAAAGCCCTCCTAAAGAAATTGTTCTTATCAGAGTTTGTGGATTTTGCTTATTGTTTGAAAGATTCCTGTTTTCATAAAAAAGCAACTGTTATTAATAATGATTGACAGATACTTTGTATCTTATTCTTTTTGAAAATAGATGTAGATTAATCTTAAAAAATATTTAAAACTATCAAAATATGCAACTTATGAATAAATTTAAATTAATAAGTTTAAAAATATTTAAATTTTTTATTTTCATTTTTTTGATAATTATTATATTTTATTAACTTTTCTATTTTTTATGGTATGTTAGATTTTTGGAGTATTTGATATTTTTTTTGTGGTGTTTTTTTAAGGTATTGTGAAAATTTCATGTTCAACTGATGCATAAACAATTCAGTATGGCGTTGATAGGAATGACAGATTGAATGAAAATGATATCTATCAAAATAAAATATCATGATTTTTGTAGTTTATATTTAATCTGCATTTGACTGATTTTCTAAAACAAACAATTAATGTATTTGAGATGATAATGACAAACAGAATTACTATGAATTAATCTATATACTCACACAATGTAATAAATACAGCTTAATCTTTCTTTAAATTAAGAATAGAATCTTTGAATCAATAAGCCTAAAGAAACCTATTAATCACAGGATTATCGTTATCTAACTTCAATGGATTTTAAAAATTCAAATCTATTTGCAATTTATTTTATTTTTAAAACTTTAAAGTTTATCCATTTAATACATTTTATTTTAAACTCATAGTTGTTGTTAACCAATCCTTGCATAAAAGCTACTATATATATAAATAACAAGGCTTATATAAACTATAAAATCTACAAACTGTTGTCAAGGCAATTTCTATAAGAAAAAGGGATATACAGTATAATAAATTAAAATGTCATCAAAGTTTCATTTATAAATTATACAATATTTTAACTCCATATCGTGAGGGCAGTTCTTATCAATTAAACTATAGCAATTCCCTATCTATCTATCTATCTATCTATCTATCTATCTATCTATCTATCTGTCTGTCTGTCTGTCTGTCTATCTATCTATCTATCTATCTATCTATCTATCTATCTATCTATCTATCTATCTATCTATCTATCTATCTATCTATCTATCTATCTATCTATCTATCTATCTATCTATCTATCTATCTATCTCTCTCTCTATATATATATATTGGACATGTGTATCTGGGCTAACTGATGAGTGCTGGTTTGACACAAAATGTGCATCTTGGGGATCCACATATCTTTTTCACATGTCTTTGATTACATCCTTCCACAACGTGTTAAAAGTGGATAGAAACCAGTCCCTACCTTTGTGTGAGAGTGATGTAGTGAAAATTACAGTACAAAAGTAGTATTTATTAGTGGTTAATCTCAAGACTAATGATTGATTTAAGAAAAATTATTAATTTTAAACATACTTGTGTCTTCATATATTTAAAACTTATAGTCCTAAAGATAGAAATAACACTACAGAAATATTGATCTATTCTTTTCTTTAAATTGCAGGGGTATGTGAGATATTGATCATAGTCCATCAATGGACTGCCAATAATAATTTTTGTTAATCATTCATTAGATTAGAGATTATCCATTTATTAAGTACTATTTCTATACTGTAATTTTCACTACACCTTGTGGAGGGGAATGGACCAACTGATGAGTACTGGTTCAGCATGAAATGCACATCCTGGTATCATACATATTTTTCACATCTTTGGTCAAATGCTTGTGATTACATCCCACCACTAGGTATTAGAAATAGATAAAAACCACTCCTTATCTTATGTGATAGTGGTGTAGTGAAAATTACACCCAGAATACTATTCATAAAGTATATTTAGAATTCTGTAATTTTAAAATATTATTTATTAATCAACAAGTCTCCTTATTAAAAGATATATAAAACCTAAGACTGTAATTAACATTACAATATAAACCCAGTTAAAAACAATCGAAAGCTATAGTTAGTTTCATGGAAGATCCCATCATTTATATACCAAATTTATTAAATAAATAACTTTTTGATGAATGAATTTTATTGATCATGTTTTTCTCTTCATATGCTAATAATCCTTGTATTTAGATTACAATTTGATTAAATAATTAACTATAAGGGTTTTGAACTCAAACTTTCACTCAACTTTCAACTCTCCATGCTATCTCATACCACTGATATAATTGATCCCTCTCATGTCTAAAAGATAAATTATCACCAATATACATATTTCATGCTAAACCAGCACTCGTCAGTTGGTCCAGATTATCATCTCTACACATATATACACTCAGTGCTCAGCTTTATATTAAGATAGAAAACTTTCATACTTTAATGGATAGGTTCCAATCTATTTCACCCTCCAACTCTTCAGTCATTTATATCACTGGAAATCTAAAGATGAAATGCTCAATGCTCACACTAATGCCAACACTGTTGTTTTGCCCATGTTGACCATAGGTCCCTTGACCTCTCATGTATAGGACATAATCCATTTGCATACATATACAAGAGATGGGCAGACTTCAGGCTTACTACTTAATGTTTGATATACAGGCTTTCTCATACTTATACCTTAAATGTAAATCTAAGGGGCTTTGAAGACTGACCTATGGTTAGCATGAGTGGAACAACAATGTTGGCATTAG
This sequence comes from Epiperipatus broadwayi, assembly GCA_028023455.1. NCBI lineage: Eukaryota > Metazoa > Onychophora > Udeonychophora > Euonychophora > Peripatidae > Epiperipatus > Epiperipatus broadwayi. The sequence continues at coordinate 91,223 of JAQFVV010000483.1, read as the reverse complement.
TGTGAGCTTTGAGCATTCCATCTTCAGATTTTCAATGATATGGATGGCTGAAGAGTTGGAGGGTAGAGTAGATTGAAGCTTGTTCATTAAAGTATGAAGGTTTGCTATCTTAATATAAAGCTGAGCACTGATTGTATATATGTGTAGAGATGATAATCTAGACCAACTGATGAGGGCTGATTTAGCATGAAATACATATATTGGTGATTATTTATCTTTTAGACATATGTGGGGTCAGGTGTATCGTAGTAAGAGATAGCATGGAGAGTTGAAGGTTGAGTGAAAGTCTGAGTTCAAAGCCTCTTATATTTACAATGAAGGTACAGGTATGAAAAAGCTTGTATGTCAAATATTAAATAATTAGCTTAAATTTCAAAAGATTGAGTGCTGGCAGTAAGAAATCATCGATCTTTTGATATAAATAAGCCGTATTCATTGAAATAGTTTATTTCTTAAAATTATAGTTATTAAATATATATAATCATTCTAATTTTAATCAATAAATTCATTTTTATCTATTAAAATGATTTTAAAACATTTATAGTATTGGATTAGAAAATAAAATCCATTAATAAAATGTTTTATAACTCCTCTTACATATACGGAGAAAATTAAAATTATTGGATTTTTATTCTTGGAAATTTATAGGCTTACAAAGTTGTGAATTTGATCTTAATTAAGAATACTGCTATTGTTCTAATTTATAAAAATAAAATGAATAATAAAAGACTGCTATTAGTGTGTGAAATATTATGGTAATTTACTACCGTAAAGGTATTTTTTATCATTTTTCTAAATTAAGTTGATTGCAGTCATAGATAAAATGGTTTACTATGGCAATCCTTAGAAATGAAAACATTTTATAAATGATTTTTTGTTGCCAGAGAAGTGCAAAACAAGTATGATGGGCAAAGGTTGATTTTTTTTTTCCATTTGTCAAAGCGTCGGCCGGAACTGTCTGCAAGAAACTCCTTGCTTGCAAGGCGGCTGCGCTGATCTCTCGGCTACCAACGCTATTTGCTCGCTGCATTGCATTGAACGCAGTTAATTACAAAAGTTCGTGTATTTGAAAATTTTTGGTTGTCTGCAGAATTTTATTCATATTGTAAAACTGGAAGAAAAAAAATCATATATCTTATTTACTGTTTTGAAAAAGTTGAAGCATTTGAAATGAAAACTAGTTGCTTTCCATTTCAATGGCAGTAGCCTTTAGAATAATCCATAGATCATTTCATAAATCATATATCCAAATCATATATATTTGATAGTGTAGTTTTTATTTTGAATCACAAACAAGAACTCCATCTTCTTGGCTTCTAAATTTAAAGTATATTGATATATTTTCTCTAATTCAAAAGATTATCTATAGAATGCACTCAATTCTTTGAGTGTAGTGCAGAAATAATTTTGTTTAGTGAATACTTAAAAGATTCTAATGACTTTAGCAGCCAAGGATGAAAAAATACTTAATTTTCTGCTTGGGAATGTTATCAGATTGAAAATGTAGATCTTCTTAATAGCTTTTAGGTGAAAAATGAGACTTGGCTATTGATGTGAAACCCATACTCCAGTATGTTGCTTTTAGATAAATTAAAAGATAAGGTTATTTTATCATAGTAATGTAGCTTCTTTACTTAATTATATATAAAACCATCATTTTACCAAATTTATTTTATGAAAATAAGACATAAACTCATATTGTTGTATCATAATTGCACAGGTAAAACTCTATTTAAAATTATTCATAATATTCTGAAAATAAGGTAGCAGGACTATAAAACTAATGAATATATCCTACCAGTTTTCCAATTGCAAGTTCACAATTTTATTAAAATAGTTAAATGAAGAAGATGAAGAATAACGTATTTTCTAAAGGAAATGTCTAATGAATTTGAGTATCCTTTCTACCATTTTAATATATAAAGCATCGTAATAACAATGAATAGATTTATTGGCAACTCTAAGATGATTAATATTGATAAGGATAAAGGGTGGCTGCTGGAGGATTGCATTAGATCCTAAAATCTAGATGTGCATGCTTTATCCAAGGCTCCTCACTGACAAAGGCCACAAGCTAGAAACTAGTCGGGGGATATTGGATGAGTATGCACTAGATGGGGATTTTATGCACAGCCTTCTGACATCCATTGATTACTCTGGCTTGCACTGAGTGGCAATGCTGTATAGAGAGTTTTGCCTGTTTTGATAAGGATGGGTGGCAGGTTGATTCTATGTCCCCAAAACTTTTTACATTAGTTGTACAAGATGTAGTTGGGGGTTAAATAGGAAGCTAAGGAATGAAAAGTAAATGGAGATTCTTAAAGCCATTAGATTTTGCAGATAAGGGAACTGTTTTTGCAAAAAGTGCTTCAGAGCTCAGGAAATATTGTAAAAGTTATCAGATGAAAGTAAGAATGTAGATCTTAAGATAAGTGTTAAAAAGTCTAAAAAAACATTTTTCTCAGAAAAGTCATGAATTAGAAAAAGTTAACAACTACAATATTTCAGTCAGATTATTAATACAGATGGCAACATAATGGATGTAATTTATCATAAAATTAAACTTGGGTGGAATGATTTTTTTAAAGAAATAATATTAAAAGAAAAATATCTATGTTTAAAAAGGAAGATTTTTTTAATAGATATATTTTATCAACTCTTAGTTACAGATCTGAGATTTGGCTACTTAACAGAAGAACAATCCAGAAATATCAGACAACTCAATGAAATATGGAGAGATGTTGGAAGTAATAAAAAGAGATCAAAAATAAAATATGGGTGGAGAGCAAAGAGGTATATTGAAAGAATTAAGAAACTGAAATAGAGCTAGGCTGGAATTATTTCAAGAAAAGATGATAATAGATAAATAATAGATAAAATATACATAGGATCTTAAGAGATTATAAAAGACCTAGAAAGAGACAACATGTGGGATGAGTAGATAAAGTTTGCTTTTATGTTGTGGAAAAGAGGGTCAAGGGATCAGAAAAACTGGTTTAAATTGGGAGAATTTTATTCTGCTGTAACCAATAATGATTGAATATAATAATGATGACATGATTTTCAATGGGGGAAATGAGCAGGCAATACAACAAAGATCTGTGATTTGTCAATTAGTTGATACTATGAAAGATATTAAATGACAATTATTATATGAAATAAGCAGATAAAAACATTGCGTTTCCACTTGCAGATCTCCTTTAAGTATTAACTGTAGCTCAGTGTAAAATACTCTTGTATGATATCTTTTTCTTTTTAGCTACAAACCATTATCTACATATATGATAGAAATCTACACCTATTTATCATGTGAGAACAATGACCTGATTTTAAAATATAAATAGCTTCATGTAATGTATTTATTTTAAAAAGTGAACAAATTTTTTCCTGGTGATAACAATTATATATTGTGTTAAAAATGAAGTTAAGCTATATTACACATTCACATTATACAAGAGTGAGACAACTACAATCCTAGGTCACACTTCACATAAATTGGCAGTCAACTTTAATACATAAACAATGGTTAGAGCACTTTAAGTATATATTGAGCATAATAAATTTTTATGATTTTTCTTCACTTTAAACAGGCTTAATTTGTTTTAAAAAGTATTCACGTTTAAAAATGAATAAATCTCTGAAAGTTATATATATATAAACTCACGTTTTAGTACAAGCAACTCTGATAACAGAAACAGTTGTGACGTCAGATATTACTTTTTATTTTACATCAAGAATGGTTAATGAACGAATGCTGCATAAAAAGAGGCATTGAAACTAGTTTTAGTTATTACACATTTTTAAGTGCACTTTTGTATGTAAATTAAAAATGCTAACTCTATTATCAATTTAGTTTAATTGTTTTGACTATTGTTTCACATGAAGACATAGCAGATTATGTAGTATTTACGTTTTTATTTTATAACTTATTATTATAGACACATTGCTTTAAGTCAGGGGTAGTCAACCTTTTTATATCTACCGCCCACTTTTGTATCTCTGTTAGTAGTAAAATTTTCTAACCGCCCACCGGTTGCACAGTAATTGTGATTTATAAAGTAGGGAAATAAACTTTACTTTATAAAATGTATAAAGCAGAATTACAGTGAGTTAAAGCATATAATAATAATTACTTACCAAATACTTTATGTTGGACTTTCGCTATGTTTGGCAGAATAAATCTTTAGAAAACTTATTGTAGTTAAATCTATCTTTTTATTTATACTTTGTATACATAGAAGCATGAAGTCTGATGAAATTACATTTAATTAATTAAATTATTAATGAGATCCCTAAAGCTGATGCTGCAGAACTAAATACTGGATATCTGGCTCAATTTTTATAAGGAACAAATGGAGGTCTCCTCTTTCGGAAATATTCGGGTAGTTTCTTTCTTTGGTTATAGTATGATTAGCCTGATTCCACAAGATATGAGGTAGGGAAAGATATCAATAAACTGAATATCATTTTTCACATAAAACAGGCAATTTTTTTTATTTAGCCATAGGTTTTCATATCCATCACTATCGAATTTATGTTTACCTTTTTCATCATATCTAATTTCTAACAGTTCTTCTTAGCAAGTTGTAGCAGCCTCTTTAATATTTGAAGTAAAAGGATTTTTTATCCAGTCATACACCTTCAATTTCAAAATATTTTCAAATAATTTTTCCATGTCCAATTTAAGTTAGTTGAGATGGCTACTGAATCTGTCAATATCCTCTGGAGTTACATCATCTTTTATAGACGATAATTCAGGAAACTGATGAAATTTTCTCTTCAATAGATTATAATGAAGTAGTTGAAGTTTGTCAATAAATAATGACACAATACTTTGGCAACCTATAAGAGCTTTATTAGCTCTTTGAAGCTGCAAATTGACATCATTGAATCTCTTGAAAATATCTGCTAAATAAAAGGCATCGTTTTTTTACTGTTTTAATTGTTGTCACAGATTGGTTTCATAATTACTTTCAAAAAATTGTATGAGACTATCATATAATGCTACAAAATGAGCCAAAGATGTGCCCTCTGACAGCCACTAAACTTCTGTGTGCAAAAGTAACATATTAAAATTTTCATTATTGTCCTGGCAAAGCTGTCAAAACATTCTATCATTTTTTGTATTGGATTTGATCTTGTTTATGGTACAAATTATTATAGTTAATGATGAATGGAGACTTGTACTTAGATGTTTTCCTACAAGATGTTTTCAGTGCTCCACACAGTGAATGCATAAAATATTTGGCACTTCTTCCCTCAAAAAAGCAACAAATCCATGATAGTGGCATACCATTGGTGGTACTCCATCAATAGCGCATGCAACAATATTATTCAAAGGAATCTTATTTTTTGTAAAGTATGATTTCACATAATTAAATACAGATAACCCTTTTGTATCTGTAATGAGATTTATTGTGAATAGCATTTCTTCTCATAATGTATTGTTTGCATCAAAATAACATAGATATGTCATCAATAAAGCATTATTATCTTCAATGGTAGGCTTGTCCAATTGCATGGAAAATTAAGAGTTTTGGAGAATAGTTATAAGTTTTTTTTTCAACATTAAACTGCCATTTTTTCAATTTATTCCTTTACTGTGCTATTGCTTAGGGGCAAACATTTTTAAAATTTCAGGTATATCTTGATGCATTACTGTTGAGATAAATTTTTTATAGAGGGTATTATTACAGTTTGTTTAATATTATAGCTTTTATCACTTTTTGCAATTAATTGTGAAGTGCTATAAGAGGCAATTAATCTATCTTCATTCACTGCATGTTGTTTCTTAAATGATGCAATGATTGTTGAACGATTTTGAAATTTTTTATATATTTCCTGAAAATATTCATTGGGCTTGTTCTTATCATTTGGATGCTTTGTAGCAAGATGTTCTCGCAATCAACTTGGCTTCATTGCCTCATTGGATAATGTTTTATGACATAATAAACACATTGAGTATTGTTTATTTACAACAGATTCTAAGAAACCCATTTTTAGATACTCTGGTAAATAGCCACAAACATTTTTTTTTTTGAGACATGAGCTCACAATATTTCATAATATTTTGTTTGAAGCTTTAGGCACATGCTCACTCTAACAAATCTAACTGCATACTGACTAATGCAACTGCAAACAAAAGAGCCTGTGCATGCTTCTCTTGTATTATGGGTTGGGTTTGGGGGGAGGGGAGATGCATGAGCTACTCTAGAACATGCCTCTTTTGTTAGCAGTTGCACTATAGCTCCATTTAGCTTTACTTACATAACATGAACTAAACTTATGTGTGGGAGATACAAATAGTAAATTTTCAGAAATTTAAATTGTCACAGGGAATTTTATGAATACCTAATGAAAATGTTTTGAAATAATGCTATGAAAATTTTTTTTAAAAGTTAATTAAATGTAAAAAAAAGAAATTGCTTCAGTATCAGACAAAACCCCTACTGCCCACCATAAAGACTGGAACACTCACTAGTGGATGGTAGGAACTAGGTTGACTACCACTGCTTTAAGTTATAAACAAAATAATGAACTTAGATATACAATTTTCTATTGGGCTAATAAACCAAATGCTGTTAATAAATAGTAATTAATTGTTGAACTGTTGATAACATCTAATTCTAATTGTCAAATATTTTTCAAAAAATTCAAACTTTATTCAAAAAATCAGATATATTATTCTTTAACTGAGGTGTAAAGTTTATACTTGTGCTAGAGATAATCTTTAGTTTACAAAATGATAGGTAATAAACATTATTGTATTTATCTAAGGTGGATGGTGCCAAAGTTGTGAGTGGAGGGAGTTTGACAATGGTAAATAAAAATGTAATAATTTAAATATATTTAACAATTAATAATAACACACAGGTTAGTATATAACAAAGTGTTATGAATAGTATTCTTCTCCTCTCTTCTTCAGGTGTTGCTTGTCAGACCAATGACAGGACTAGTATGAACCTGGAGCTTAAATTCAATATTAATGAATTTAAAGACTCAAGTTTAATTCTTATACTAATTCTCACAAGACAGTTTAATAACACATGAGAGAGAGAAGAATAATAACGTTTGATCCTGTGAGTTATTTTTAACAGTTGAATGTATATGAAAAGTTTAAATAAAGTTTGAATTTTTCTAACGATCTTTAAAATTAATATTAGATGATGAAATAGTTCAACATATAATTATTACTAAAATACCGTCATTATAAACTTTTAGGCAAATGCTGTTGATAAATATTTTAGTAATCCTATTGTCTGAATAGTGTAGTAAGCAAAACGTAGCTGAAGTCTTTATTAACAATGTTTATATCATTAGTCATGGTCTCTACAAAGTACAAGTAATGTTGGAAAAATGATATACATATTATATAAACACAACATACACACATACATGTAAGAATATTGGATAATCTATAGAAAATTTTATATTTTAAGCAGCAATTTTTATTGAGAAAAAAATCGACCAATCTCTTCTGGATATATATTTTTTGATATCTTTGCCAGTTTAAAAACGAGATTATATCCCATCAAACAAAGCAATTTAATTTCTGTTTAAATATTATCACAACTTTTGGCTGCATATTAAATTTTGAATGTAATTTAGAAGTAATTTAACTAAAGTTTTTTTTGTATCAGCTTAATGTTTGTACACAAGACAGGGCTTTTGCAATAACGTTTAAATAGAAAGCTATTTCCTTTCTTTGATAAAATATTATCTAATTTTCAAGTTGTCACTGAAATATATATCCAGTAGAGATTGGTTGATTTTTTAAATACAAAAAGGCAGTTAAAATATCACAAAGTTACTATAGATGATACAGATATATTATATACATATTTATGTGATGTTTAATTAGTTATTTGCATGATTAGTTTATTCATATGTATTAAACTTCCTATTTAAGAACTTTAGATAAAAATGAATTTTGTTATGATGAAAGCAGCTGATTGATATAGGTTTCTGTTCTTATTCAGATTATTCTAGAATTTTTTTACTTGTGGTTATATATTACTAATCTCATTGCAGATGTGCATAAAGAAAAAAAGATGGAAGTATTACTAAAAAGAGAGATGACATCATGAAATGGGTAGAAGAATTCTATCAAGAATTATATAGCAATAAAAAACAAGTTGCTCCTACATCTATTATATCTTCTGAATTGCCTTGGATTTCAAATGAAGAAGTGAGACATGCAATTAAATTTATGAATAAGGGAAAATTTCCAGGTAATGATGGAATTATAATCAATATCCTAAAAGAGGCAGGTGAAGAAATATAATTTTTTTTTGGCAAAGTTATATACCAAATGTTTAAATGATAAAGATGTACCAGATAATTGGAAGAAGGCAGTATTAATATTAATATTTAAAAAATATGATAAAGAAGATGCTAGAAATTACAGACCTATCAGCCTTTAATCAGTTTTATACAAATTTTTTACCAACATAAATTACAATTTGTCTACAGAGAACTTTGGATTTCAACCAACCAAAAAGCAGTTGAACCAAGTTGAATTTAAAAATGGTTTTAGTATAATGGATCATATCCAAGTTGAGAGAAGTTATAGAAAGGACCAAAGAACATAATTTGCCATTATGCTTTGAATTTATAGATTATGAAAAGGTATAAGCATTTCTTTAGTGATTAAAGCATTGAAACATCAAGGGTATAGATAGACCCAGGATATTATCATATTCTGAAAAATATTTATAAAATTGCAACAGCAACAATTAGATTACATAATAATACTTGGAAGGTTAATATTAAGAAGAGTGTAAGACAGGACGACTCCATATCTCCAAATCTTTTTAGAGCAATGCTGCAAGAAATATTTTGTGGATTAAAATAGAAAGCGAACAGAATAAAAATAAATATAGATTATTTAAATCATTTAGATTTTAAAGATGATGTAGTTATTTTTGCAAATAATGCTTCAGAACTTCAGGAAATTTTGCAAGAGTTATCAGATGAAAGTGAAAAAGTTAAACTAAAAGTAAACATTAAAAAGTAATGTTCAATGGATTTCCCCAAAAGATGAAAATAAAGATTGATAATGATGAGGTAGAAGAAGTTAACAACTACAAATACCTTGGCCAGATTATTACTACAGATTGAAACATAACGGATAAAATTAGTTGGAGTGCTTTTGGTATGTCCACATGTTTGGAAAGAGTTTTTAGTAAATGTGTTTTACCAGTTTTTATTTATGGATCTGAAACTTGATCACTTAACTAAAGAGCAATACAGAGACTTTCAGATCACTCAAAGAAGTATGGAGAGATACATGTTAGAAGTAACTAGAAGAGATCGAGAATGCAATATATGGATAAGCGAACAAACAGGCATTACTGACATCATTGAAAGGATTAAAAGACTGAAGTGGAGTTGGGCTATACACATTGCTAAAAGAGATAATAACAGATGGACAATTGAAATCTTAAACTGGATCCAAGAGATGGTAAAAGACCCAGAAATAGATCACATGTAAGATGGATGGATGAAATAAGAAAGTGTATGGTGGTGATGTGGAGAAGAGAGGCTAGAGATCAGAGAAGATGAATTGAACTTGGAGAAATCTTCATACCACAGTGGTGTTGCTAATGGTTGACAATGATGATGATGAATGATAATCTCATTTTAAAAGTTATATTAAAAAGTAATGAGTTCTTTTGATTTGAACTCAGAATTTTAATTAGATAACAAATGCTATAACAGGGAACGTAATTTCATTTTTACTTGAATTTGCCCTCTTTAACCTTCAAAAACATTTGAAATTTTTTTATAAGTTACAAATTATTCTATTTCATAATTTTTTGGAATAAAAATTTAACAATAGTTTTTTATTTTTTATATTTTGGAATTTATTATTATTTAAATAAACACTTTAACATTATATATTAAGAACTATGTCAAATTAAAATCTTGGATTGTTTTTAAATACAAAAATTAGTTATTCTAAAAAGTGATTTTCACTCTAAAATTTGAGTTATACTCTGTTTAAACACAGATAGTATTTATTTGACATAATACTTTTGAATGTTAAGATCTTTAAATTTCAAAAACTCTTACTACATTTAGAATTTTTGAGATTTAAACAATTGTTTTACACATATCATTTACCCATTCTGCTTTTAAGATAGTTATAATACAAACAGATATTGACATAATATTTGAAGATGACTGCTATTGAGTGAAATAAAAAGCATACCTTGGAAAAATACTATTGCTCCATAATCTGGGATAGATCGTAACTTTTAAAATTGTTATAAAATATTACTGTATCACATGATCACTATTTTACATGCTTACACATGCTGTTAATAGGAGTACCAAACTCTCCATGCAATAGTGCCACCAAGTCCAAACCTTCATAATCAAATAGTTAACAGGTGGCTGCTGGAGAGTTGCATTAGATTCTAAGATTTAGGTGCTGTGCTCTCAAATCCAAGGCTTCTCACTGATGAAAGCCACAAGCTAGAAATTAGTCTGGGAATGTTGGATGAGGAGGCACTAGATAGGGATTTTATGCCCAAACTTCCTTCATCCATTGATTACAAAGGCTTGCACTTGGTGGCACTACTAAAGGAAGAGTCTGGTATTCTTAATATTATTGTATTTATTTTATTTTGCTTATAATAATTACAATTTTTTTTATTTGTGTTTTTATGAGGTTTATTTTTTACACTTATCTTCGTGATTAAACGTCAATTGGTCCTGTATAGAAATTGAACTATTTATTTAAAAAGTAATTGTTATCATACCATTTATACCTTTCTTAAACACTTAATCAACATTCTTTATTAATATCAAAACTAACAGTTTCAACTGTCCTGAAGTCATCATTAGAGCTATAATATTTAAATATATAACTAATAAACTTATACACATATTCATATACATAATTAAATACAAAAAATAAACAAATATGAATATGTGTATAAGTGTATTAATTATATAATTATATATTTGAATATTGTAGTTCTGATGATGACTGCAGGACAATCGAAACTGTTAGTTTTGATATAAATAAAGAGTATTGATAAAGTTTTTAAGAATGATATAAATGGTATGATATGTTAAAGTATAAATCAATACATAGAAAAAGGAAGAAGAAGAAATGTTTTTCCTCATAAAATATCATAATTATATTGTTTGATGTATTTTTGTAAATAAATAACTCTTATCTAAAAAAATTAAAATTTTTATAATTAAAATAATAAACAATTTTGGTAATTTACTTATTGGACATTCATTTTGTGTTTAAAACTTAGATTTAAATTACATTCATTAATCTCTATTATGCTGTTTTGTGAACATACAAAATACTTAAACGCTTTTGTAAATTAAAACTGGAAATATTTCCAAAGCAATGATATGAAGTTGAAGAATGTGGATCAAAAAAGAAGAATTCGTCTACAAATTAGAAATCAATTATTATATTAAAAAATTTGGCTAAGTTTAATGTTTTTTTTTAAATATTCAAAAAATGCAAACATCTTCCAGTAGTGACGAAAAGTGACCTCTGGAGTGTATTTCAGTGGGAAATAAATTATAACTACAATGATAATAATATTTAATAACAGCATAAATAACGATAAAAGGAAAAAAAAATCAAATAAATTTAGATATGTGTGCATTTTTATATATATATGATTTATCAATATTTATTTTTTAAAATGGCAATTTTAATGGCGTTATGTTTCAATAGTTTGCATTTATATTTTAGAAAATTCTAGTTTGAATATAGATTTTTTAAAAGTCCAATGACAAAGTTTGCACTTTCAGTTTTTATTTTTTTTTAATATTATTTATATGTCTTTTAAAGAATGTGACTATGAATAATGGTTGTTTATATGTAATACAGTTAAAACACAGCGCATCTATATATACTATATTGGATGTGAATGCACTATAAATAAGTTTTTTATGAAAGTGAAAATAGAAAGCTGTGATGAAGCAGTATGTTATATATTACAATTTGTCTATTTGAAGTGAACTACACGTTAAATATGTATGTTCTACATATGAGGGTGGTTTAAATGAGAAAGGGACTAATTGCTATTGCCCTTTTAATATAATATCTTAATATTTAGAACTACATCATAAATCTTTAAGCAATGTTTTATATTAATAAAATAAAGCTGATACATTATGTCTATGTAACGAGCAACTTATAACAAAGTGAACCATTAAACTTTTCACCAACAAGAAATTGTAAAGCCTAATTAATTATGCCTTATTTTTCACTGTTCCTCTTTAAAAGATTTTTAGAGAAGTTTTCAAACAGCAGTAAACTACTTAAAGGTTAGGTCAAGTATTGCCGAGGTGATTTGTGAAGAAATAAATGATAGAAAAAAAAGAATCAAAAAAGCTTGGTTTATTTTACAAAATAAACATATAATGAATCAGAGCCAATGGTTAAATCTTCTAAGATGGTGGCTAATTTTTGGTAATTATGATTATGATATTAACACTTTGAAAGTATACCTTGGGTTTTTATTCTTTCATACAGGATCTTAATATTATTTCCACATTTGGAAAAGATCTTATTTTACTAATAGCAATAAAAATTTATGAACTAGCCATTTTCTAAAATATCAAACTCTTTAAAAATCCCTGTGTCCAAGGAAACAATTTAAATAATATTTAGCATTGCCAACAATATTACGTCTACATTATTATTGTGATTCAAGAAAAGTACTATATTTATTATACTACTTAATAAATCAACTGATAATATGAATGAAGCTAATGTAATGATTTTTGTGAGATAATTGTAGACTTGCTGTTTTGTAGAAATATCTTTAGTGTGATTAAAAGAAGAGATATATTTGCAAAGATGAATATTTTTTTAAAATAGAAAATGAGTTCAAATGGAAAAAGTGCTTTGAAATTCACATTGTTGGAGTTACAGCTATGAATAGAAGAATTTATAGACGAATTTTAAAAGGTTTGTCTGAATGCAGTAGGAATAATTGTTTAATAAAGTGTTACCAGAAGTTTCCACAGTAATTATTTACATAAAAGATAATGTCATTGTTACAAGATTGGTTTATATTTTGTATGTAAATTTATATTTTTAAAAAAATAATTTTAAAATTCGTGAAAGACAAAGAATAAAGGTTAATCTGTTAAAATTGAAATAGCCGATTGGAACTGTTAAAAAAATGCAAAACTGCAAAAGGGTTTAAATCAAAATAGTGGGTAGTAACACTGATCATTATAAACTAAACTCAGAACTATAAATGAAGGAATATGTAAAAATATTTTAAATGACCATTATTATGAAATAAGCAATTTGATTTATTATATAACTTCAAGAATGGTTTCATAACTGCAAAAACACGCAATGTTTAATTTATTCAGTATTTATAATATTCTAATGTTAATAATAACTTTTTAAAAAAATCCTCACTTTTAATTATATAATTTTCAGATCGATATAAAAGAGAAAATTTTAGTAGTTTGAACTTTGAAAGATGTATATCTAAAAACAAAATTAAAATGGAAAAAATGTAGAAATGCTGCCAACATTTTCAGAAAGGCCTTGATTTAAATTCATTATTAAATAGTTCAAAGCAGTCAATAGATAGTAAATCTATTCCTGGTATAGTTTATAAAATTCCTTGCAGATGTCATAAAATTTATATAGGTCAAAGTAAATTAAGTCTCAATGAAAGAGTTAAAGTTCATAAGTGTAGAGTTAAAATAGATGGCATAACTCAACTATGTATATTCATAAACTGAATACAGGTCATAATATATTATTCAACAATGCAGAGATTATCTTTTATAAAAAAAAAGAATTAAAAAGAAGTGTCAAAACATTGCTGATAAATCTTGAATCTAAAGCAATCAATCTTATAAAAACATCCTTTAATGTTAAAGGTGATTGGTTTTTGAAGTGATTTATGAGAAGGCTATTTTGTTTTCTATATATATGTTGTTTGTATCTTATTGAATTTTACTTCAGAATGTCTATTCCTTAATAGATGAAACCATGGTTATGGAAAAATTTTAGCACATTTTGGGGAGGCTGGGCTAGTTTTGTAATACTATATGATTTTCTATTTTAAAATTTTAAAATGATATCCCCCCTTTAGCCCTCAGATTTCTAAAAGACAGCTTGCATTATGCAAGTTTTTTAAAATGAAAAGACCTTCATATGTCAAGTGTTGGTTTGAGTGGTTAACACAGCAGCCTTACAAGCAGTTGTCACGAGGTTCGCTTTCTGGCTGATGTTTTGACACATTAAAAAAAAGACCTGCATATTTTTCAGCTTGAGACTAATTAGTATTTTACCTAATCTTTCCAAATTGTTGAAAATCTATTTCATTAATAGTTTAATGCAGGGATTGGCAACATTTTAGAGGTGTTCAGCCAAACCTATGTTATAATATTATATCTACTTTATTAATAGTTTAATGCAGGGATTGGCAACTCTTTTAGGGGTGTTCTGCCAAACCTATGTTATAATGTTATACCTACTTTATTAATAGTTTAATGTAGGGATTGGCAACCTTTTAGGGGTGTCATGCCAAACCTATGTTATAATGTTATTCCACATGCTAACATTATTCTACCAATCTTATTATATATAGTATCAAAATTGGTTTAGTTATAATGGGATTCCAAATTATATATTATATACTTTTTAAGCCCAGTATAAGTGGATCTTATATTATTGATCATACAATATTTTAAAATAAATAGGATCATATGAGAAAAGTATATTTTGTTAAATTTTGGCACATTATTACAAGTTTTTTAATATATATTTTTATATATTTTACAAGTTTTTTTTCAATACATAGTTTAAATAAAAAAAAGTTATCAAGAATTCTAATATGATATTAAATAAGATATGCATTGACTCACAAATGGCATTGCAGACAACTTGGACAGAGAAACAGTAGAAAATAATTTATCTTCACTGAATCAACTTCTTGCTAGTGAGAATTTTTCTAGGTTTTTTTTTTTTGTTTATACCCTTTATACAAAAATGATTAAGTAATTATTTAGTAATAATGATTGGGTGGTTAGTTAGGATGCTAAGAGTCCAATATCTGAAAAAGAAAATTACATCCATATAAAATGTTAAAATTTACATGGCCTGGATTTGAATTTTAGTTCAAAGCTCTGACTATTTAGTTATAATATTAATTTATGTCATAAAGTGTATCTCAGTAAAAAGATGATTGGTTGTATGTCCAAGTTGTCTGCAATGCCATTTATGAGGCAATGCATATCTTATTTAATACCATAATTTAGTTATTTATTCACTATTTTAATTAACGACCATGCCTGGATCATGAAATGTCATAAAAATTGCCAGTGCATTTTATGACTTTATATTTTCTTGTTTTTAATACTCTCCTTGCCATTACAAAATTTTGCAAATCACTTAAAAACATTTTAATGACTCATAATTTTATTGCCATACAAAGTTTAAATCATTTCACGTTTCGGTAGCAGTTTTGCCCACTTTAAAACAAAATTTTATGATAGTGTATTATTTCATTATGGATATGGTATAAAACACATTTACATTTTATGTCATAATTTATGATCCACACATACTATCATTTTAAAATTTTTGTGGTGAATAACACATGCATTGATTCAATGGTATTTCAGAAAGTTTGTGGAGAAAACTAGTGACCGTCCCCTTTTTTTATTGAGACACATTATGTATAAATTTAATAAACTATGTGTTTTAGCAAATTTTACTTCACTCTTATGTAATAAAGTTTCAAAAGCTCATTTTAATAATGTGTTATAAGTTTAGATATTGTTTCATATAATAATCAATTCTAATAGCATTTCTATACAAAATAAAACTATGACTAAATTTTTCACCCTAAAGAATATTTTTCTAGCATTTTTCTATAGCATCATTCTACTGGTGAAAAAGTGTAAACAATATTCACTGTATTAATTAGATGCTGAAGATTGATATAGGTTCATAGCAATTTTTGTTTGCATTACTTTCAAGTTAAGAATAGCTTTATAACTATGTGCCATGCAATAAGCAATCATTATGTTTAGATGCTTTACTTATACACTGACTGTTTAATACCTAAAAATATATATTTATAGACTGAGACCATATAAAACACATATTACATTTTGTAATAACTGAAAGGCACCATAGTCACATCTTTATTTGCTTACATGTAGATTGGTTTCTGTGTTTTTTTCATTATATTTTATAAAACATTCTTAGATTTACAGTGTTTTGATTATTGAGAAAGGATCACAATTTATTTAACAATATGCATCAGATAGCATGAATAAAGTTTGTGAAAACACATTTATTGTTTGTCACCAGCAAAACAAGTCATAAAACATGCCCACATCCATGAATTAAATGTGTGTGGAAATAACCAATTATGCTGGCAAAGTCAAAGTTACTTTATATAAAACGTTGAGTTTACAAAATGCAACTCAAATCAGAAATAAAAAATAAATTTTAAGCCCAAAATTCCACAAAGCTTCCATAATGTGGAATGAAGAGGACTTGCAAACCATAAAGGAAAAGTTTAACTTAACAATCCCTAAACAACTATTCAACTCCTTTAAACAGTTTTTTAATGAGTTCTCATTAATAATGGCTATTACTAATCTTAATTGCTCTCTGATTAAGTTTCCCAGAGAATTACTCTACGAGGCTTTAAATGTAAATAAGTTGTGGGAAAACTTTTGCATATCACTGGCCATTTAAACAACAGGTGTATTGTATTTGAATTTTTCAACACAGAACAGAAAAATCATTTCAAAAGAAAAATTCCAACACTTGAGGATTATACTCTAATATCAATTAATCAAAACTGGCAAAATATGATCACTAGAATTTAAAAAAAAATGCTTATTTTAATTACTGCATAAACAATTTCAAAAAACTCGTGGAATCTTTTGGTAATGCTTTGAACTTTCAGCCATTTTATTTCAAACACATATCAATACCATGTCAATACCAATTTATGGAAACATCTATTACTTCAAAGTATGGCTTCATGGCAAAGTTGATCTACTAAGCATCATTACCCAAATTACAGACCTGTAAGCTACATTGACATTATTTATTCATGAAATAAACCCCAATGTTTTATTTCTCGACAGCATGAACTCATAACAATAAGCTGTGATAACACTAAATAAAAACACTGCAAAAGATTAATTCCCCTAAGAGAAATCCAATCAGATGCAGAAAAGAACATAATTCCAAGCCCCATTATTGAGGATGAAAAGTCAAATGCAGCAAATTTCAGCAATGAGATGAAAAGTATACAAACAGCAGCAAAAGAAATTCTGAAAGATGATGCAGAAATAGACAAACAGAAAAAAATTCCATATTACCACATATAATAAATAACTCAAATGACATTTTGGATACAATTACACCATATATATCACAACTGACACATAACTCAGATAAGGTTGTAAACCCCCAAAAAACCTTAGGTCAATATTGTGAAGAAAACATGGGGGACAAACAAACCCCAGAACTAAATACCAGCAAAAAGAATGTATTTGAGACAAATGAACAGTGAAAGAAAATAAAAACAAGCAATTCAAAAAATGAAGACTGATTTTTTCAATATCTTGGATGATAGTGTAGACAGTGAAGAAGTATAGCTCGTTCAAAATATAAAAATATGTCTACAGATAAATACTGTCAAATGAGAGCACCAATCATAATACAAAAATACACTTATAGGGATTCCATACTCACCAAATAAATAAATTTAGGCCCTAGTAAATATATTCATGTATCATTATATTTTTCTCATAAATAACCCTGGTTTCATAATAGAAAAAAACCATTGTAATTTATATTTTTTCTCTCTATACAATAGTTAGGTTTAGAGTAGAGAAGAGGAAACATTAATTATTAAATTTAATATAGGGTCACACAACATTAAAGATTTAAATTTAGTTACTAAAAATTTTCAGCTCACAAAGTGGTTGAACATTGGCTTGGCTGAAACAAATATTTTTATAGGATCGTGATTTGATTTCTTTAGCTATTTCTATAAATCAGCCTTTCCAGAATTTTCAAGGCTATTATCTGCAGATGCAGAGATGATGATAGCTAGGCTTTATAATTTCACATCTTTCAAAATACTATATGGAGATGAGCATTTATTAATCACCACCAATCATCATCAAACAACAAACTATATATATCCTTCATCTCTCTATTTCCAGATCAAAATATAATTAAGAGAATAATATTACTTTTAAATCCCTTTTTTGCCATCTCAAGTACACCCTTTATTTAAGGGGTATTTTAACATGAGCTATATAGCACTTTTGTCTCAAAATGACTGCAGCTAACCAACCTTCTCTTTATAGATGGGGAGTGTTTTTTCCAAATAATTCAATCTCTTTTCACAGTTGCAGACACTCATTTCTCAGTAACCTTGTTTTCTATTCTCCAATGTTGCATTATATGATCACTACTAATTTAATCCTCTTTCCAAACTCAGATTACTCTTCAATAATGGTCACACTTAAACTAAACATAGTCAATTATTCAAGTCAACACACACAAAAAATAAGAATTCTGCTGGAAACAAACAAAAACTACAGAGTTTTATTCAATAAAATTTATATTTTATTATTTAAACTGAAAATATTCATTTAGACCTTGTACAAGCATCCATAGCCTTGATAAATATAATATCATATACAATAAAACATGTTATCAGAGTATCCACACACTCCACAAAAGCTACTAGCACTTGCAGATGAATTACATGAACAATTCACCCAAAGCACGCCAATATCAGATAATAATAAAGTGGTGTTAGGGCTGACAAAAGAATATTTATATACCCGTGAAATGCTGACTGAATGCCTGGCTACAAAAAAGAGAAAATGTTTCATGTCACAGCCACTTGCATCGTTAAAATAATTACATTTGATGGGACCTGGGTCAAGTATCTACTGTTAGAATATTTTTGGCTTCATGTGAAGGTGAGGGGGTGAAAATTGCTGAGAACCTGATATATATAAGGAAAACAAAAAATAAGGAAAACAGAAAACAAAAGCTTTTGAATCTTTTAAACTTTTGGTGATATAGATGTACAATATATGTTCAAACTGTTGATCATTAAATAAAATGTCGGTCTCATGCCATCCAGAACTATCCTGAATACCAAAATTTGTGTGGTTACATCTTAATTCATTTACATCTGATCTTTTTTTAAACTTTATATCAAAGGGGTTATATAAAATAAGAAGCCTAATCTAATATCATTGGTGCCTTCTGCAGAAAACCCATTTCATCATTCACCACCAACATTATAAAATATTAGGCACACAGAGAGCATACCAATTACTCAAACAAGCTCTTAATTGATAAGTGCAGTAAGAGAAAATATTTAAAATCTCTATCTGAAATATTCTCATGCCCAGACCAATTGGTTTCAAGCTTATGGCTCTTCTTAGTGAGAAGTTAGAAATTTTCAGACAGTAGATCTAAAACATCAACTCAAACACAGCACTTATTTTATATGTATTATTTAAGTAAAAACTCTGAAGTTTTTGGACATGAAAATGTCTTTTACTCCAGCTATCTAACTTAAATAGCTATATGGGACTGAACCAGATTCAGATCTACCATATATTAATAGCCTCAGCATAGCCAAAGTCTTAAAGGTAAAATTATAATTTATTAATAAAGCAAGTCATATATAATGTGACATTGCTTAAGCTTGGGTTTACAAAAATGTAATACAGAGAGCATACCAATAGCTCAAACAAGCTCTTAATTGATAAATGTGGTAAGAGAAAATATTTAAAATCTTTATCCAAAATACTCTCATCCCCAGACCAACTGGTTTTGAGCTTATGGCTCATCTCAGTGAGGAGCTAGAAAGTTTCAGACACTAGGTCAAAACAAACACAGCACTTATTTTATAATTATTTAAGTAGAAACTCTGAAGTTTAAAATATTTTCTCTTACCACACTTATTAATTAAGAGCTTGTTTGAGCTATTGGTACACTCTCTGTATTACATTTTTGTAAATACAAGCTTATAAAATTATGTCACATTATATATGACTTGCTTTAGTAATAATTAATATTAGGCATATATCTAGGAGTCCATTGGGTATGAAACTCCTAAAAAGAATCATCAAAGAAAAAATTGAACCATTATATCATTGACAATTGTTCAAAACAGTTATTGACAGTATATGTAGAACTAAAAAATATAACTCAATGGTAATACAGCTAGACATAAAAACCGCTTCAGTTCAATTCCAACCAACAATCTCATAAATGGAATTAATAATACAACAGTAGCTAAATTTATTGTATACTTAATTACAAACATATTAATAAATAGAAAAAATCCATGTAACAATAAATGGAAAAAATTTCCCCATTCAATCCACATCAATCAATTCCTAAGGCTCACCACTCAATTCTCTTTTATTCACTTTATATATAAAAACATTGCTTAATGCAATAGAAAAAGAATTCCCGGGATTCACTTACTCATACTAAACTGTGGTATATCTTGCATCACACACAACTTCTTCCTAATAACAAAAAACAACTCCAGACACTGCTACTGATACTAAATGAATATACAAATACATATAAACTAGAGTTCAGTTTAGAAAAATCATGTGTTTGGCATATATACACAGTCAATAAACACACAGAAAATATTTAAAGATAAACACACAAATGTGGTGACACTTAGGATTTCCTTTCCATCTAAGTTCTACGGCAATGTGAAAGTGATACAGGATAAATTAATAAATTCAATAAAAACATAATATCATTAAAAGCATGCCTCTCATTATACACAAAAGTATCCCTTTTTAAAAAAATATTGGAAATAATCAAAATAAGAGAGAGAAAAAAATCTCGTCAAGCATTGGTGGTCGAGAGGTCAGCGACACCAGCTTTACAAGCAGTTGTCCTCGGTTAGCGGGTTCGCTTCCCGGCTGATGCTATGACACATGAGAAAAAAAAATCTCCATCAGATATATATATACACAGCATCTTTTTTTATGTGCCAGATTTCCAACCAGTAATGAGTTATGCTTATCTATTAATTTCATCATTGTCACTAAATTATTCTGTTTTTGTTTTTTTTACCAATTACTGTAACCTTTTTTTTTTTTTACTTATATACAATGTAATCTCGATTATTCATCTTGTATAATTAAGTATGTTTATCTGTAATTTTTTTTCTTGAATAAATACCCTTTGAAATATAAAATTTTTTAACAAGCATTTATTTATTTATATAAAAATGCATTTAATAAAAGCAAGTGAAAATACGTGTTATATAATTAAAAATAGTTTAAATCTTAATTTTCAAATAGCAGTTTTTTTTTTTGTTACATTTTATAAAATTTTTATTTGAAAAGATTTAAGACAATAAAAAAATTTTCAGTGTTAAATAAAAAATTTGTTCTTGATAACAACAACAACAAAAAAATAAGAGTATGATTTAATTATTAATGCTTAAAAGATATTACATTCATCACCAAAGTAGCTGCCATTTTTCTTTTCTGCTATTTAAAAAAACAAACGAACGTTATTAATATTATTTGACCTTACTAATATTCAAAGTTAAATAAATAAATTAATATGAAATTATTTAACAATATTAAAATAATTAAACAACAGCATATTATTTTGGTTAGATAATATTACATTTTTCAGTTTATGCAGAATCATTGGGAAATATTTCCAAATTAACTCTCTTTCAAATTAGCCCTTAAAATATTTTACACTATTATGCTATAGAATATTTCTTTATATTCACAGTAAACCATATGGTATTACTGTAATGAATCTAATAAATTTTGAATTTTAGATACATGCATACCAATCCTATATGTGAGCTCCAAAATAATTGTCTCCGAACATTAACTAAAATAAAGTGCAGAAATAAGCCATAGCATTTAAAAAATACTTTTTATTTAATTAATAATAAAAAAATATTTAAATAAAATATTAAAGTAAAGGTTCTGAAATATATTTAACGATAAGAATATCCAATCATATTCTTCACTTTGATCAAAAATTGTTATAAGTTTTTAATAACTGAAACATAGGCTTATTTATACCTGTCTCTCTCTCTCTCTCTATATATATATATATAATATTAGGGTATGAGCACAGACTTTCACATGACCCACCACTCTCCACTCCATCTAATAACACTGATATACTTAAACATATATATGTTGAAAAGATAAATAATCACCAATATACGTATTTCATGCTAAATCAGCAATCATCAGTTGGTCCAGATTATCATCTCTACACATATATACTATAAGTGCTCAGATATATATTAAGATAGACAATCCTCATACTTTAATGGACAGGATTCTATCTACTCTACACTCCAACTCTTCAACCGTCCATCCAATTGAAAATCTGATGATGGAATGCTCAAAGGCCACCCTGAGGCCGAGATTCTGAGCACTTATAGTATATATGTGTAAAGATGATAATCTGGATCAACTGATGATTGCTGATTTAGCATGAAATACGTATATTGGTGATTATTTATCTTTTCAACATATATATGTTTAAGTATATCAGTGTTATTAGATGGAGTGGAGAATGGTGGGTCATGTGAAAGTCTGTGCTCATACCCTAATATAAGCTTTTAAGTAATATTTACTAAGGCAATAAACCACAAGCTTACGCATTGGAAGAAAAGAGGTCCCTACCTTCGCATTTTTAACCGCACAAGTTTTAGGTTTATTGCCTTAGTAAATATTACTTACATAATCAATGTGCGTTAACTATATAAGCTTTTAAATAAATAAAATTTTGATTCAGTTTTAAATTTCCCCAATATTTATTAATGAACTAGAATAACAATTACATATCAACAAGAAATGTAAAAAAAGTAGAAACAATTGACAGAATGGAAACAATGCAACAGCAATAACAAAAAAAAAAGCAACAATGATTTTGCTTTCTTTTTAATGTGGTGGTGGTACCTAAACAAAATCATTAAAAAATGCAGAATAATAAAACTAACAATAGTTTTCATTATACGTACTACCAGTCACTATGTGAAAATCATTTTGTCGGGTTTAATCCATCTAAAACATAAAATCAAAAGATTACCAAAGATTGATAGCTTACAAAGGATCTTCCATGTAAGAAGTTGTTGGTCATGCTGCAACAATGAAATAAAAATGCAGATATAATTTATCTATTAGAACTATTCAAAAGTCATATTGTCATTGGAGCATGAAATGGAGGCATCTGAATTTGGAAGCCTTTGAGCACACATGTTAATTACACTCCTGGTAATTCTATTTGTGATAAACTGCATAAGGTGATGTTTAGAGGAAAACTGGTTCAACAGCGCTAGGATCACATCAAATTTTTCAGTATGATAAAAAGCAAGACATCTCTGAGAACTACCATATATAAGTACCAAACAATATTCCAAACAGCCAAAATGAGTTTCATGTCTTAATTTTTTTAGACATGCAACACAATGTTTATACATAGGAATGTCATGATTACAAAGATCTACATGTGTATGGTTTCAATGTGATTGGTGTTCCAGATGTGGAAATATGTGGTTCCTTGAGCAAAATTTTCTCTTTGAAGAATATCCATTAATTAACATGTTTCCATTTAAAATATTTAGATGCCATATAAATGGAATATAAAATATAAGCATTAGAAAATGCTATGTCAAAACAATGCTAGAATGATTGCAAAGGTTGACATCTTGGACTTCCTATCCTATTGGGTCTGCATTTGATTGGTCAAATTGATGCTACTTATAAATCTATTATACATTTTTACTGCAGATGAACATGGATATATTTGTTATGATTCATCTTTATTTCATTGGCTGATAACATCATTTCCAAAAGGTGTATATGCATTTGTAATCATAGAAATTGGTTTCTTGTCAATCCAAACTAGAAAATAAAGACCACTGTCATTATCAATGAAAAAATGAGTCTCCTTTTTTCATTTTATGTTTTTTGTACACTTCAGTGATACTACCGTCAATGACAGAGATATACTTTATTTGCATATAATTCATTTGCTAGCTGTAAACTTGGAAAAAAATCTTTAATACAAAATAATGTGATGCTGTTTTGCACAAGGTGGCAAAAATACTGACATCACTGTGCAAATGTGAAGACATAGGCAAAAATCTACATTTGATTTTATGTCTGCATGCATTTTCATGTGGTCTACATAAATATTGTTGCTATCAGCACACACACACCACTTGAAACCTCTCTATTAGTTTTGTGAACTCATATTACTAAATGGCCTATGCTCAGTATATTTTATGATTGCCTCATTAACTGCAACCTCTCTGTGCATCTGATATGCAGCCTTAAAATTTACATTGAATTGCTCTATAATCAACCTAATTTTATAGATGTGGTCAAAATCACTATTTTCATAATCCAACATTTTTTCATTATCATTAAAATGCAGATACAGTAATAAATTATTAAACGTTTTGAGGGTCATTATATCTGTAAAATAAGGTTACTTTAGACTTGGATCAGAATTTTAAATGTCCCTCAACTGAAGTACATGGTCCTTACATGAAGTTCCTAACACCATATCAAAAAATGCAGATAATTAATGATCTGATACATTTTCCTTATTAATTTCATTAATAATTTTACCACACATTTTCTTATCAAGTAATAAATTAATCTAAAATTGAATACTCACATGTAATGGGGACATCAAACCTGAAGTCTTTGTAAAATTGGTTGTATTGCCTGTTGTTCTGTTACATTATATGGCATATTAATATTTTTTTCAGGATAAAGAGCCTGACTTATCACTAACTTTAGCAGGTACATATTGTTTATTTTTGCTCACTTTTTGTCTGATTATGGAGCTTTTCCTTTTGAGGACAAATTGGAAAGAGATGATTCATTTGAAATTGCTGGATGCCAAACTATCTTTGGAATCCAAATGCCTAGAAGTTGCAAAATCTTCAATGTTTGTTGAATCCATTTTTCCTATTGTAAACTTAGCATTTTGTTTTCTCCATACAATCTAATATAGTGAGAGGGGATTAAATGAAGTTATGAATAAAATAATGATAAAAAATCCAATTACTATGACATATACCGTTCGGAAGAGAGGAAAAAATGCCGAGAATGATAACATTGTTTTCAGGATGTCCGTTTATGATAGTAAATTGGATTTTTTAAATTGATTCAATTGTAAATAAAAATTTTTAAAAAAAATAAAATTTAGTAAATAGTTATGAATTCTGGCAGTATTATGGAGTATAATTGGGTCAGGAGTACAGAGTTGAACTATGCTCTCAAAATAAAAAATGACTACACAATGTTGGCAACATTGGAGCACCTCATGTCCAAGTATACTTATGGAATGTTCAGAAAAAATAATAAATTACTTGAGCATAAGGCTATAACAACATTGGAGAACTTTTGCAAAGTAATTGTTCACTATAATATTGAAATATTTCTATTTCAGGAAACACATCATTCTTCTAATAATGCATATCTTCTTAAAATTCCCGGACTTATCTTGATAATTGATCAGAAAAATTGTTTACATACTATGACTACTTTTGTTTTAAACCATCTTACTAATCAAAAACATCCATTGAAAATAGTTGAAATAATAGTGCAGTAATAATTAAATAAAATAATTTTTATATGTTAAATATTTACAAATGTCCTAATACAAACTGCTCTTACCCTCTTCTTCCAGATGGTGATTTACCTTCATGTATAGAAGATCTCAAGCCTCATAGTCTTAGGGAATATTAAATAAAGATAAGAAGATTATCAACTTTTAGAATGAATGGACTTTAGAATGCTGAGCAGAAGTATGTTTCCATTCAGACAAATGGCAAATAAAAGCACCTCCGGATTTATGTTTTGTTTCAACAAAAAATAATTACCATTATCTGTTGTGTTGCTAATATTGAATTATTTTCTTCATAGTCAACATAAACAAAGTCTAATCTCTTTTGAATTTTATATTCCTATAGTTGAAAGTTATCATGATTCATTCTGGATTGTAATGAGTGCTAATTGGAGTATTATTATATTGGATAACTTGAAAAGAAAATAGAATTTTCCAATTCTCTATTCTTCTGATAAGTTAAAAAAACTCATAATAATAACTACAAGAGAGTTCATTTTTCATGGATATCAAAAGTAATCTATTCCAGGTAGAAACAAAAACAGAAGTGATCTTTATAAACAATTTTTGTCTATCAATGATCCAGAAATTGTTGGAAAACTTTTAAAATCATTGGATTAAACCATCAATCATCACATGATTACCATTCTCTATGCAAACACAAGCTGTTTACACACAAGCAAAACTCACAAACCAGAGTAATCAATAGATGCAGGAAAGTTTGTGCATATTATTCATCCAATATCCCCAAACTAGTTTCTAGCTTTGAGTTTCATCAGTGTGGAGCCTTGGATCTGAGTTAATGAGCTTAGCTTGAAAGTATTGTTGTTTTCATTTTGGACTCAAAGTTTTATAGTTAGCTAAAAAAGTAAAAGGTGGCTGCTGGAGGGTTGTATTAGATCCTAAGATCTAGATACAATGATTCAAAGCTTCTCACTGATGAAAGTCAAAAGCTAGATACTAGTCTGAGGATATTGGATTAGTAAGTACTATATAGAGATTTTATGTACAAATCTTCCTGCATTTATTGATTACTCTGGCATACACTGAGTGGATCTACTATATGGATAGTTTTGCCTGTGTTTAGAAAAATCATTGGATAATTGCAGAAATAAAAAAGGGAAGAGACCTGCAGAAGAAAACTTTACAAGATCTTGTCATAAGACCTGGTTACTGTTCAAAAATTGTGGCATTCTAAAACCACTTCTATTATTATTACTATGTTAGCAATGTCATATATCATCTTCTAAATTCAAGACTGGTTGAATGAGAAGATGTAATGTTAAAGCAGAATTGTAAGCTAATTTCCCCCCAATATTCCACTATTATCAACCTGATAAAACTTATAGATGGTGATGAACTTGAATCTGTCTTGGATTTTCTTAAATCAGAAAAAGCTCCATGTGCATACTTCCATAATTTCTAAAAAAAAATTAGAATTTAAAATAAAAGCATGATTGATAAAATTATTCAGAACATTATTTATAAAGAAAATATTTCAAAAATTTGGTATAGAAACAAAACAATAATAATCTTAAAAACAAATAAATCTAACAATAATCAAATAAAAATATTGTCCAATATCATTATTATTTATTCCTTACAACCTTTTTGAAAAAATTATATTAACAAAAATTTGCCGATACTTAAAAACCATCTACTTATAGAGTAGACCGGACCATTTTGCTTTAAGAACTTGTTTCTAAAATATTTTAAAATTTAAATTGCAGAAAAACTATTAACTTACTTAACAAAATGTTCTCTAATAGAAAACTCAAATGACCTAAATGATAATCGTAGTAGGTACAAAATATTATAAAACTGTCTTCCTCAAGATTCTGTTTTCACCTTCTTTAGTTAATGTATTCATCAATTATTTTCCTAAAACAAAATGCAGGACATTTGACCTTTAATGATAATTTTACTTTAACTTCTCAAAAGAGATTCTTTCCTGAAATACAAAAAATTGAAATTTTTTTATATGAAATTGTGGTCTTATTTCTAATCCAATGAAAACAATAATCTAAACAGCAATAAATTATATCATAATCTTAATGTAACCTTTTCCAATAATAGCCTGAAATACAATACTGATTTATACCATTTAAAAATAACTTTGGATTGTAGCCTAACTTATTTTACTTCATTTAGCTAAGATTAGATCAAAATAAATTTCTAAGAATAACTGACTTGGAAAGTTAACTGGCACTATCTGGACTTGTGATGTAAATAATTTAAGTTCACTTTCTTTAGTACTAGCATATTTCTGGTGATTACTGAGTCCTGGCTAGATAAAAATTTTTATACTAAATTTGTAACTATTCACTTAAGTATTACAATGAGAAATATTACTAGTGCATCCAAGTCTACTCTTTTGCAATAGCTTCATTTTCTTCATCAGATATTGTTCATATAAAATGTATAAAAGATATTAAGGGATTTTCCAATCATCCAAGTTTCACCATCTAAGACTCATCTCAAGTTCTTTTTGGAGGAGGGGGTGATCTTAAATGAAAAACCTATAATCAAAGAATTATAGTGGGAAAATGGAATTTTTATCAAGTTACAAATAAATTTCTTTTTTTAATTCTAGAATAAAGCCAGCTGGGTATTATTTTCCTAGATAGAACTGGAATCTTATCAATAAATTTGGTAACAATTCATGATTTAATTTTTTTCACCTGCTTCATAAATAAAATTTATTATCACTTACCTAAGTAAATATATGAACCATGTAATTCATGTCTTTTGAATCTATAATTATACTGATCCAATTGAAGGACTTAATAAAGCTAATAATGATTCTATTTTCTAGATGGAATATCTACAGGTTTGATGGTATTTTGATAATCACTAGTGGCTTTATTAAGTCCTTCATCAAAAAAATTCATAAATATTTAAGAAGTAATTTTATATATTCAAACATTATCAATCCACTGCTGATTAAAATTCTCTCCAAGTTTAATTCAGTTTTTCTAATCACTAGCTCTTCTTCTCCATACCACATCAGCATTTGTATTTCATCCATCCACTTTATGTGTATTTTTGTTCTGAATCTTGCAATCTTTTGGAATTTGTTTAAGACTTCAACTACCCAACTTTATTATAACTTCTATAACTACATTTAATCGTATTCTATTTCAGTCTCATAATTCTTTTCAATAATAATAATACAAATTTATCTTATACATTTCATCTCGGACTTTATTTTTAACTTTCAACACATATCTTCATAGTTCATTAGGTATTGTGAACTTTTAAAGTTCTTATATTTATGTTCCCAATCTCAGATACTTACAACAGAACTAATAAAATGTATCTATCAATACCTTTCTTTTCAAATATCTAGTCATATTTTTTTTTAATATTAAGAAGTTATTTCTAGCAAAAGCATTTACTCTGAGTTTCATCTATTATATTGTCATCTATATTAAAAATTTGACCAAGATATGTGTAGTTGTTAATGTACATTAATTCATGATTATCAAACTATATTTTCTTTAACGAAAACTATTAAACATTACTTTACTCAATGCTCCTAAAGAGAATGATCTACATATATAGTTGATCTATATGGTTTTATGATTAAACAAAAAAAGTAATCAATACAAAATATCTGCAGTGATTAGTGCATATTAAATAAAATGAAGAAAATTATATAGCATACTTAACGTAATTCCAAAATATATCTCTTTTCTGTGTGAACGTAATAATAATAATAATATAAATGTTCAGGCATTTATATAGAAAAGGTAACCAAATATTTTATCTAAATGTGATCTGACAAAAGCTGAATTATTTGTACCAAAAAAGGAAGGTAGAAAACGAAAGGTCGAGGCTTGGAGGATAGCTAAGGATCGATTTGCCATAAACAAAAAAGAGTCTAGCTTCCCCCTATTGAAGAAGTGAGTATTATAAAGACATTTAAATATTTTTGAATAATGAGCAACACATTTAAATGAATTTAAATAATGAATAAAGACATGAAACATATTTACTAACTAGGAACATTAAAGAAATGAATGAGTTATGAATATGACGTATGATCCATCAAAAACATGCTAAGCATAAATAAAAGTGTTTAGATAAAATATTTGGTTACTTTTTCTACATTATTAATATATATATAAAATGTCTCTTAAATAGAACGAAGAAAATTAGTCCATGTACAAAATGTGTTGGAAAAAAAAGTTAACATTTAATAAACTCTTGTAAATTTAAGTTCAATAATAAATTCTACTTTTTGATTTTTTATTGACTGCAGTTTTACAACATCAGTTTCTAACTTCAGTGATTTTTTTTATTATTGTTTGCTTATAATTACATTTAAGGTTTTTATTTAGAAGGATTATATAAAATAGAAGCAAGTAAAAGATAATACATGCACAAATTGTGCAAAATCTTTAATCCATAGAAGTATCTTAAGTGAAAGAAATAGTTTCAAAATCAAATGTAGGGATGAGGTTAAATGAAATTTGAAAAACAAAATGATTCAAGGCAGCATATCAAATAAGAGCATTAAATTGAATCGTGTTTCAGTAGGCAAATAACTAAATAAATAATCACTGAAAATGGAACTTAAGATTATTAAAGTGGAGTCAATAAAAAAATTATCAGCCTTCATTATTGAATTTCTGGTTGCAAACTTATATGAAATACATATTTTGATGTTAAAACAATTTCAGATAAATACATTGAAAAAAATAAAGGAGTTGAATTTGGAAAAAGTATTTGATTGAGTAATCTGTAGTAAACCTGTGTTCATTGTAAAGGATAAAGGAGTATTGTGGAAAGAGAGAAGTTTGATTTGGAATATGGATATTGGACAAAGAATAAGAATCAAACTGGAGAACAATGATAGATTAAACAAAGAAATAGAAAGAAAAGTTAGACCAACCTGATCTTTTTTTGTAATGAGGGGGTTTGTGAAATTCCATGATTTCAAATATTTAATTTTGTATTCAAAATTGAATCTCATCCATGTTATTAGCTGTGATTTTTTTTCTGATCAAGTAAAATGAGTGTGGACTGTTAACTGAAAAAGTTTAGAATTCTTTTCATTTGAATCTAGGCAGAACTATAGTCATTATTTGTGTGTCATAATATTACATATTTTGCAAGTGAAATTTAATAGCATTAGATGACTAATATATATGTTAAAATACTTATAGAATTAGATGTAATTTAATTTTATTTTTTAAAGAAAGAAGATAATTCATAGTTTATAATCAAATCTGAAGATCCTAAACTTCATTTTAGGAGAATGTGTATGATTGGATCCTAGAAGAGTTTTCAGGATATCCTCACATTCAAGAGAGCACTTTTTTAAAAACTTTTCTCAATTGCTCGTTATTATAGACACATTCACTAGTGGTTAAATTTTGTTATTTATTAGTCTCAAGAAATATATAAAATTTGATATTCTAAATACTTACTTAATTATGAATTGGGTTTGGCCTTATAACTAGGATCCTTTATATTAGTGGTTAGATCAGGATGTAAATTTTGCAAGATACTATTTCATCTGCTATTGATCTATCAATTTTTAGTGGATCTTTGGTTTATATAACTGGATACACTTTGTTAGATATGCTATGATTTACAGCCAATGATAAATGAATATTATTAGCTTACCCAAATTGCAAATAATGTTTGATCCAAAGCCTAATCCAATTATATCATAATACTAATATTTAGGGGATTGATCAACTCTAATATTATAGTTGAAAAGAAAGATGTTCTTCAGAGCTAAATTTGATTTTTATATATAATGACTAGTAATAAAATAATATATATTAGTATTTTGAAGATTTGATGTCACTTCAATTTATTTCATTTATTATAAGTATATAATTTTATCCCTTCTATGGTTAACATATTGAAAGAATCACCTCAAGGGATGGGCTTTAGGAAAATACCCTTTCCATGCAAGATACTATTTGAAGAAAATGAGTATTATATAACTTTACCTTATGTATTAATGATTTATTATAAATAAGGTTTACTAAATAATATAATTACATTATAGATTTGTGATTGAGGATATTAAATTAAGAAAGACTTTGTTTCCATTGTTAAACAAGTCAATCCTTTTCAAAGAATGTCAAAAAAGATGGTTGCCTGAAAAACATTTTCTGTGAGAATTTTTTTGATTTTTTAAAAATCTTTTTGCAATATAAAAAATAAAGTAAAAATTACATTAAATACTGTTTGAAAATTAACTTCAATTTATTTCCAATTTAAAATTGTAACAATAATTGTTTTTTACATGTTAATTTGTGTATCAATGAAAAAATCTATGGTCCTTAAAAGCCTGTTGAAAAAGACATTTTCTTGAAGTATGGGTGCAACAAGAATTGTTTCAGTCTTTTTTTAAAAAATCATACAGTAATGTAAAGAATTAAATAAAAATTGTAGTGAATAATGCTTTGAAGATTCAATTTATTTCAAATTAAAAATAATTATTTTATAAAAATATAGTCAATTTCTTAAAAAAAGCATTTTAATATTATATTATACAGATGTGATTTTTTCATATCAGTGAAGATGTTCTTTTTTTTCTTTACTCTTCTGAAATCTATCAATTAGAATTCAAACCATGTTTGTCCTCCCTTTAAGATTATCCTGAATTTCTGGTAAATGTGAAATGATTTGCAAATGTTATCCGGATTGAAGCCTCATCGTATTATTTTAAAATATTATAAATTTTAATAATAATCAATCAAACATATTTGTGTCTGTTGTTTATTTTTCATGCAATTTAAAAGGTAGTTGCAAATTAACTAAATCTTTTAGAATAATCTTATATACATATGTGTGTGTGCATGTGATAAGTTTCATAGGGTAGTAGTTAATGCATTTGTCTGTCCTGTTCAAAAATTGGATTTAAATCTGAATAGTGCTTCAATTTTTTTTTTAGAAAGCTGAGGATTTTGGGGCTGAACATATTTCTAGAAGAGATGTTAGTAGATGGAAAGTTAAAATCTTATGCTGGATTTCAAGAGATTATAAAAGACCTAGAAAAAAAATCATATGTGAATGAATGAACAAAATAATGATAATAGAAAACCTGTTGCAATATGGGCACATAGGCTGTGGATTAAAGAAATTGGATTAAAGTTGAGGAGATATTCATTTTGCTATGGGTGGTAATGGTTGAAAATGGCATATAATAAAAAAATTCTTATATATAATGAAAAATTAGTCACCAATAAATTGTACTGATTTGTAATTGATTTAGTTTTAGCATCTTAATTACAGCTTTAAGATCATTAACGATCAGCATTTCACAAAATCATGCTTATATACAATTAAAATTTTATTGTCTATTTATTGGTTTGTTAGATAATGTTTCTTAAATGGAAAATGTGGTACGTCTCTTTAATATGTTGTCTTTGATAATCATGCTCTCAGCAAATCATTTTGATATTTCAAGTTTTAAAGGTATGATCTATTTTTCTCTTTTAGTTAAGGAATATAGTTTGTTTAACTTTGGTTATCTATTTAATTGTGTGTGTTAGACAAGTCTTATAACAAAAGGAGTTTGATCATTTGATATCATAAATTGTTTATGCTTTTTTTAATATCTATAATTTTATTTTCCTAAGTATTAATATATCTATTTATATTATACATGACTCTAAATCTGAATTGTTTTTTTTCCATTTGTATGCATATAATTTTAGTGCAAATGCCGTAGAATCCAATGTTTTCTTTTTCTTGATCATGACAATGATTATAATATTAAAAAAAAAAAAAAACATAGCTATTCTTTCTCAAATCTTACAAACTCTTAATATAATTAACTTTTTTGTCAGCCTTAAATTTTCAAAAATCAAAATAAAAATACTTTAAAGTCTGCATATTTTTTTAGGATAGAGATTCTTGGCTAAGGGTATCCATAGATCTTTATGTTTAGATATTTGATTATTATTCTATAATCCTACTTATTCCTATAATTAATGTAGTGTTACTTTTATCCTACTTTCTATCATTTAATATTTGATTCTTTGTTTAAATTTATAAAAAAAATAACCAATCTTTTTTTCTGGGAAGGGGGGGGGTTCTGCATACTAATATAAGGTCCTCATATCTGAAATACAGTGTAAAGATACTTGTCAAATAATCACAAAATATTGTATTTTTTAATGATTTCAACATTAATCTGCAAATAGTTCTATCTATGAGAAAGATTGTTAGCCATGAATATATTACTATATATATATTTTCTAAATATTAAAGTTATATCCTCATCAATACAATTATGTGTCTCCATAAGATATATATAATATCTAATTTCTAGAATAAAAATGTTTATTAATCATTTTAGCTTTTGACAATTTTTTCAAGCAATTATATCCTCATTCCATTTTTGAAAAACTAAAACATAACATTAACTGCTACTTTAACCATTTATTAAACATTACTTTTTTGTTGTAAAAAAAGTGAACTTATTGTTGGGTCAGGTTAAATCAAGTACTATTTATAATATTGTTTCTAAAATTGTTTCAAGGATTTTATTGTAGATTTTTTTTTCTACTGATGTTAAAAATATCCTTTGTGTAGATGCTTTGCTTGGCAAATATTATATAACATGTTATATTGGAGATGCATAAATTTAAATATTTAGTCAACAAAGTAATTATACAGATGTTAAAAACACAAAACAGTTTATTAAAATTATTTGTTATATATTATACAAATTACTGTTTGTGATGTTAGTTATTTTTGGAAAATATACATTTGAAATAAAGCATCATAATGTGGGTCCTTGCAATTTGGCTAATCTTATTATCCAGGAAAAATTGACAAAAGGCCTTTAAATGTTCATAATCCCTAGATTATATAATTTCAGCACGAGTTATTCATAAACTTAAGTGATATGAATCTTATGCTTTTAGTAACAAAAAAAAAAATCATTTCTTGCAGAATAATAAAGATAATTTATTTTTAAGTCAATAAAAATGAAGTTTGAAACACTTTAATAAATATTAAAAAATAGATTTTGATGAGGGAAAAAAGAGTAGAAAAATGAATCAGTAAATTTTTGTGTTTTTGATGTTGTCTAATTAATATTTGAATAAATGTTTTTCCTCCTCTTAATTGCTCTATTCCATGTGATATATTAGAAGGTAACATATTTTTAATGACTTTTTAAATCATATTTTTATTTAATTTTCTATTTGGACTAATTTGCAGATTTATCTGTAGATATACATTTTATTATATTATGTTTTATAATATGTCAGTATTAATCATAATAAATTCTAACTTTTTTTAATATTTTTAAAATGATTGTAAAATTGTAAATAAACATACTTTTTAACTTGTGAAACAATTTTCAAATCTTAATCTTTATGTATACATATATAAACAATAATAACTAATAACTACATCTTTAAATATAACTGTTTCTTAAAATTAAATTATTTATATTTTATACCTTGCAAATTATTTTTATAATAATATATTGAATATTAATATAGTTTTAAATAACTATTTTTATTCTTTTTTTCATGAACAAATTAAACTAAAATTGTAACTAAACCTATATTATTTCAAGATATTGTTACCATGTGTTGTATTGTTAAGCTATTAAATTTAGAGAGTAAATTAGTCCTTTTCTTTCTGTAATTTAGTTTCCCATTTTAACTTTTTTATGTTATAATGTAAAAACTGTAACATAAATTCATAGATTTTAATTAATTAACAATTAATTTTTTATATATTATTATCTTTTGACTTTTGTATTTATTATAATTAGGATAGTAATATTTACTAAGGCTGTAACCTCAAGAATGTGCGCGTAAAAGTGCGATAGTAGGCACCTCCACAGGTCTTAACCACAAGCTTATGTTTTGGAAGAAAAGAGGGGACCCATCTTTACTTCAACCTACTTTTTATATATTTAGGTGAAGCTGAAGCGGTTAGATCTGAGAGCGTGAAGGTATTCAATACTTCACTGATTAAGTCCACATTTCTTATTACACATTAATACTCGTGAAATCTTTCGATTTACAAGGAGTGAATGGAAATATCTTATAGTTAGAAATCTATTACGATAATTTAAAGTGATAGTTTTTTTTAATAGTATTTTTCTTTTTATTTTTTCTTTTTCTTTTTGTCTCATTTTCAAACATGTATATAGTTTTTTTAATATGCATATATATATATGAGTGATTATTAAATTTTTATTGAATTTCTTGTTTTTACAATATATATATATATATTGTACCCTCACCATCGAGTTGATATAATAATAGAAAAATACGACTAGCTCAGATAAAATGATTACGCTTGGCTAAAATACATATAATCTTAATATAATCAATAATAAAGATATTCTATGATAATATCTACTATCTAACTAGATTTAACTGATTAATAAATAATAAATGGTTCAATTTATGAAAATTAAATAAATAAAACATTAATAAATCATGAGACAATGAAGTGAAGGACAAGCAGTAAAGAATTACATTGAGCCAATATCCCACAGGATACAATCTCAATGGCATAAGGATACTACCCCCCCTCGCCATTATTTCAAATAATAATAAATTCATAGCATTCTTACGACTTTAAAATAATAACAATCAATTTAGTATAATGTTACTAAATAAATTCTAATCTCTTTATTAAAAACAATATAATTTAAATTATCTCAGGTTCTTTAAGACATTTCTAACTCATTTATAATCTCCTGTAGTCAAGTATGATAAGAGATTTTTGTATCATCCCCAACTACACCTAATTAATAATAATAATAATTAATAATAATCTTTGTTAAATAATTATTAATTTTATCCACTGTTCAATATTATGATGACTAACAACAACAACAATAATAACAATAAGTAATACAATTCTTTTAGTTCTCATGTGGCATCTTAAATAGAATATGTGGCTTAATCTGATACAGTCTGAAAATATGTGGCAACAAACAACGTTAAAGTTCTATGCAATAAATTGTGCAATTAATTATGACCATAATAATAATATTAATGCAAAATGAAAATTTCTCAAGTATATTATATTCTGAATCATTATGATTTCTTAAAATAAATAATTATATCTGTACTATGCAAATATTATGTTCATTTTGGTATCTGTCAATCATGTATTTGTGATGGTGAATAAATCAACATAACACAAAGTTTTATAAAAACAAGTTTAACAAATTTTATTATCCTATACATTTAACAAAAACTATATACACTATTTACAATCGTCCAGAATGAAACCTAACAAATATAAAGCTAATGAAAATAATATTAAGTTACATACTTCCACATTATAAAAAAAATACAATAAATCAACAAGTAAATAAGCCTTTACTCCGACTTATGTACTATTTATGGCACTTTTATTTAAAATATAATACAAATTTAAGACTACTCTTATAGTTTAATAAAAAATCTATTAATTAAACATAGCTAGACCATATGGTTTTCATAAGTGTACATGAAAAAATATAAAATATGAAATACTTAAATAATACTCATCTTTAAAATATGTTCAAATATTTTTACAATAAATCAATTAAACTTATCTACCATAATAGTGCTAGTGTTATTTTAAATATTTTTCTTGGTTCATTCGATAAATAAAATTGACTTTAATATAATAATAATATTGGTGTTCTTCTACATATTTTGCTTGGTACTACTCTCTAAATAAAAATCCTTATATGTGTGTTTCATGTATGTTTAAAATATAAAATAATATTCATAAAATACAAGCATTCATTCTATTTTGTGTTGTTCATTTTGGATGTTTTATTTTTTTTAAAAATATGCATTAACACGTAAAATCAAAATATCAAAATTATTCAAAAATCTCGTGAATAGTTATCATCTCTTTTATTTTTTTAAAAATAGTTTAATAAAAATATGAAAAATATCTATGATTCTTTATTATTCACTGTTAGCATTTACATTCAATCTCATTTGTATTTGACCTTAACCTAAACCAAAACAAGAAAAAACCTATCTCATCTCCTTTCAAAATAACAATACTACAATTCAAAATTATTCATTATTTTCTTTCATAAAATACAATGCTATATGATGTAATAACTGTTGAAATTAAGATAGCGATATGATGCATAGAACCTGAAGAAATAACTAGAGTAAAGACTCAATAGTATAAAATATATTGGATAATCTACATGGAAACAGTGTGAACGAAGAGGTATGACTTTTCTGTCTAATACCCTCAAATATAATAATAATGTCCAGGCTATTTATTCAGCACTCACTCGAACATTTTAAAATACAAAATATCAAGAAAAACACTGTCCACGGAAAATATATACAAGACACAGGGCTACATTATCTGTACTTGCATAAACTACTAAGATAACAATATAGGTTACTTTCCTATTTTCTCCATAGATCCTACATATAAGCATCCAAAGGTTTCTTTACATACTCCCAAAGTCACTATCGATTAAAACTTCACAATAGATTTAACAACCTACATCGCAAAAATAACAAAAAACAAAATTTGCATATGACTTTAACAATCTAAAACTACTACAAGAAAAGGTTTTATTCACTTTTAAAAAAACTCAGCAATAAAAAATACAAATGATTTTGTTTTAAAATATTAA
The DNA here is from genome assembly GCA_028023455.1 of Epiperipatus broadwayi. Lineage (NCBI taxonomy): Eukaryota > Metazoa > Onychophora > Udeonychophora > Euonychophora > Peripatidae > Epiperipatus > Epiperipatus broadwayi. The sequence goes on along the minus strand of JAQFVV010000483.1, from coordinate 52,929 downwards.
AATCAATATTCAAAATATTTCCAAAAGTAGGGTTCATCCATTAAAGAATCATATAAAAATTATGAGTATCAATAAATTATATTACATTGGTAATATAAAAGAAAATGTATGCATATCTTTCTAAAAATCATGGCTTATACTTTAGAATAATAATAAAGTTTTATGTGTAATTAACGCACACACACATGTTCATACGTTCATATGACAAAGCAATATCACAAAAATATTCCAAGCAATTCTAGAAAATAATAAAATATATATCATATAAAATTAATAAATTTTATAAGATTTACCTAGTGACCCTACACTTGTCAGTCACTTTTATAGATGTCTTCTAGTCAAATATTTAACATATGAAAACATCTTAATTAATAATAACAGTCATTCAGCATCACTATCATACCTTAAAAATGTTTATGAAAACTTTACAAAGTATTAAAATATTCTTTAAAATATTAATTTTGTTAGAATAAATAAAAATATTTAAAGTGTAACCTTTCCTACCCTAACACTAATAAAAACTTAATACTACAATTAATATTTAAAATGATAATAAAAATATAGTTACTAAAACTTCAACTCTTTCTTCTCTTCATAAAGTTCATTTTTTTAAAAAGTTTTTTTCTTCCTTCTAATATTTCCATAGAAGTTCTCCCGGCTTGTTGCTAAGTGACCTCTACCATCCAAAAGCTTTAAACACAGAGATCTTTTTTCCTTCTGGAGTGCAGTTATTCATAATCAAAAAAAAAATGATGTCAACTTTTAAACCCAAAAATATTTGAAAATCAGCTGTTCATCCTGTTATGAAAGTCTTTTAGAAATATAGTCCTGCCTGTAGCTTTCTCAGGATGACAGCTATTTAATGTGATATCACTTAAAAAAGGTTTCAAAAGTAATCTTCAGACTTTTTCTCAGTCACTTGGATCCTATCAGCTTTAGATGCATCATTGTCGGCGATATAAACTTAACACATATATTTATGAAAAATACATATTTTTATATTCCATTCAAAATATTATTTTAGAGTAATGCTGATATATAGTCTTTTATAATGGTGTATTTTTTTAGTCAAGATAATATTTATTCTTTTAATTATCCATTTTCTTTTTTTCTGATGAATAATTTAAAAACCAGTTTTTATAATATTAAATAATTTATGGTATTTTTAACAATACTTAGTCATAAAAATTATATCCGTAATAATGTCATTTTTTCTTTGTAATCATTTTTTTCAAGAAAGATTCGTAATAACTTTTAAGTGAATATTTTAAAAGATTCACTGCAATTTTTTTCAAAAAAAACAAACTATGCAGTACTAATGCAAGCATAAATGGTATCTTTTCCTTATAGGTTCAATATTAAATTCATTTCCCAATTTTTTAACTTTTCAAATAATTCTTTATCATCCAAATAAAGACTTTAAGATTTTTAAAATATAATGCATAAACATGCCAGTTCTTTGAAAAATATTTTTACGTGACACCTTTGCAAATATACAAAGTATTAAAAATAAATAATTATACAACTTCTTCCATAATACATTTAAAACTATACTTTCCTTTATCAGCTGCATTTTTGTTGTTAATTCTTTTAAATACATTATCTCTGGTATTAAATCCATAATTTTACCATGAAGTTGGCTTAAGCTTCAATAAAAATAACTAGTAGAGAATTTATTAATTTAAGGATGCATTATTACTTTGTCTTAATAAATTGATAATCCTTCAAAACTTTTCTTAAAAAATAATATTATTAAGAAATAGACTAAGTAATACTCTGATGTTGATATATGATAATAATATTGATAATAAGATAAGTTAACAATTTAATAAAAAGTAATTAAGTAATTAAGTAAGTGAGAGCATCTACTTTTATACCAGATCTAACTTACATTCTGATTGGTTATTTAATCTTCAACTTATAATCTAATTTACATACTTGTCAAGTTTAGGTTATTAAAATTTAAAAATTAAAAAGAAAACTTAATACTAAAATATTAAATATTATTACAAAATTTAATTCTAAGATAATTTTACAATTCTATCTAAACAAATTAAACACTTTAAAATAACATCTTTTAAATAGTACTTTACTAATTTATCCAATATTTAATTTTAATGTATCTATTTTTAAAATTTAACTTTACTAACTACACTTTTTTTAAAGCTATCTAATTAAATAATTTTCCTAACATTTATTTTTATGATACACAAATGTTTCAATTTTTTAAAACACTTCTGAAAGTAATTTTGAAACTTTCTTTTAGAAACCTAACAAGTACAAAGTATGTATGTTTGCTGGTCACATGACTTTAAAAACCAGACAATATGTAGCAATTTTTCATATTTACTGTCTAAAAGCAAAATTATCTTAAACATTTTATTACAAAATATTATATTATAAAAAATAGTAAAATATAATAATACAATTTGGAATAATAAATTTTGAAATTATTTAAGTAGTGACAAATTAAATACATTTATCTACCACAAAATATTATACTTTTAATAAATAATTTATAATATAAATATTAAATCTAATTTTTATTTAAAATACATTAGCTTCTTTAATTTTAAGTCATTATTCTAAAATTAGCTTTTAGCACTTTATTTAATAGGACTTTTAGTATATTGTTTAACTATGGCCAGTTTTACCAACTATACAAAATTATACTTAAATTTACTTTATAATTTTAGCATATTAACATAGCTTTCACTCATTTATAACTCTCAACTTTATTTTAACAAAAAAAAAACCTTATCAACATTATATAATATTTATACTATTTAAGTTTTCCCTTAATTTAAAATTTTTCAAAAAATTGATTTAGTAAATCTATTTGGATCTAGTAAAAAAGGGTACAATATTAATATTTTATTTGTCTACATTCTTCACATATTATATTTTATGTCACATTTATTATATTTTTATTATTTGTAATATGTTTAAATTTAATGAATATATTAAACTTATTTTAATAATTATTTTTTATTTTTTTATCTGTGTATGTCTTTTATTTAATTTTTTGATAATGTTAACTTTGTTTGTAATATTTATATTATTCAGTTTTATTCCAAAATATTTTTTATTTTTTTATTTACATTATTATTGTTCTATTTTTTTCTTCAATTACATTTTCTATTTATTTAATATTGTTTCTCATTATATTAAATGGAAACCCACTAAACTAATTTTATTACTTTCTTCTTTATGAAATTCCTCATATAAATATATTACAGCTTGATTTATTCTTGTATTTGAACAATTTTATTTTATGTGCTCTGCTTATTTTAGAATATCAAATTCATGATATATGTATTATTTTACTTTTTATGTGCTACTTTTATTCTTATATTTCTTTAATCATTAATAAATCTAAGTAATTAATTTCATTCTTTTTTATAGTGAATTTTATTATGCAATATAGATACATTGTAATGAAATCGATGTGATGATAATCATAGAATCAAATGCATCAATAGTTTAACTTGAGTTATTGTTTTATATGTATTGTAATATATTTGTTTAGGGGATAACAGATATGTGATTGCTTTACTGATGATATAATCATGATGATTGGAATGTTATCTAGTTAGATTACCATAATTAAATAGTTTGTATTTGTATGTGTGATGTATGCTGTTTTGCAATACATACTTATGGCATTTTTAGGCATACTATATTATAAGAGCAGCATATTATCAATTAGAGATGTAAAAGTAATATCCATCACTCCTGGATTATACTAAGAAAGACATCATGCAATTGAACCTTTTATATTGCTTATTCTTTTCACATGCATTCATAGACCAGAAATAGCTTGACAAACCATAAAGATTCATATACCAAGATAGTGATTAATAATATTAACTGCTAAAGATATTATTAGTAGTTCATACAATTTAAGGTTTGTATTTAAGCAACATTATTAGGAAACATTATAATTCACATTAATTAAATAATTTTGAATGTATATGACAAAATAAAGATTTATAATATTTTTCTCTTTTATGATTCTTTCCTTTGTTTAATAATTGCAAGCAAAATTGATTCAAAATTTTCTAAGATGATTTTTTTAAAAAACAATGTACCTAGGAAATACTTTATCTACCTATCTGTGGACTAAAGTTAAAAATATTTTTAAATACAATTATTAGTAAAACAACTATTTTTTAAAAATAAATTATCGATTTAGTCTGTATGCATATATATGCAAATATCATGAATGTATTTGATATATAACAATTTGCAATAAGAATAGTATTAAAATTGCAACGCAATTATAGAAAGCTAATATTATTCATTTTAAATACCTGAATTAGCAGATTTAAAGGAAAATAAAAAAATTGTAACTATTATTAACCCTTAAACCGCTAATTTTATAATTTTAATTTTTTTGAAATTATTTTTATTTATTTTTTATATAATAAAAAAAATTTTTAAAAAAATATTTTTTATTTTTTTTTTATATTTATTTTTTAATAAAAAATTTTTTTTTATAATTAAATAATTTTTTTTTTTTTTTTTTTTATTATGAAAAATTTTTTTAATTTTTATAAATTAATTATTAAATAATTTTTTTAATGAAAAAATCTCTTTTTTTTTTTTTTTTTTTTTGAATTTTTTTTTTTTTTTCTCCCCCCCAACAAATTTTTTTTGTGGAAAAAAAAACCAACCAAAAACATTTCCCTTTTTGTTTTGGGTTAAAGTTTATTTTTTTTTTTTTTTCTTTTTAAATAATAAAAAGAAATCAGCCCCCCACCCAAACTACAAAAAATTTAAAAACGAATTCATTAAAAAATTTTTTTGAAAGAAAACAAACGAGGAGAGTGATTGACAGAGGTGGAGGAGGAGCCCCTCCAAAACCGTCCTTTGGTTAAGGCAAATTTAGTACTTGAGAGTTTTCAAGTAAACCAAAATGACACTTCATATATTTTCGATAAATATACACTTTAGAAGGTATATACTCCACTGAAGATGTGTTAGTTATTAAATTAAAATGAAATTAATAAATCGATTGTTAAATTTAAAAAATAAATAAATTCTGATGAAAGCCATTTAGAAGCTTTATTTCAATGTATTTTTTTTACTTATAATGTGGGAAGCGATGAGAAACTCTTAACATTGTTGTACTTTGATTCAATTCAGTGTTTCTTTTTGTCAGCAGTTTTTTGGGTAAATAATCATCATAATAAAAATTTGGGACCTTCCTGTCACATAATGTAATGCAGAGGACTATTTCCAAAAGTACAGGATCATGTCCTCTTGAAAGGTGTGTGCTAATGATCATGATATAATTGCAAGCTGCTGATATGAATAAATTGTAAATATTGAATTTATATATTTTTTCCATTTTTCTGTTAATAAATTAATAAAAAAAAAATTGTAAATATTGTAATAAATTTTTCACAATGATTTCTTTTTTTTAA